>JBAIZZ010000114.1:502745-596453 GCA_037355905.1 Heliconius aoede | reverse complement strand
GGCCACGATGGAGGATTGCCGCAGAGATTCATCTTAGAAGCATTGGAGGTACGCGCCCATCAACCTATACAAGGGGATGAGTCCACTATGAATGACCAGGTAAGACATGATGATGATGAATATGAGGAAATTATCTCTTGTGAAATTTTTTTTTCAGTTTCACGCTGTATCCCGCACACAGCAGGGTAGGCAGAGGAAACCTCGGTGTTAAGACACTCCGTTCTCCACTTTATGCCGATTTCTGAAGGCATTGCGTGTTGAGTGAAATATCTTACAAGCGAATATTAACTTATTATCCTAGTAGATAACAAATTTGTTATGGCGTTAGGTTTGATCATATACGACGCAAAAACCTTGAAGCTGCGCCGTTGAATGAGTCGTCTGATATATTTACTTATAATACTCGGTGTATTATAAGTAAATATATCAGACGGACGGTGTTGGCAAACAATTCATATACGAGAATTATAACTTTAGACCTAGTTCCATAATAAAAGGAAATCTTGTATTATTTTTGCTAAAATTTTCGATTTCCTTATTTTAAGCATAATTTTACATAAAATTATACAAATCTAGGGCATATCAGGCCGAGGTCTCACCGAAGCTGTGTACCGAGCCAGTAACGACGTGACACCACAGTTCCCTTTAGATGCCTTGTCCCCAGGAAGATATACGTTTCTAGTGTATTCTGAAACTCCTCGTGGAAGGTCACAAAGACCAGCCGCTTTGCATAGCATACCGATAAGAACGAGTCATGATTTAGATGTACCAGGTGAGTTACATTGGTCAATTTCCTTTGTTTTTGTAATGATCCAGATTTATCTTTTATTTAGCGGGAAAAGTAATAAGAAGTTAGTGGGCTAGGTTCTCCACGTTATATATATATATATAGTATCCTATAAATATTGTAAATATATCGATATGTGTAAATATATTGTTAAGAATACATTATAAATTAGTCTTTAATTAATAAATTTTGATAGACACAGTGTTACTTGGACTATCCGGCAGCATTATTCATGTATGTATGTCCTGCATATCCCTAACACTATAAATTATCTGGCGACCTAATCTGATATTTATGACAAAATACCTGTGCACAGCTTTGCCTACGTAATCCATATATATTTGTATGTACGTGTAAATGTGTATACAATATTTCATAGATATATCTAGTATAGCAGGTTAGTCAGAGGCTCTCCACTTTTCGTTCAAATTTTGTGAATTATATTACTGCGCATTTTTATACCAGAGCGAGATATAATTCATTTCTTTGAGTAAGAATCGAACCACACTACTGTTGCACCACTACGACACAGCGGCCCTAATATATATTTTAAGGTCGTTTATTCGAATATAACTGTAAAAAAATAGAAAGGAAGATCAAACAATAAGAACCTTTTTTTGTAATTTAAACTTCATTCATTTCAACAGGTTCACTTCAAACTATGACACCAATGCCACCTCCCATTCCACCAAGCAGTGACAATAGTGTAACGCTATTAATAGGAGCATCACTAGCTCTAGTACTATTGACAATACTTACAACACTATGCGTGACACTTGTAGTGATGTGCAAAAAGAAACAGAGACCACCACGAGATCCTGAAGAGAAGTAAGTTTTTATAATCATACTTTTTCTAATTACAATTTAGTTTTTCAAAATATTAGTTACAATAAAACAACGTACGTTTCGCTATTTTCTTCTTTAGAAGGAAAATTATTATAGACTGAGATCCCCGGGCCTAATATATAGTTAAGACGGTATGCGTATTTACACTCTTGACAGTTTAGCCCTTTCTATTTTAGGTGAGCGTGGATTTTATGTACCTTTAGATGGCGCTATCTCTAAAAGGGCCCCACTGTCAACTGTCACTGTCTTAATTACGTATTAGTCTAATAATCCTCAATGTTTCAGCTTTGCTAAAATGACATAGGCCTAGGTACCCTGGGATCTTAGTCTTTTCCATATTAATTAATGAGGCCATCATGGCACAGGGGCATAGCATCTGAATCTAAAGACGATAGTTGTATGTTCGATTTGCTGTGAAATCAAGAATATCGTGTATGAACTACAGGAAGTATTATAAATCATCCAAATTTCCATTTCAGTACAATACTGAGACGAAGCGTAGGTGTATCTATGTACAGTGGGTCATCGTTATCACAAAGCATTATGCCTACAGTCGTAGTAAGAGGGCACAGAGGATCAAGAGTGCTGGCTGCGAGGTGGTCGGGAGTTCTTGACGACGCCCCACTCGCTGTACTAGCCTTAGACACTAGACCTCATGGTATGTTCGTTTTGCATTAGCGTTTAGTGAGAGAACGTAGTGTCATAAGCATGGGATTGTAAACGCGTCAAGTTTTAGGTTCGATTCTCACTTGAGGAAATTATATATTTAATATTTTCATATCCTCGTTTTGGTAACAAAACAAAGCGCGGCGGTTAGTCGAGAAATCTGGAGGCCTTGCGTGGTGTAGTGGCGACCCAAGAATCCAGATGGCCTTAGAATTTGATGGGAATAGGTTGGGAATATAAGTCTTAATACAAAATGGAATTCTTAATGGAAACTAAGTTTCTGAACAGCAGATTCCCAGGTTCCCTTTGCCTACCCTGCTATGTGTGTGAGATACAGCGTGAAGATAAAAAAAATATTGTAATGATATATCAAAAATATCATTAATACCTTACCTTTTTAAAAAAAAAATGTAATAATTTGAACGTAGCGGGATGAAAATAAAAAAAAATATAATATAAACGTTTCCTTAATAAGTATTTTTCTTTCTTAATTGTGGAATAATACATTAAAAATGGTAAAAATATCAATATCTTTGTTTGGATTATTTTTTATGCTAAATTTTTATATTGTTATTCTAAAAAAGGTTTTTTCTGTTAATTTATTATTCAGTTGAGACAGATTCCGGTCACAGCGACGGGGAAATTCAAGAAACAGCGCTAACTCGACACGATGATATGGAAACACAAACTGACACTTAGAGTACCATGATAATATTAATATTAAATTATTTTATATTTATACATGAAAAAGGGATAATTAAGCTATATAAGCTTATTAGGATGTTTTTGATTGCGCTCGATGGTTGCGAGTTCAATCCAGTTTTACATAATATTAAGCCATGAAGCAAATAATGACTTCAAAAATAATATTTTTTATTTTTGGGATTAAGGCATTTTAAATGAAACTCCTTACCGACTCGCAAAAATTAAGTCTTGAGTTCACCACTTGAGTCTCCCATAACCAAAGACAAGAACAAGTTTCCAAAAATATAATTATAATACTAAGTATATGCAATTAATTAGGCTTAAGTTACATTTGAAAAGTGGAAATTATTGAACAGGTGAAGATTACTTAAAACAAATGAGTAACTAATAAAATTTTCATGATTGTAAAATTAAACTAAGAGAAATGCAAGTACAAACCGTTTATGCTTAATGCTACTTAACCGCTAATTGGCATCTCTAAGTGCGGCTGACAGAATGTATTAATGGATGTGGTATGCAGTATTATACTATAGTGATAATTTATTTTAAGACCTTTTTAGTGAGTGCTGTGTAAATAGTGGTAGTTTGTGTATTTATAAACATAATAAAGACTTTAGTCGAAAATATTTGGTTAATCGATGAGATAACTTTAAATTCATGATCAGGAAACATGTAAAAAAATGCAGGTTAGGTAGGGAACCGTGTGTTAAAACACTCAACTCCCCACTTTTCGCCATTTCGAGACGTAGTGCACACTGCAGGACTACAGTGTAAATAATTACGATTGCAGTATGACGAGCGGGTTCGATTCCCACTCGGGGAAATAAGTTATTTCTCGCTCTGGTAAATATACTCAATAAAGTTGAGTTCCGCCACTCGTAATATGCTTCGTACACGTAAATTCTTAAAAATCGAGTGAAATGTGAGTAACTCTAGGTTCTCTCTGCCTACCCTGCCATATGTGGGATACAGCATCTAGGTAAAAAACAATACATTTATTACAAATACTATACAGGAGAACGTTTTTATACTACGGGTATTAATTAGGTCAGTGTATTAGTATTTTTTAAAATAGTTTGAAATAGTTTTATAGATTAAATGCCTTCATTTTGATAAAATATTTGATTGTAATATATAAAAAAACAAACTATAAATTAGGTACATCTCTTTAAATTTTACAATTAAATATTAAATGAAGGTTAATACATTTTGCTCTTTCGCAAAAAAATTTGCCTTATTCTTCTTAAAATAGGTTTTGAATGGATTCAACAAAAACAATTTTTAAGTAAGTCTCTTTAACATTTTAAGGAGCCATAAAGCGATATGAATCGAATCATTTATAAACAAACATAAGTTAATTGCTGTTATATACGAGTATTTGTAATAGCAATTTTTTATAACCAAATTAAAAAAGACATATGCGTCAAATTTATTTTACATATAAAGATTCATATTGAGACAGATACTTTAAGTAACTAAATATTTAATATCTTAACGTTGTAATTAATTTAAAGCCTTAAGGTTTTAATTTTAACTTAAAACTCGATATTGGGTTCGATCAAAAACTTTCCACTTTCTTTGCAGTCGGATGAAAACACGCTGTCTCTAAGGTTGACAAGATATAGTACAGAAAATCTTAACATTAATTTCTAAAAACAATTTAATTTTTATATTATCTTATTAATATTTTAGCATCGTATAAAGGCAGTTCAAATCTCACCGAAAGTAGCTTAAGGATTGTTTGTGGACATTGAATACAATTTTGTATGTAATATTTTTATATCATAATCTTTATGCTTGGATGGAAGTAAATAATATAGCTATTTCAACATTTTCAGTTTTGTAGTTTCTCTATAAAATGAAAATGTACACTATATAAAAAAATATTTACAAAATTAAATTTTCTTACTTATTTTCATAAACTACCAAAGAAATTTTATCATATTTTAGAAAGTATCTAATTAAATTATTATTATTTAAGGATTCAAATGATATAAAATTTACATATAAATGTTTGTTCACATTTGAATATTATAATAGAAAGATCTGTTGTAATTAGAAACACATGCTAAATGATATTATTTTAATAGTAATTCGATTTTCTTTATAGTACAGGAGGTGATTGTTTTATTTTAATATCTTTTCATCGGTATATCTTTTTTTTATAGATCCACACGATCTTATGGCATGAGCTCCAAGGCAAGTATAAAGATTTGGCTACATTATTTTTTTTTAGAATTATTAAAAAATCGCGTGGTCATTGTGGCGCAATTAGAAAGAATCTATAAATATGAAGCTTGCAAGCTCCAATAAAGTGTAAAATTATTTTATTTTTTAAGGTTAGCTAAACAACGTATTTATAATTTTCTTGTAGGTCAGTAGTAGACTGAGAAAATCATGTATCAATACTCTCCATTCTCTGCTATCGCCTGACGCCTGATTGAGACATTCCTAATTGAGTGGATTCGATGTAAATCTGTGTGTTGTATTTTGCGGAGAAATGGAAATAATTTCCAATATAATTATATACTCTAGGGAATCGAACCAAATAAGGATCATGTAAGCCGGATGAGTCAAACTATTTATCAACTTTCATTTTTTATTTTTCTTTTAAAAAAAACTTTTTAAAAGAAAAATATAAAAATAATTTCTCGTTAAAATTTCTAACAAATTATTTCTAGTGAGTCACTATAAGACAGTCACCTCCTAGAGTATGAATACTTAATAGCTAATGTAACCAACACAATGTATACGTTTTAGTATGACATTAATACAATTTTGACATAAATAAACTTTATTTTTCATCTATATCTTTGTTTTATTTTATAAGCTTCCCAGCCTCTAACTCTAACCTTATATTTTCCTGTCTCTAGAAATGACTATGGTAAATATGGGAATCGAATCCCCTCCGCCGCGATCGGCCTCATAGTAATATAATATTATATCACAAAAGCATTTAACGCAGATTTATGGAGAATCATCCCATAGAATCATTATTGATTGCATCGAAAACTTTAATATAACAACGTTCTGACGTTAATTGGTTATAAATTATTCTGTATTGTCATTACATTATTTGGCACACAGCGCGCGTACTCCATTATTGTAATTTCATGTGCTTTACTTAAAGGACGGCGTGAAAGCCTGTGAACGTTGGACATTTTTTTGTTAATAGTATTTTTCGTGTGTCATATTATTATATACGGCCCGTCGTGGCGTGTGACGGGTTGTGGATTCGGTTCTCGCTCGGGGAAATGAAATATTTAATATTTTCATTTGTTCGCTCTAATGTTAGGACAATGAGCGGCGTTTAATTTCACCACTTATGGAATTTCACGGAAAGTGGGGAAGAGTGTCTTAGCTAATAGGTTTCCTCTGTCTAACTAGATAGAAAAGTATAATATAATAACGTTGTTACTATATTAGTTAATTACCGTTGCTCGCTATCGCTTTTTCTATAAAACGCTGTCCCTCTGACACAACAGCCTCAATTGAAACATCACCCTTCATAGATTTGATCATGAGACTTACCTACAAAAAGCACAGTGTACCTACTCTTATACTTTTTGTAGGTATGTTGCATGAATATATGACATGTGGATATGAATAGATGGGAAGCCTTCTTCAATCTCCCTATATTTCAACAGTATTGTAGTGTATTCCATCAGCACGCTTGCGTTGTGAAGTAAATCTATTTTTTATGTGAGAGAACCGTGTGAGAACTGGAATCTATAAAAATGCTTACATAAAGCGAATCATATTATCTTTTGAGATATTCCTGCAATATTCGATATTTACATAGAGTATGAAAAGGAAATGGTATAGTGTACGGTGATGGACACGCCACCAAACAACCGTTAAGTATTAGTATTTATTCAAAATGTTGAGATGTATTTATTTGAAGGAATTAATAACGATTATAAAGTTAAAGACGACTACTGATAAATTCGATCTAAAAATTTAAAACCAGGAAAATATTCTCGTCTCACATTGTGAACAAGTTATTCAATATATTTATTATCTTTCAAATAAAAAACATACATGTCATATTATACATTTTTAGTAATTTCATACGATACGTTCGTAGTGATTTTTACCACTGTCTCTTTCTCGCTTATTAAAACTTATTTACTACGTATTAATTGATGGCACTTCCATCTCAGATCTACAGTCGCACCCATTTCTACTTGGAACCCATCAAGAATATTAGGAAGGGGGCAACTTTTGAATCCGTTTTGTGTCAACTCGAGTTTCTCCGCGCGAGCTTTGATTAAATTTGATAACGGATTCTACATAAATTTTGATATGCGGCGCGGCGGCGCTCAATTCAGTTATTGATACCTAAGATTTATGCCGACAAAAGTTTTTATGTAAATTTGTTTATTGTTTCCCTTACGTAAGTAATAATTAAAGTTATTAAGTTAGTCAGCTGGTCTGGTTGGACAGTCGTGGCGTAAGAGCTCAAGTGTGCGATTGTTGGTTGGGGGTTCGATTCTCACTAGAAGAAATTAAATATTTATTATTTTCTTGCTCTACTAACGTTGTTTTAAATTCTGCTCTTCAATGCCCCCGGAAAGTGTCTTCATGAAAACAAAATGTCTTAACACTACCCTGCTATCTACGGAATACATCGTGAAGCTAAAAGAAATAATAATCTTACAAAAACATTTTACTTGGCTGTAGTTATTATTAGATTTTATTTTTATTTTAAGGAGTGTAAAAAGGTAAGCATAGAAGTTTATAACGTTAAGATACTCTTTTTCTTCGATATTTAGGTGGAATTCGCACTTTGTATTGTAATTTCCGATAGAGGATCGAACTCCTAATTATCATTACTGTCTAACGATATTCCACTGCACCTAGAAGACCACAAATATAAATTTACGAAAACGATTTTTCTCCCACACATAACGCATCATTTAAACGGACCAGGCTACGTATTTTTCACGGGAAAATTTTGAAAAACAGAAATAAATTAGTTCCCCGCCTTATTAGGTACTAAATCACGAGAAAGTGTTTGAATTCTGTAAGCTTGTTTCACAAAGCTACATTTTAAAACGTTATAATTATATACTTCTATAACTAAACTCAATTATATAGTTCAGTTTAGCTTGGGATTGACCTCACAATAATCTCATTTGCACGCTATTATATTAATAATAATTAATTTTCCAATAAAATATAATAAAAACAGTGAATGAAGAGTTAAGTTGGCAGAGTAAAGTGTTGCAGCAGTATGGGGAGCAACTTAAGTGCGCCCGCAGTAAAACTCCGCCGTAACTGTTTGTTTAGAGCGTCCCGGGCTTCGTTTCATATACGAGTAGCTTGCTGGCGGCCGCAGGTTAGATTTGGAATAGAGAGAGTATTTGTGTTATTTATATTTAAGTGTCCTATGCAGGTCTTGAAAGTTGAGCGGGAAGTGGAGGGCGGAGTGTCTCTAACCCAAGTATCCTCTGCCTCTATACCTTTTATACGTATATACCTTTTGTACGTAGATCTAGACAAAGTACAGATCGGTATGAGAAACCTTTACGTCGTAGATTCTCGTAGCGTAGCGTTTGGCTCGTCAAGTGCAATAAATCTCAGCTTTTTTTCTCTCTAGTTTGTTCCCTCTATGTCATCTAAATGACACAGTAAAATATTTTTATTTTCAGCTTTGGGCTGTCCCGTCAGTTAAGGGTAATGCCCTGATACGTATGGGCTAAGGTGGTGTAACTTAACGACCCACTTTGCCTCTACATCAAAGAGAGAAATGAAAATATTAAATATCTCATTTCCGTGAGTAGGAAGCAAACCTACAACCTGCTTCGTTCGTTCCCATCAAATGATTACTTAAATAACAAAACGAAAAAAACTATAAAAAATTCAATATCTATTTTTATAATAAAACGTGTCTGGAAATATATAACCTGTAAACAATAAAGACAAAGTAAGTTTAGAGGCAAATGAAATGAACGATGCAGCGCACCTGTCAAATGCAGACATCGCGCTTATACTCGTGGCCTCACCGACGCGAGGACTGGGTGGCGTGTCTTGCTTCACTTTATTGGTCCTAATCACTTGATAAGATAACACATAAGAGTATTAATGAAATTATTTTTCAGTTTCACACTTGTAAGGTAGGCTGAGAGAATGTAGTGTTAAGACACACCGTTTCTTACTTTTGATCGAATTCAAAATTTTGCTAGTGGAATGCAGGAACGCAATTTGCCAGACTAGGGAAATGAAAACGACTCCACAGCCAGTCACCAGTTCATAGTTTTTCTAAAATAAAAAGATTCGTTCAAAAAAAAATCTGATCTAACATTCGTTCCTGAGATAACACAAACAAACTCTTCACCTTTATAATATTTGTAAGCTTGAATTATTTATTAACATTTTAAAATGTTGTACTTTAAAACATTATTTATATACAAAGATTTTTTTTCACGCTGTATCCGGCACGTAGAAATCTAAAATATCTCTTCTAATGGGAATCGAAACCGCACAACCTGTTGCGTTAATACTCGCACGCTCGTTTCCCTGCGCTATGACTGGTCTCATAGGATAAATGGAGCTGAAAACAAGTTTAGTCATGTTACAAAATTGTAAAATATTGATACAAAGTAGAAAATTTATAGTTTTAACCTAATTATATAGTATTCCCGGCAATAGCTGCAGTTAATGTACCTTTTATTTCGTCTCGGCAATGCCGTACAATGTACGTTGTATGTATTGTTACAGCGTTTATGGACTTCTACGTTACTTCATGGACGCGTCATAGATTTTTATGTTTGGCCCCATCTACTAACTTAATTCAAGTACCTACTTGGTCTTGGTCGTGTTTTTATTTAAGTTGCTAGAACGGCTCATTTATAACTTGTTAAGTTATAAATTTTTCCGCAGTACGGACACAAGCGTGGGAATACGAATGCGACAGGTTGTACGTTAGATAAGATAGATTTTTATTTGCTCGCTCTTATCGTTATATAAGCAAAGCGTGGCGTTGAGTTCCGCCACTCAGCACGCAATGTCTCCATATTTTATTGGAATATAAGGAACAAAAGCGCCTTAATTAATCACAAATTACTGACTTTGTCCAACTAAATATAAATTACTGATACTCGTACATACATACATGATTTCTAAAACATAGTATACATTAATATTAAAAAAACCTACGGCATTTAGATTTTTTAAAAATATTTTTCTATGATTTTTTACGTTTTTCAGTATTCATCGACAATATCGATCGTCAAAATAACATAATGTCGTTCAAATCCTTCATATCACCGTTTTTTCTATCACATACACATAAAATTATTATTTCGAGACACTTCATCCCTCACCCGCAATGAAATCTTGGACATATGGCAAGAAACCCATAAATGAAAAGAACTACCAACACCGTACTATAAAAAATCACCAGAATTCAAGCAAACCCTTTGCTTAAGTCATAAAGTTGAGGGCATGGACAGACGGTAATAATGCCTTATAAAGCATCTTCAAAGTTATTAACTTTAGATTGCAATAAACTAAAGTGCGTCATACTTTTATAGAGGAATTAGGGAACGAACGTTGCGGCTTGGACAAGGTTATTTACAGTTATTGGACACGCGAATTTGAATCTTGGACTTTTGGCTTAAGAGCTATTTGTGGATTCCATATATTTTGCTCTGTTGTGTTTATTATATGGTTTAGTAGGGAAATATTCGTTTTTTACGATGTAAGAATAGCCGAGGCTTACGTATGGGGACGTTATTTATGTTGTTTATTTAGTCAATGATCAGGGTTTACGTTTGGTCTAGCGAATTGTTTTTTCATTTTTTTTTACACTGTATGACGTATATAGCATGCAAGGTAAAGGGAACGTGGGAACCTAGTGTTAAGATACTACGTTCCCGTGAAGACATTTCCGTTTCCCACTTACCGCGGCAGTTTGATGCATCGCGTATAGAGGGGAGAAACTCTACGACCCGTTTTGCTTCGTTACCATAGCGATGAAATTAAAATCTTATTTATTTTATTTTCTCGAGTTAGAATCGAACCCACAACCAGTCGCATCTACAGTCGCACGCTTGTGCCACGTCCCTACCTCTGCGCAACTTCTGGCCTGGTACCTTGCTGTTTGAAATTTAAACCATAATTTACCATCATATCAAAAATTTAAATCAAACATATCACATGTATCACAGAAATATGATAACGGGAACTAAGAAAGATCATTCTTCAGAAAAATCTAAAAAGCCAAGCGACAGTAACTCAAGCACTCACACGTCGCGTTACAAATACGTTTTGTTTGGTATTAGAGCAGAAATATATAGTCGGTTTCAAAATAAAGTCGGCTTTCCGCATTGTCACAGTCACGAGTGCGAGTATAACACTTATTGGGCGCGTCGGGTGTTTTAGAAAGATGATATATCATCATAGAAAGAAAGATAATATCTTGTAAGATATTTTAGAATAACAATTTTGGGGTGATGAGTGGTGATGTGGAACTTTTACTTGACTTTCTTTCATTCTTTTATTTAGATATCCATCTAACATGGTGTGAAGCTGAAATAAAACTCTAAACTCGTAAAATAATCTGACATTATTCTATTAGATTAGCTATTAATTCGATATATTAAAATATTGAAATATGATCTAAAAACTACTTACAAACTGAGTCATTGAAACTTTCCACTATATAACTAATAATTCTCCATTACATTTCAGCAAATTTTACTTTCTTGTTAACCCACTTAAGAGCCACAGGTAGGGGGAACATTAGATATTATTATAACACTCCATTCCGCACTCTCCACTCAATACCGAGTTTGAGGCATTGTGGGTAACTCAACGCCGGGTTTTGTCCAAACATATTAATATCTTGATGAGAAGATTCCTCATACAATATTATGTAAAATGCAACAACAACTTTGAATAACACAAATATTTCCGAGTTACCCCAACTGTGTCAAGACGCAGTCTACAGTCTGCCAAGCTCACCGCTAAATCCACTCTGTTTTGAAAGTCATATTTTTGCTTAAAATTCCACCAGCTTTCATCAAATGTCACTTATCTTATAAAAATAAGTATGCATTCGTTTTGCTTGAAGCAAATATAGTACTGTAGTACAGTAGAAGTAAAGCTAAAAATAAATATAGCATTCCAAAGTTCGTACTAAATTTACCAATCGTGGTACAGGGATACACAAGCGTAGTCCACGAGTTGTGGGTTTTATTCCCACTCGAAAAAATATAGAAACAAGGCAACGAGTTCTGCCACTCAACAAGCAATACCTCCGGAAGTCAGCGAAAAGTGTAGGAAAAGTGTCCCAGGTTCGTTTTGCTTACCCCGCAATCTGCGGTATGCACAGCGCAAACCATAGAACAGTAGTAGTAAAGCTAAAAACAAATATAGCGTTCCATATTTAGCTTAAATTTCAATATTCAACTAAAAGCCTACAGCTTTAGGAAGTACACAGTCAAAACGTCATGTTCGTTAATTTATATCAACCGGATGAGTTTGCTTGGTAAGAATAAGAATAGATTCAACTATAGTATTCTATGTATTTTGTATACCCTAAATATGATAGATGCCAGAAACTAATTATATATAAAGGATATTTTTTAACCAACTACACAAAAAGCGTATTTTTTTTTGTATTTTTGACTGTCTTATCTTATTTATAGGCTTTTAACGTAACCATATGAGGCAGGTGCGACGCAAGTGTCAAGTTATTTTTTAATTATATCTAATTTAAAATCAAAATTCATTATCAAAAACAACAATTTTGGCCCATTCGAATGTACAGAATATCATAAAAAAAATAAATCCACATTCATTATCTTATAAAAATAAACAAAATTACTATTTATATTGCGAAACAAAAGCTCGACCGAAAACTTTTTATTTTTACTCCATTCTCACCACTCTTGCTCATAAGCACCTATTTTAGTTGAAGATAAAGTTGGTACAAAGCTATGTTAATATCAACTGTGGCCCGGGGGAAGTTAGGGGGGTCGGGGGGCAGGTTGAGGGTCACTTTGTGCATTCGCTTGCAGGAAACTTTTAAATTTGGATCAGGTCGGTCCGAGATAACTTTAGGCCTTCAGTCAATTACGTGCTTTTACATGGATATACGTTGCATACATGCAAAATACTATATTACTATGAATACGTGATTAAGTCAGCTTCACGCTGTATCCCAGGCAGCAGGGTAGACAGAAGGAACCTATTGTTAAGACACTCCGTTCCCCACTTTCCGCTGATTTCTGGAGGCATTGTGTGTCGAATGGCAGAACTCAATGCCGCCCTTTGCCTCGACACCAGAGCGAAGAAATGGAAATATAAACGTAAATAAATATTTCGCTTCCTCGAGTGGGGATCGAATAAGCAACCGTCGCGTTACAGTCATACCCTTGTGCCGCTGCGCCACGACGGCAGTTTGACATGATTACGTCTTATAAATCGCTGATTGCCGGCTGAAGGATCGAAAGAGCATGACTCATTGTCACGTTCCGCCTGAGCCGAGCGTGCAAGCGAGATCGCGGATCAACCGATAGAGAGGCACAATAGGCCTAAGCGTTCGGCTTGTGACGCACCTATTATTTTTATTCATTGTTATTTTTAATCAAATAGCACATTGTTACTTGTAAATAATCTGTGTAATTTATAATAAATAAAAATTTTTTTGAATGAACGAATGTAAATAAATGTTAATTTATAGAAACAATTGTAAATTTTAATTATCTCCTTTTATTATATATATTTACAATATATATTTTTTGTATGATAACTCAGTGTTAATAAATAAATTCAAATCATAAAAGTATGCAATTTTTCCATCAATGTTTTCTTATGACCTTGTCACGTAAAATTATCGTTCGTAAACTTGGATTTTACAGACAATCAGTTAATTATTTTACCAAATCCATTCAGTGTTTCTCCAAACATTTGTTTCTGCCATGACGACCTCTGTTATTTTTATTAATTTTATATTATTAAACAGTAAGTAGAGTTCGTAACAAAATATTTTTTTAGTTAGCGATTTCTTGACGAAACGAGAGATGTAAATATGTGATGTTTTTCTTCATAATTCTCTTTCATCATGGAGGCGCTATCACTTCAAATCTCATAATAGTTCATTTGCGGTATAAATTAGTATCCCACATGTCAATCTCAGGTCCCTTTCCATCAATCAGTGTTACCTTCCGCTTGTGACCGATATATCTATTTTGGAGTGATTTATCACTAGACAGTTATAAATCATGAATAATATTATTTGCTTTAAATTGATGCAATTCAAAATAATCATAAGGATATTCTTACCATTAAAAACACCATGTCGAAAGGTACATAAAATTTTAACACCATACAAAAATAGTTGTTAGAGAAGGGATTATATTTTATATCCACGATACGCCTTTACTCATATTTATCAGGCCATGTAACCGGTATGTTTTATTATCGGACCCTCAGCTTCGTATCGCTATATCCCCAATAATTCACAATAGCGTCTTCCTTTCACAACATTCCCATCTATGGAAGGCATCCGAGCAACGAGGATGGAAATTTTCGATGGTTCTTTCTTTTTTTTTGTATTTAAGAAGAGAGTGGAAGAGAATGTTTTATGGTTTTTTAAATTGTTGTTAGTTTATATAATTTTAAAAAAATCTGATTCACGCTGTATCCCGCACACAGCCTCCATGGGTAGGCAGAGGCAAAACTCAACCCCGCACTTTGCCTTAACACCAGAGCGAAGAAATGGAAATATAAATTTAAATAAATATTTAATCTCCTCGAGTGGCCATCGAACCCACAACCAGTCGGTTTAACAGTCACATTTTGTGCTCCTGCGCCACGATTGGCGTCAGTTTATATTACAGGTTGCAATTAAAGAACAATTGATAATAAATGTTTATTCATTATCAAATATTCTGTAAGTAAATGACAAATAACAAAAAATATAGTTCAAGATAATATTTATATATATATTTTTACAATTTAATATTGAAATTACTATTAAATTGAGATGTAAATAAAAATACATAATTTAACGCTATAAAAAGTATGTAATTATGAAGATTTTTTCCAATCCAGTCCCTTGATTACTTTTTTCTGTGCCTTTGGAAATTGAACCCACAACTCTCGTTTGCTCTACGAAATTTTTTGGTTTTTAAAAACGAAAGGATAAGTTGGTAAATCCTCAGCTTATTCTTGGACTATACCATACATCACATTGTCGGTAGGTAGGATGTTTATTGCGTCTATATTTCAGTAACGGCACTCGTCGATTTTGTACGGCAGCGGGACCCTGGCATCCGAGATTGATGTATTGGGCTACAGGTACCAGCTCTAAAGTAATGTTATAAGAATTTCTTAATTTATTATATCGGAATTATTTGCTTTAAATCGACGGAATTTAAAATGGATTGGTTTAAAATAGCGTTATTTTTCTATTTAATGCTATTGAAAGTTACTTTTTTATATAATCAGTTTCACGCTTCCCGCTTTATCGGGCACACAGCAAGGCAGGCAGAGGGAAATTAATGTTCAGACACTCCCTTCCCCACATTCCAATGAATTTTTCGAAATATTACATGTTAACTGGCAGTACTCAACGCCGGATTTTTCCCTTAATTCTAGAATGAAAAAATAGAAATATAAATGAATAATAATGCATTATCCCGATTGAAGATCAATCCCACAACTATTTTTTCAAATATAAAACTCTTCCATTACTGACTGACAACTAACAATCGAAAGTATGCTGTATGAAACACTGAAAATTGGATGGTGAGTCACTATAAAAAAAAATCCCCAAATTCTTACTGAAATAAGAAAAAAAGTCGCCGATGCACCAAGACTGGCCTCATCATAGATAATTGTTTACCCATTAATCGTAACATCCCTAGAAACATGCACATTACTATACCTAAGTGTATTTCTTCACGCCTAAAGATATCATCAGATATCACCATAATAGCCCGAACAAGGAAAGGTAATAGCTGTTTGCCTCGTATAACATCTTAAAGGTGTTACGGAGGTATGCCTCTAACCCTTCTCAGATAACGGCGCGGGATTTGTGTACGTGGTCAACGTTACACTAAGAGGTAGGAAGTTTTTATTTTTATTTCTATATAGTGTTAATTTATTTTTATTTTATTTTTTTTGTTGATGTGACCGTCGCGGCTCAGGCGTATAAGCGAGGGAACTCAATTAATTCACATAATTCCTTAATTTCCTCGCTTAAAGTAATACGATCGCCGCTTTCCGCCCTAATCGGCCAGAGGCGGTCAACTTGGGGAAGCTGATCGCCTACTTACCTCTCTTGAAAAGGCGCGCGCGTAGGTTGCTCTCACGCGCTGCTCTGAGTATTTAGTCGAGAGTGACCCAACACTCTTATCTCCGAGACATATCTATCTTCCATAACCTCGGTGGCTCCCGCCACCGATTATGTTATGGAAGAATCCATGGATTTCGTAGCTCGTGGTGAGGTTTTATAGAGTAGTGTGGAAGGCCTTTATCTGCCAGTCCATGAGTCCCACATAACCCGCTCGAGTGCCCGCCCGCCGCTCGGCGTACTCGTAAAAAGGTTTTCTCACTTTAAAAGAATAACAAAAAAAATCTACGATCATATCAAAAGATTTTTTACTTTTTTATTCAAAGTTCGGTGTTGAGTTCCTCCACTTAATATTCATTGTCTCAAAAACTCGTAATAAAACGCCTCCTCCGTACAGTATATTCATACATCATTGTTGACATATTAAAGTCTAGTTTACGAGTCGCAACGGCTAGAGAAGTGCAAGATCTAGTCAAGCGAAGAGAAATATATGTCAGTGATATGTTTTATTGTGAAAGTGTTCATTTCTAAATCTAATTGAAATCGTAATACTTAAATATATTTTTGAGGCCGACTGGTAAACTGGTTGTGGGTTCGATATCCACGCCAGGTAATCATTTTCATTTCTTTTATTGCACTTGCAAGGCAAATGGCGTTGAGATTCGCTATTCCGATGCGTATTGTCTCGAATTCTCTGTGAAAGTGGAGAATGGAGTGAACACTATCCTGCTGTACAGCATGAATCTGAAATAATATATAAATTTATTTAGAAATTATTTTTCTATTAAAATGATTACTTAATGAGGTTTTATATCAAAAATATATGTGTATATTTAATAACGCTTAAATAGTTTTTATGTAACTAATCAAAAATCTTTTTTCTGTAAATATATTTACGAACGGCAACGGCTGAACTCACAACCTGAGCATACGAACGTATAGATTTCGCAGAGCCACCAAGCACCATAAATCCTCCATAAGTCTAGAAGAGTAGTTGCAACGGCTAGAGAAGTGTAAAATCTAGTCGAGCGAAGCGACGTATCGGCGATACGTTTTATTGCGAAAGTGTCTATTTAAATACTTTTTAATAGAAATCATAATTCCTAAATATACTGTAGAGGTAAACTGTACAGCGATGGTTGTGGGTTCGATAGTGGATGTCGTAATATCGGGCTAATTATTTACATTTATTTTCGCTCTTGCAAAGCACTTTCAAAATGAAATAAAAATTATATTTAAATCTTACTATAACATAAGTCCGTCCTGGCGCAGGGGCACAAACGTTGTAACTGCGACGGTTGTAGGATCTATTCCAACTCGGGGGAATTATTATTTATTAATATTATAATTTCTTCTCTCTAGTACCAAAGAACAGAAAGGCGTTGAGTTACGCCATTCAACACGGAAAGCCTCAAAAATTTCAGAAAATATTAAAATGGGGAACGGATCGTACTGACGTTAGGTTCCCTATGTCTACCTTCCAGCATGCAGCTTAATAATAAAGTATAGCTTATTACACAATAGAAATATACATTTATATTTATTTATAGCTGAGTATCAGCAAGCTCAAGTAAAACAATAATAGGCAACTATTTAGTAATGGGTATACCGTAACTGAAACTATTTGAATATTTCATATTTCTGAATGGAATTTGGAAGATTATAGGCTTCAAGTATTTATTAATCATGTAAGTGAAGCGTAAAGGACGTCGTGGTGCACCGACACGCAGTGGGTTCGATTCTAGCTCGGAAAGATTTATATTTTTATAGGCAAAAAATTAAGAACGAAGTTTTAAGACACTAGATTCTCTCAGTTTACCATGCTGTGTCGAAATATAAAGAATATAAAAAGTTTGAAGACAAGGTTAATTTTCCTTTTTTTATTTCTTTATCTAACACAGAGTAGGTCAGATGGAACCTGGAAACTTAGTGTCATGAGAAATATATTCTCCACTTTCTGCTGCGTCCTTCAATAGCTGGATCTCATGTGCTTTGCTTCGTTGACCTTGACCTACCGCTGGACCTGCCAGACTGCCTGGGTGCCTGCCTACTAAGCATTTTCTGGTTCAATAAAAAAAAATGAATTAAATGTTAATTAGCGTTCTTGAATATATTCCACATAATTTGAAAGCGTTTAATAAAAATACATACAAATATATATTGCGATAGTTCACCACATTGTTATTTTCCTCAGAAAACTTTACCCAAAATCACTTTGAAACTTTTAGTTAGTAATGTGAGAGGTTGGATTAATTTATAAGCTAAGGACCTGTTTTTATTAAATATTTTATATCAGAATATAATATGTTTAAATTGGTGCTACTTGACTGTTCGAAAAATGTACAGGTTTGGATAAAACAAATTCTGTCTATATTTTTTTTAGACAACTAAGAGCTTTTACCACGGCGGTCCGATATAAGTACTCTTGGCGAAAAAAGAAAGTTTAATTTTTAAATAGCACTCTATTGCCTAAATAGCAGTGTTCTCGTATCTGAACTTACTTGATTACCAAGTGATGCTGAAATTTCTTTAATCTGTCTGGAAAAATCGTTTTCTGGCAGAAAAAAACAGCCGCCTTTAGAGGCGATAACCTACTTATTCGAGTTAAGGTAAATGATGGATTTTTGAAGTTTGGGAATAAAAAAAAGTCGAATGGGAAGTAAAAAATATAGATAAGGTAGCATTATCAGCCTAATTTCACTAATTTGGCCAAGTTGATGGCCACCACGTAAATAGGTTATTAGATCTTTAGCTTACATAATAATAGAGCAAAAAGTAGAGAATGTAATGTCCTAACACTATGCTCATTCTACCTACATTCCTATATGCAGTATACAGTCTGAAACTTACAAAAATATTTTCTTCATCAAACCCATTGTTAAATCGAAAGCCTAATCGTTTATAACTTACACCACAAAAGCCAAGCTCCTGTTTCGTCGTGTTATCGCGACCTCCGAGACGTTGCGAGCCCAAACCGCTTATTTCTACTTAAAACTTATAATGCTATAACATTTTGACTCGACTGTACGTGTATTACTATGAAGAACTTCTCCGTGTGAGAACTATCTGTGCAACGTGATAATTAAAATGTAGAAGCGTCTACTTTGTTCTTGGTTAACTTAACTAACGTTATTGTTTAGTGGGAGTTTGTCAGAGCTTTTTGAAGTGATGACGTCACGCATGTACGAAACTAAGTGTTCACATTGTTACTGGCAATTGTTCTGTACAAGTGAGGTAAATATTATTTGAATTAACGAGTGGAGAAATGTTTATAATAATGTTGAAAAAAAAATCTCTTCCTTATATTATGCAAAATAATGATTATTTAGAAATTGGGTTCAATTCTTAAGAGTATACAATTTTTCATGAATGTAAGCAGTGTTAAGGACAACGGAGTGTCCATTTTCTATTTTGTCACGGTGTTGTGTTTCGTCATATCTGAAACAACATGTGTTGTTGAGTGATGGAATTTGAAGCGGCAAAGTATCGATTTTAATAATTAATAAATTAGTTTTTTGTTTTTTGTTAATAATAACTTTATTAAGGTTTGCTGTATTCCGTATACTCGTATGTGCTTGTGTTGTGTAGCGGCTTAGTTGAATAATTAATATATTTATAGCACAGTTGGTGGAGGGAACTTACAGTCTTGACGCTAGGTTGAGTGTATTAAGGCTCCGTAATGTGCCGAGCAGCGGAACCCAACGCCATACTTCGCCACAAAACGAGCGAGAAAATAGAGCGAGGAAATAAAAATTATAATTTTAATTCGAATTGAAATCAAACCAATTACCTTCGTTAATGTAACATTATTCGTTTCGTTTCCTTTCGTTACTAGAGTCCTAGCGTATACTTACATCAAGTACAATCCGTTCTCAGCTTTCCGCAGGAACAAAGTAAAAACAAAGTGCTTTGACGTTTTACTTTTTAAAATATTTGAAAAAAAAAAGAAGTTTATTATGGAGCCAACAGTATACGGCTCTGTGACGGACCCCATTTGTGATTGTAATTACATGATTCCATGTCATAGAATATTTAAATGAAATCAATTTGTATGTTAAAGCAAAATGGAAATGTCATACGAAATACTAATTAAGCTGCTATACTAAATAGAGATTTATACTTAGGGAAGCATGTTTATATTGATATTAGGAGTGTAAGCTGAGACCATGGTGGTGCAGTGTTTGACTGTGGTGGTCTAGGTTCGATGAAATTAAATTTGTGAAATTATTATTTGAAAATTATTTTCATTTTTTCCAACTTAGTGAGAGGAAGCATTGAGTTAGATGTAAGAGAAGAGTAAAAGCCTAGTGTTAAAACACTACGGTGAGTGGCGCAAACCAAGACCATCACGAGTTCAATTATATTATTATATATACACAAAATAAAAACAAATCAAACAAACAAATATAACATTAATTTTAACTCTGATGATCATAGCTCCAATATAAACTTATATGATGAACAATAAAAACGTAGAACGACATATTAAGCATAACATTTGAAACGATGTAACGACTTTATTACAATAAGCCACATTCGTTCAAATATTTACATCTTTTGCCATATAAAATCAACTCTTATTGTTTAAATATTAAAGTGAAAAATCGTTTGAAAAAGAAATTTTAACTTTCATAAATATATGTGAATCTTGGTACATTCCTGAAATTAGGGCAGGGATGAATCACGCTAGTAATATCATACGTGACTCTACCTCGCTTCACGTCACGTAGAACAAGGCATTAGAAATTAAAACTGAAAGAACTGAAATGTCCATTAGGTAAGTGAGGACAGCTGAGGCTTCAACATTCTCTTCTTGAGAATTGTTTTGTTTTGTCTGGTCTATAAAATATGTCTGGTTTAAAAGTTAAAGATTTTTTAATAGCTTCACGCTGTATCCTACACTTAGCAGGGTAGGCAGAAGGAAGCTGGGCCTAATGTTGACTCCGTTTTTAAGACATTAAGACTTACTTCAGAGGATTATTTTGGAGACATAGCATCAGGAGTGGCAGAACATAACGCCTCCTCGCAACGACTCTTTACCTCGTTACCACAGTGAGGAAATAAAAAGAAATATATATATTATTTTTCGAGAGGGATTCGAACCTTTGGTTCCTTTGTGTCTTGGTAAAGTAAAATATTTATTATATTTCCTTATATTTCCTTTAAATTTTTACGCTTTGTCCTATCTGCTGTATACGACAAAGCGTAAATTGTAGGCTTAGTATCAATAGTAGAAAAGCCACAAATTTTATCAGAACGCATACATCAAATTAATTTGAATATTTCCCCTAGTTGAAATCGAACTTATAGCTGTCAGGTCAATCAGATCTATCATTTTTTACTATTTAAAAAAAATGTAAGAAAAAATGAAGCTATCGAAAAGAACATACATATCAGTCGGCCGGCAGGTACGGGCGAGTACAAAAGCAATATTATACGTGACGGCACCAAATGTGCTTTCTGTTTTATTATATAAAACAAAATTGAATATAGGCATTCTAGATTACATACTAGCACGGCATTGAGTTCCGCCACGCGCAATGTGTAATATATGGAAGCTGGTATAGCTGATTATCATCCGAAAAACCATGAAGTCTAGTTAGTGGTACCTGATAATATATTTAAATATACATAAAGTTAATTATTGAAGTCGGCGTAAATACGGCGGTTGAGTGTTCAAATCTTAGTCAGGGAATAATGAATTATTTTCATTTTCTTGCCCAAGTAAGAAGTGAAAATATTTAGCTCTGGTAAAATGTAAAAGCGTGTAATATCTTTTGAATAGGAAGTTTTTGTTTTAGCATTTGGTCCCCGCTCCCTATCCTGCTATATGCTGGATAATAATATTTTTGTAATATACACATTTAAATTATATTACAAATATATATATAAAAATATGAAATTGAGAGTCAAGAGCGTCGAAATGTTTAATAGGAACGGAATGCCTTATTTGTAGGTTCCCAGGTTCCTTCTGCCTATACTAATTTGTGCCGGAGACGATATGAAGATAAAAAACTATGAAGCTATTTTAAAAAGCTTCCCTTATCCTCTTATAGCCATCCATATATAACAAAAACGGATTTCATGTTTTAATTGGGAGTACACGCCTATATTCCTAAAATAGCAAAACCACGGATCAATAGATTAAAGTCTAATATAATGTAGGCTCACCGGTTTTAAATGAAATTTAGTACGTGGTGATTGGTTTTCATAGCGTGATAATTTAGGTTCGATGCCGTCGTGGCGCAGTGGCGCAGATGTGAGACTGTAAGTGCAGTGTTTGTGAGATCTATTCGTGAATAGTATAATTTGTAAAATCCTTTGTTGTTAATTCAAAAATGTGTTGTTAATTCGGCGAAAAGTAGGCAACGGAGCTTATTAACACTAGGTTCTCTCTGCCTTCGCTGCCTTATGTGGTTATCGCAGCATTGAGCTATTTGTTTATTTTAAAATATTTATTAGTAAATACGAAAATTTTAATAATACATTGTTACGTAAAACCTTTATTTAACCCCACCTAGTTCAGATTTACGAGATTAATTCCAAAATCTAGCTAACTTTTGCTAATTAATTGGGAGAGCTTTATCTTCGGCCTCGTTATAAGTTCTTCAAATTTCAACCAACAAACTTAACAACCCTTAATATTTAATATTTACAACGCCTTTACGGTACAGTGGGGTGAATTGAATTTTATATTAAACGGAAGTTAGTTCAAAGAGGCCGGTAGTGGCGCAGGGGCACAAAGCGTGATTGTGGGTCCCATTCGAGTAAATTAAATATATAAAATTTCCACTTTTTTCGTTCTAGTGTCGAGGCAAAGCACGGTGTTGGGTTATACAGAGTATTTTAAAACTAGGGTCCTTTTTGCCTACCCTGCTGTAAATATTACTAAATAAACACGCTTTAACTAAAACTTTATTACTAAAACGTATATATATACACACATGTATATCTGGTTATCGCGGCGCAGTTAGACACCGTATGAAGGCTATGATGGATTCACATTCGGGGATGTGATTGCATTTTTAATTTACTTTCATTTATTAACTCTGGAAGATAAACGATGAACGACGTTGATATCCACTTAAAACGTTACATCTCTTCAATCGGAAGGAATGTAGAAGCAGAGGATATTAACAGTAGATTTTCTCTGCCTACCTTGCAATGAGCCAAAAAAATCCAGCAGAATAAAATATAACATTTTGATTGAACTATCTAAGTTATAAATGACATTTTAGTTTGTATATATTTTATAGTCACAATATTATTTACACAGTATTATTAGAAATACAAGCATCAGTATTTGGCATGCGCACCTAACTCTGTATAGTTAGTTTCATCTAATATACAAAAAATAATTTTTGTATTAGTAAACGAGAAAATAAAAATGAAAACAAAACATATGGTTCAGTTTGATATTACGACTCGTCTTTACTTACGACCTACGATTGATTACTAATACATTGCTGTCTTTTGTCTAAAAACACAAATAAAATCGAAACAGAAATCGAACGCACAGCCACAATAACTTAGTAATTAACAGAATTTAAGTAAATGCATTAGTACCTAAACATACACTTAATATAGCTATTATATTACAATTAAAACAAGCATAAATCATTTTCATAATTAGATGACATGGTTACTTCTTCTGAAAACATCGCTATCACCTGGTGATATTCACTGGGCGAACATAGCGGAGTGTCCACTTGTTCCACTTCCGATAGCTTCGAGAAATCTACGTCGTAAGCCATTTTATCAATATTATAACCAACCATGGAAACAAAACGGTGCCCCCAAAGTATGTTGAATTCTGTAAAACTGGACCTCGCTTGAACTGGTTGGCCCGTCGATTCTATGATACCTTCGAAAACTACTAGTATTTCTAGGTGGCTACATAACAAGTCAACTGCTGACAATCTATAAAATGGGCTGTTCTCATCAATCACGTGGACGGCAGTTACAGGCCATAGGAAAAAAGTTGATTCACACTCATCAACATCTAGTTTTAATTCTATCTGTTCAGTATTGTCCAAGTCATGGAAATCTGTATTCAATTGAATGACATACGCTTTAGGGTCGATATTCAGTATTTTGGATTTCCTCATGTCACCGACACGAAAAATTAGACAGTATTTGTCGTTTCTCATATTTATTACAGCCTGATTACTGAATAGGATTGTTTGGGTCCGAGATCTTGGACGTGTGAGCTTCGCAAATAAAATACCCACCATTATTGCTTGGAAGATCGAGCTCACTATGCATTGGAGGCACATCGCTGTTATTGTGTGAGGACATTCTAGGGTAATAGCTCTCTTGCCGTAAGCCACAGTTGTATGTACCTCTATACTGAACAAAAAAGTTGATGTAAACCCATAAATATTTTTTATGCAAGGTGTAAATCCTGTGCTATTCTGATAGGGTGGGAGGTGGTCTTCATAAAAGTCTTCGTGATTGTAAGAAATACCCCAGTATATAATAGCGAAGAACAGCCAGTTGCACGTGAAAGCAGTGAAGAAATTCAAGAGAGTCCACCGCCATCTTGTTTCTACAAGTAAAAGGAAGTAATTCGAGAATACTTTTAGAGCTTTCGTTGATGTTCTGTAGATATTAAATTCGCCACTCTTGAACACAGCTCGCAGATATTTCCTTCGTATCGCCTTCGGGTTGGATTTCCCTAAAGAAAACAATGTAATTTATCAATTTAATTTGTAATGGAAATGTTTGATGAAATTTTATGGGTAACTGATATTATTGTTATGGGAAATACAAATTGTGAAGAAAATCGAGGCGTAGAGGCACCACTGTGACTGTAAACGCGACAGGTTGTGAGTTCGATTCCAACTCGAGGAAATGAAATATTTTATATTTTCATTTATTCGTTCTGATGTAGAAGCAAAGTGTGGAGTTGAGTTCCGTTACTCAACAGGCAATGCCTCCAGAATCGAGCGATAAGTGGAGAGCGGAGAGACATGACACAGTGCTCCCTTTGCATACCCTGTTACATGCGGGATACAGCGTGAAAGTGAAAAAAAAATGTTGTGAATTTATTATTTACAAAAAAAAAATTATAAATTTATTGGCTTACACATTGCTCTTTGGAAACAAATCATTAGTCTATATAAAATCTTGGTAAGCAAAAAAAAGAGCGACTCCCTTTTTTCCGTATACTTAACCTAACCTAAACTTCCACTTTCAAGTTTTGAGACATTGGATGACGGGGAAATGAAAATAATTTACATGTAATAATTTTTCCGAGTGAAAATTCGAGTTTATAGTACGAGTGTAGTAAAGACGTAACGGCAAATAAAATACATACGATTTTTCCTGTATACACCTGGTTGCACTAGCGTCGCCACGGAGTCGTCCTCCACATTTGTTTTTAATTTAGGGTCGGCGCATACATCTGGCCAATGCGATTTTTTATTATTTGCTTTCATATCTGAAAATTATATAAATATTGTTTTTTGAATTACTCATGACGCCATCGATTACATTTTTTTAAGGTTAGGTCACGTGACTTCATTTTATTAAGATCTTTGATAATTTTAAGGCTTAATATTAGAACTGTTATATTACAAAGTACACGTCATTGTAGGTCTATTAAAGTTAATTAAGAAACGAATTAAGTATTTCAACCAAAATCTAGACTAGACTCATACTAGACTAGATATCATAAAGAAATAGAAGCAAACACAATAAATACCTTTTAACTCCGAAGAATATGTTATCAATCATTTGATCGTTGAATATTTTAGATATAAAAGTAGCGTAAAACCCATTCTCCGTTCGCTGAAATTTGAAATTACTAAATAATATGTGAAGACAATGTATACAAAGTCGTAATTTAGCAAATAATAGATAAGATAGAATAGATAGAAGGTATTTATATCATAACAAAAGCAGCTATTTATGCTGAGAGATTATGTGATCGTTTCTGACGTAGCTACAGGTTGCTGTTGGCATTAACCTCTCTCATTGTCCACTCAATTTTCTATATATTGTTGTGTTTTTTTTTGTGAGGGCTACGAATTGAAGTTCCCTCAAGTGGAAATCGAACCCACAAGTATCACGTTCACAGTCAAATGTAGTGAATCTTTCGTACAAAATAATGAAAACAATAAATGTAATAAATTATTTCTTAACAGATCTCTTTTCTCTAAAAGGTGGAGCTTCTATATTGGTTGATTATATAAATGGTGTGTTTTCAGGTTCACGTTGTATTCCACATATAGCAGAGTAGACAAGACAATAATAGCAAAAAGCAATGTATCGAAAGCGAGGCGAGCAGTGGAAAACAGAGTTTACTTAACATCAGTTTCGCTACCCTGCTATAGACGGGATACGGCGTAAAACTAAAAATAAATATTCACAATAGTTTTATCCAGTACTATCCAGTACACACACATTACAAATGAACGTTCAAATTTGAGTTTTCTCTTTGTCTCTCTTCATTTTTCTTCACGCTCAATCTCATTGAAAGCGAGAAAGCAGAGAAAACTCTCCACTATCCGCTTAATTTTAGAGATATACATGTTGAGCGGCGTAACTCAATGCTGCTATTTACCGTATTGGGTAACATTGCAACGATTTTTTTTATATATATGTATATATTTTATCAAATGGTTGAATTTTTTTGTGAATTTCTTTGTCGTTTTTTAAAAGTGATTGATTATAAATGCCATTATTTGGGGTACTACAACCACTAGTATAAAGTTTATATATATTGAACTTTTGCTTCTAGCTTTACACAGTGTGCCCACAAATAGCATGGTAAGTATAAGGAACTTGGGACCCTAGTGTTAAATATTCTGTTCCCATTAAGCATAGGTTCCCCATTTTCCACCATATTCTGGAGGCACTGCGTATTGAGTGGTTTTGCTTCGTTATCAGAGCGATGAGGTATGGAACCCACACCCCACGCCACATTTATTCGCATGTACTCCTTCACCACCACTGGGCTCATTGAACATGGTGATTTAAATCTTTCTTTATTTATTTCATATTTTACCACACCAGAATATTCCAGTTAGTGACAACAATGAAAGTTGCTAAATTATCAGAAATTATTTCTAAAAATAAACACGCAGAAACTGTCAAGAGGAGATTTAGATAAAATAATTTGGTAGCGAAAAACGACGTTGCGTGACTGTGTAATATGTTTCCATTGTTATATGTTTTTTTTAACTTTCCGTATCTCAAATTTATTTCACCTCGTCCACTGTTCTCATACTGTATTTTTTTTGTCATTCTTTCGTAACAGACCCTGACCCTGTATATCCAACGCTTTGGTGAAGCTATATTGCATCACGAGCATTCATCCTTGTCACACACTTAGTCACATTTTTATCAGTCTTCTTCTGTAATACTCGCTTCTGTTCGTTTCCGTATTACAGCGTCGGTACCAGCACGGCATTGTGTACGGCCAAACGTGCAGCTGTCCTGACATTTCGCCATCTTATCAATGCAGCTAAAACGTGACATCTCGCGTATTCAAACAGAGTTAATAAGTACAAACTTCTGCTTAATTCATGAGATATTACGTATTATATGGTGGATTTTAACGTAATGCTCTGTCTTGTTGTGAGATAAATTTAAAATTATTCGTCCTCCCGAGTGGGATTTGACCCCGCAGCTTTTGCCTCTATGGTAAGAATATGGGTCGTTACGCCACAGTGGACTTTGCTTTCTAAACAAAATAATTTGTTTCTGGTCCTTCCTTACTCATCGTTGGTCATTTAAATTGTTTTAAAAGTTCAACGGAAATGGAAACAAATACTTCGTGATAAGGTTTTATGAAAGTGTTGGTTGAGATTCGTGTAATAAGCCAAATGTTTGCTCAGCCTTTTTACAATGTTGCAATATCAAACATCATGAATGTATTTATATTTAAATACATGTAATGTATGTAGGTATATATTTATATACTAATTTGCCATAACTAATTTTGTAGTAATTTGAGAGAATAAATTTATATGAAGGCAAGAATATTTTAAAATTATTTCGTTATTATTTATATGTTTTAATAATAAATGAAGCTGTCGTGTCGCAGCGTCTGACTGTATAAATGTTTATAAGTTTGATTTCCACTCTAGGGAACGTTTTTCTTTTTCCTCATTGAAATTGAGCAGAAAGTACATAATAGGTTACCTACTCTGCTATCTACAATATACAGCGAAGAATAACTAATATAATTAAAAATTATTTTATAATTAAAAATTATTATGAATAAACCTCTGACTGCCAAATATCCTTGATCTTGACCTGATCTTGCCAAAGAGTAGTAGTTTAACTACTTATCCAATTTAAAAAAAATAGTTAAGAACCACCAGGATGAACACGGCTTTCGATAAAAAAGACACTCAAATCAATACATTAATTCAGGAGCTACGGTGCCACAAACACACACCCAGTCAAACATACAGACACCTCATATTCTTCATTCATTCATTCTTCATGCATCAGCATTATTAAAAGCCACAGAATATTTAATTTGAAAATGAATTCACTATTTATATCAACATCAAAGCTCTTTATGAAGACGAGCTAAGGCCAGTTAATCACCAACTGTAGGTACACTATGATATTTAATATTTTAAAACGTTTTTAATCCTCCGACCCTCGTTAAGAATGCCAAAGTGCAAATGACTAGACAATCTCAGAAAGCTCATCTTGGCTCAATTTTTTATTATAAACAACTACAACACGGCTTTTTGCATTTTATAAATGTTTTTGTAGTACATGAATATTTTAGAATTTCTAATCATGTTTATTTTACGATGGTTGGGGTTCAAATTATAATTTTAAATTAGAAATCCATTATAGCGCAGTGCCAAGGTGTTAGGCTGTATACGCGAATAATTATCACATTTTTTTTTATTTTTTCCCTTCAGTAACAAAACTTATGAAGAGTTTCGGCGGTTCATGGGGAATACAGTAAATAAGATACTTAATATAATAAATAAGATACTACATTCTCCCATCTAATTTTCAAAACTGAGTTTCCAAACATTGAATTCCCTCTGACTATCCCGCCATGTGCGGGATACAACGTGGGAAAAAACTAACTCACATTTCACTGATAGGAATAAAATTTAGAAACAGGCAGTTGAAAAACTCAGTAAATTATTTTTAGATACCCTCTAAATATTACCTGTCTCTCTCTTCCCCACATTATTGAAGCTAGGAGAACAGAATAGACTACCATATATATGTGTATTTACTTATAATTATCACTATCCCGATCCCAATAAAAGCTTATATTAAACATTACAATGCTGAAAATATCAAGCTCATCTCAAAAAAAAGTTAATTTCTGAAATACTCATAAAATATTAGCCGTCATCAAAAATTCCGACCGAACTAAAACTTTGGCAACAGACAACTTACTGTAATTACAGTGAAATATTAATAAAACGAAGATTCATCGTTGGTTTGGTTTGTTTATTATTCAAAGTCCGCAAGTTCATTTCCAGATTCAGATTGCGGATTGACTTGGCTGGAGTAAGACGGCGGCGGCGGCGGCGGCAGGTAGTGGTGGAATGGTCGAGGTTGGTATTAGTGCTGTGCTGTGATATTTGAAGGGTTCAGTTAAATGCTACTGAAATTTGTAATAAATTTATTTGCTTTTATCCAACTGTGCGTTGTAAAGTATTATAAGTTTGTCAGTCTTTGTATGTATGATCCGAATGTCCAAATCTCACGATGTCATTTCTATATTTGAACATTCGAATGCCGCTTAAAACCCAGTGAAACGTTGAACTTAGTGTTAAAACACTATTCGCAAAACGCTGCACTTCTTCGTCTTACCAAAGAAAACGAAAACAATTCAAAAATGAAAACAATAGGGAATCGAACCTGCAACGATCGGGCTTACAGTCAGTCACTTTGCTTGCGCCATGACCTCAATATGACAATAAATAAAAACCATAAATTATTTGTACAATAATTAGGATCTTTACTTAAAATAATATTGTCTCAGTAAATGATTATAATAAATTATTTGAACTCAAATATGAAATAACCGGTTCATACTAATTGTTGAGTTTGACTACTTAAGCCAAGTAGTAAACATTTAATTTATTACTTAAATATTTTGCAGTGTGACGATAAGCAAAAAAAAAAGTGACAACAATAGGGAATCGAACCTGCAAATGAAACGGAAATATGAAATGGAAAATCCCGTTTTATCCTTTTTAGCTGTAGGAGTTTTAGGAAATCTTCTCTTGTTACTCCGTTCCGTTTAGTCCCCTACCGTGTCTAAACGTCAAAGTTTTGTCTGTATATTTACTTAGTAAAAATAATATGATTTAAAAAATAGAAAACGGTGAGTATTACCTCCTACTATGAGAGAGAAAGGAATAAAATTAAGAAACACACAAAATGTATATATTAATATAGGAATTCGACGGATGTTTTCACAATGACTTCCATGTTATTGTGCACATGATTATACGCCGTTCGACTGTCGAGTAAACAATTTAATTAGTTTTCGGCAAATAAAACTGTAATTTTATAGTTTATACCAAGAATAGACATGTAAAGGGGTGAGATTTCCAAATAATTGATTTTAAAACATTAAATTGATGATATATATACAGATTATTATTTTATATTTACGCCGTATCTCCGATAAAGCAAGATAGGCAGAAGAAACCTAGTGTTAATACATATCTGGACTTGTTCTCTTCATATTCTCCTTTTCGGCAGAGCAAAATGACAATAAACCGTTTTCATTTATAATAAATAAAAATATAAAATAAATAGCTAAAAATTTTACCAAAAAAAAAATACATTCAATAAGAACGCCATATAAAGACAACGCTAGTTTCAAAGTAACTCGCAAATGAAATTAAACAACACGTTGAATTCCTTCGCCGCCGCTGAAAATGTCCGGACGCCGGAGACGCGCTAATTGAATGTAGTTTGCACGTTTTTGTGAAACTGTTATTGTTTTTGTTAATTTTGTATATTTTATTTTTAGCTTCACACTGTATATAGCGCATAGCAGAGGGGGGAGGGGGGGGGGGGGTGTTGCAAGGACCCTGGACGCCGGTGTTAAGACACGTCGTCCGTTGACCATTATCCGCAGAATTTTTTTAAACGTTACATGTTGACTGTTGAATATAATAAATAGGCCACGTTTTAAAATATGAAATATTTCGTTCCCATGAGTGGGAGTCCGCTACACAACATATTACACACGCTTGTGACTCTGCACCACAACGACCTCATTCTTATATTATATATATTTAATGAATTATATAGGTTTTTAAAATATTCATAACTGAGAAAATAATATTTTCCTATATTTCTAAAAAAAATATAATATATAAGAATAAAATGTTAATATCAGTATAAGTAAGTATAATGTGTATAATATTTTTTTTAAATCAGTCAGTCAAAGAAAAATGACCTAAAGTCACCCATTGACAAATACTGTCCGCATATTTGTTGAGGAAACTTTGGATCCCTTGACGAGATACGACACACACTCGTTTATACGTTCAAACACATATTGAATAGTTCTGCCACCATCTTTTGGGAGAATCTACTTTTATTTAATTCTTATAATATATTTTTCTTATTGGTATAGAAAAAATATATTTTCATTTCTTCACTCTGGTGGTGAGGCAAAGCGCGGCGTTGAATTCTGCCATTCAACATGCCTAAAGCAATCGGCGAGAAATTGGGAACGGAAGTGGTTTAACACTGGGATCCCTCTGTCCACCCTGCCTTGTGCGGGATACAGAGTGAAGCTGGTTTATAACATTTTTTTGTTTTTATTTTGAGTTAATATTATTTTAATTTATTTTATTTTTTATGCGTAATTTTTTTTATAAATTACAGTTTCCCACTGTATATAGCATATAATAGGGTAGACAGAGAAAACCTAACATTGTGATACTCTTTTCCCTTTTTCCCCCTATGTACCTTTCAATTTTCTAGACCATTACGTGCAATTAAATATATTTATTTCCCTGAGTGGGAATCGAACTCTCAACCGTAGTGTTCTACTAAGCCACGGCGGCCTATGAAACTAATTAAAATAGTAATTAATACATTTACACACGTGTAGCCATGTTTAATGTATAAACACTACAAAAACGTAATAGACTCTCAATTCAATTACGCAATATGTTCACTTCAGCCCACAAAATAATCAATTGCTCGTGAAATAAGTCCGTATTATTTTAAACCACAGTATACTTTTTATCAACTACAAAAAAAGGAGGTTACCAGTTTGAGATGTGAATGTTGTTTTTTTTTTCAGCTTCACGCTGTATCCCACTCACAGCAGGGTAGGCAGAGGGAACCTCGCTTTAAGACACTCCGTTCCCCACTTTCTGCCGAATTCTGGAGGCATTGCGTGTTGGGTGGCAGAATTTAACGCCGCGTATTGCCTCGACACCAGAGCGAAGAAAAATGTAAATATAAACGTAAAGAAATATTTAACTTCCTCGAGTGGGAATCGAACCCACAACCGTCGCGATTACAGTCAACAATATACGTACTATATAAATTAATAAACTTTTGTCAGCATCTGTATAAAAGCACAACATCAATACATTACGTAAGAGCGTCTTTGGACCCTTGTGTTCTCAGTGGGAGAACAAACTGAGCTATCATTTCACCCCCATATTTCATTATAACATTATCTTAACAAGAAATTGTTTCCAGAAAGCCTGGAGTAAAGTGATGTAAGATGGATAATATATTTTATTTGTAATTTTTTTTTTATAATTTTAAAGACGGAGATCGATCGCAATTGACCTTCGAGAAGTATATTACACTACTTTCCGCCAACAGAAGCCAGAGAGAAATATAAAAGAAATTAAATGCTTCATTTCCTCGAGTGGCAATCGAACCCACAACCTGTCACGTTTGCAGACACACGCTTGTGGAGCTGCGTCACGACTGGTATTAATTTCGTTATTTCCATTTCATCAACATCTATTAAAATAAAATCAAAATTTCCAATACGTTTGTTTCTAACTAAACAATGCTATAGTAATCGTATACATGAGTTGAGTTACATTATAACAGTACACTCCAATGGATATTTCACTCGTCAAACACTCAATTACACCAAATATTTGCATTTTCATTGCATATTGAAATATTTCAGATTTGCTTCCTGTGGTTCAATATGAATTTAGTTGTAATATGTAGGTGGAACCTTTTATTATAGTGTTTGTCAGAACAATGTCGTTTATTTTATTATATTATTAATATTATTATTTTATGTACACAATAGAGGCCGTCGTAGCGCAGTGGCAGAAGGGTGTCGCCCTTACACGCGACGGTTCATACGACTACGGTCATAGCACTAGCTTCCTTCTGACTACCCTGCTATGCGGATAAAGTGCTTTTTTACCTTTAATTACGTACCTATCTGCATTCTGAATATATTCAGGATAACCTAGTCTTAAGACACTGATTCCATAGAGATTCACATTTCACCGTATTGGAGATATTGCGAATTGAGTGGCGGGACTCAACGATGCGCTTTAATTCGTTACCAGAGCAAGGAAATATTAATAAATATTAAATAATATGTAAAATCGCCGAGTGAAAATAGAAACCACATCCTGTTGTGAGTCATTATAGTTGTAAGCTTGTGCTCCTGCGCCAAGACTGGTCTTATGTACATATTCTATCAATTATTTAGTTCTCCACTCTGGTGAAGTAAATGGCGACGTTTAGTTCTGTTAATATAATTTTAATATACAATGTCTCAAATTTGGGAAGAAAGTTGAATAACTAAATGACAAATTATTGTTATTCCATGTTTTTCTTATATATTCTTTGTAGAAAAACTATTCAAAAAAGTAGAGCAAAAAAAATTGTTAAGAATTAGGTATGTACCACTTTGCCTCAATTCTTGAGAATCAGCGAATGAAGAGCCTGACAGTTGACAAGCGATCCCTTCGATGTTTGCGGTTGTATTAGAGAAGAAAACATCGGCTCCGTCTCTAAATCAATGGATAGTAATTAAGTGAAGTGTTCTAACGTGAAAATGCTTTTTTTAGTTGAATAACGATATATATAAATTATTTTTACCATGAAAACGTCTCAAGCGTATAGTAGTATAGGAAACTTAGTGTTAAAGCTCAACTTTTCGCAAAATTTTTAAGACACTGTGTGCTGAATGGCGGAAATGAATGCCGGTATTTGTCTTGTCACCATCAAATGCTATAATTTTTGTAATATCATACGTGCCGGTCTCAGTCCCATTATATCAGGTCTTGCAGGCTTTAGTCAGGTGAACTTTTTTTGTTTTATATATTTTTTAAAAATTATAATATTATCATATTTCGTTCAATGATAATTGAGCGACTACAATTTTGTACAAATACACACCTAGGCAAGCGCTAAAAGAGCAAGGCTTAACGCAATTTTTACGAAAACGAGAAAATACTGTTTTTTTTTTAAATTTTGGTCTTAAGTCCGTACAACAAGGTATATAACAAATAGTACATTATATTACAAAAGTAAAATCAATATAAATACACTGTCGAATTATCTATGTAGGTATATTCTATATATAGAATAAGCAAAGCCAGACGGCGGTCTAGTATAAAACAAATATGTTGAAGCAAATAAATGAAAAAAATAAACCAGAACTCACGTCAAAGGTATCTAGAATACGTCTTTATGTATTTCTATCTTCAAAGATATTTCTATAAACGAATACTCTACTTTTCAATTTCAAAACAGATTTTTTGAATTGAACACATATGATTTCTTATACCTGTGACAAATTTTATGAAATATAATGTGTCAGTATTTTATTTGAAGTCGTTGTGGTGCTGAGGCGCAAGGGTTGGACTGTAAACGTCACGGTTGTGGGTTCGATTTCCACTCGGGGAATGAAACATCTAAAATTTTCATTTTGCTCGCTCTGGCAACAAAGCAGAGCGGGGCATGCAGTTCCGTCATTGAATAAATTGTCAGTATGTGGGGAATGGAAGTGCCTTGATGGGAGTATCTTACTGCTGGGTTCCCAGGTTCTCTTTGTTTACAGTGGGATAAAGGGTGAAGCAAAAAAATTAAAATATATATATTATTTTATTGAGGCTTCTGATTGAGCCAATACGGAAAGCTTCAAGAATTGGGCTGAAAATGGGGAACAGAAGTGTTTTAATGGGGAACTGAGTCTCAATAGAGGGTTCCCTCTACCTCCCCTGCGTTGTGCGGGATACAGAGTGAATTACAAAAATATCGCCGTAATTATCGTTTGTATGGGAAAAATAACTAAGCCCAAACTACCGCCTCCCCGATATTAGAACCGAACTAAATATATTACAACTAAATCATTAATATTTTGACTGTTTAACTGCTAAAGATGAACAACTTACATTCGGAGCCATTAAACGCACTCCCCAAATATATCAGACGGGGAACTCTGCCGTGAATGCTCTTAAATAGAATAAGTATAGATCTAAGCGTGCTATTGAATTTAAAATTCGTTGTGGCTTTGAATTTTTCATACATATATTTATCGTACAGGTTGGCTTGTAGGGAAAATTAATAATTATATTGTGTATTACGATTTGTGAATATCTGAGGTCGTATTTGATGATTGATTTTAATTTCTCAGCTTCGGTATGGAGATAAAACGCAGCGCTGAGTTCCGGTACTCAACTCGCAATGTCTTGAGATGAAGAATAGAAAAAAATAGAATAACTTTCATTGCACAAAATTAAAAAAACACAATGAAAAATATAGTTTTATTGCTTCAATCAATCTCTAAGATCTTTCGTAAATAACAGACTATATATAATGACTGTAAATGCGACACGCGCGTTGTATGTTCGGCGGTCAAGTCGGAACTCCAGGATATATAATTTCATTTTAAATAATATCTTCTATTATCTATTCTTCTATCTTCGCTTCGGTGTCGAGGCGAGGAGCGACGTTGAGTTCTGCCCCTCAACAAGCAATGACTCCAGAATTAAGCTGAAAATGAGGAACAGAACATTTAATACTAATTAAAAGGTGGAGAATATAGTGACAAATCTACATATAGTATACACCACTTGAAATAAAATCACTTTACATCTGGGTCGAATGCCAAAGATAGTTCAACAAAAGTTTTTGAAATTCTGCAACGAAATGCTCCCGAAGGTAAAATTTACTCACTTACATTCTATGAAACATCACATATAATCTTTAAATTTAAATAAATTTATTTATTTTAATATAGAATTTTACTAATGACATCAGATACAAAGATTCTTCTTACCGGAGCGAATAATATGGAAGCCACCCATTGTCACTGCACGCGATCCAATTTGCACCCATTTAAACAATATATTTCTATTCATTTTATTTTTTTGCTTCACGCTGAGTCTCGCGCATCGCAAGCTGGGCAAATGGAGCGTGGGCACCCAGTGTTAAGACACTCCGTTTACATTTTTCCGCATAATTGTCCAAATAATGTGCATTGATGTGTGCAACTCAACACCGCGCTTTGTCCTCTTACTAAAAAAGTAAAAACGAAAAAAAAAAGTTAATCTACTATTATTCCATTAAAGTTAGTTCAACAAACAATGATAGCTTCCTATAAAGTAAGAAGCTAACCATGTAACAGGGACGTTCTCTGCCAAGCTTATATGCCCGATAGTCTTCGAGTCGTAAACATGTGTATTTACAATATAATCGGGGACCGAAATAACAAAACTTAAAGGAAACTGGAGAACGGAGGGTCTTGCGTGTAATCTCTTCGTAATTGGAGTGGTTTGATCTTCATTTAAGGAATAAAAAAGTACTGAAAAATAAGTCGCTGTACGATAAATCCCGGAACCTAGGTTCCCTCTGTCTGCTATGCTGCCACAACACTAGTGTTGAAGTATTCTATTTCCTAGTTATCATTTACATTTCATATATAATATTTTTTAATCATCGTCTCTTTTACAGTCAGATACTTCACCGCTGAACTATGACGGCCTCGGTGATCATGCTCATCTAAATATTACACATGACAAGATACTACACTTTGCCTACACCTGGCCACTCTCAATTATGCATACAGACTAAAGTGCGGCCATCATTTTACGCTATCTATAGGAAGTGAATACAACATCGCAGTAATTTTATTTATAAGCCCTCCTCCTAATTCCTCTTTAAAAAAATCACCAGCTAGAAGACAGCCAAAAAATGGAGGTATTTTCTTTTTATTATCGAAGAGTAGTTTCTGATGACATGATCTGTTCATCGATGTCACCATGCTGAACCATGCTGATTTTCTTTATAATTCCATTTCCATCAGAGAATCCAACCCCCCCCCCCCCCCCTCATCCCCCTCATATAACAGACAAACACAAATTACAATGCCATTAAAAATTAAACTAACCAACAAACTTCTGTATTCTATTTATCATGTAAATTCTAACAATTTAGCCGCCATATTCGCGACAGGACGTGGACCAACTTGTTACCCGACTGACATCCGGTCTACACATGTTGACAATTTACTTACAAACTTATTGTACAAATGATTTTTAATATTACGTCGCTTTTAATTATTTTATATTTTGTCTAGAGTTTTTATGTACATGTAAATGTTTAAATAGTATAATATATTTTATTTGTTGTTTTTTGGTTCCCATTTTCGTTCCCCAGAGCGGTTACCAGAGCGAGGATAAAATGAAAATATTAAATATTTCAAGTGATTCGGTTAAACATTCTCGAGTGGAAATCGAACCTACAGCCTATCGAGTGTACAACGAGTGTACAATATGCATATAGATTTGAACATACACCACACTATAAATAATGGTGTTCAAGAAAACGTTTTACTATCGATATTACATAGAAATGTGCTAGTTTACAAATAAACTAAACTAGATTTTTATTTATATTTTAGGAAACTGATTCCGTATATAAGACGATCAATCAGACTTACAAAGAAACACAATGTCAACAACGTTGAAATATATCGTGGGTTTGGAGAATAGGTGCAGTTCTTTCTAAATTCATTTCTATAGTATTCATTTACATTTATTGTAATTCTGTTTTATTAGCAGTAGAGGGTTACAAGATGGAGAATATATTTCTTAGATACAATTAATTCGTTAAGCAAAAACTTTGTATCTTTATTTATAAATATATTTTTAATTAATAAAATATTAAATTAATAAAATAAATTAAACACATTACTATATAACGTTGAAAGAAATTGTTACTGAGTGACTGACAGATAATGTATAGCGACATACAATTTTTTTTTGCTTTACTCTATATTCTGCACATAAGAGGACACTGTTCCGTTACTGAGGAAATGAAAATATTAAATATTTCACATACCCGGGAATCGAATTAATAGCTGTTGCGCTTACAGCCATACGCTTGTGCCCTGCACCTGGAACGTGTCACTCAAACCTTTAAAGAATTTAAACTTTAGAATTAGATTTTGCTGGAATATATATTTAGCTATATACTAATATAATATAATAAATAAAAGCTAAATACACTCAAACGTTTAGTCAGGACGCAGCAAAATTTGGAGTGAGCAGAGAACATATACATTTCTCTGTCACATGAAAATACGGTGCAAATTGTAACCGCAGGACAACGACGCTATTAAATTTTCCTTTGCCAAACAACTGTTTCTGTGGTTTCGTGTGAAGTTAGCGGCTTTTGTGAAATACTGATGATCGACAATGTAGAGCCCACTTGTTCTACACCTTGACTGCGTCATGACGATGGACTCACTTTAATATATTATATATTTAGATAATATGTAAAAAAAAGCACATTACAAAACATATTAAGCATCCCGAAGTTGCCTGCAGTAAGAGAAGTAAGACAAAATGCGGCGTTGAATTCCGCCACACAAATCGCAATGTCTCAAAAATTGATAATATTATTATTGAAAATAATTGTTATTAACCATGAATTATATTAGTTTTGTTGGTAATAATAATATTAACTAACAATAAAATATAAATTGAATTCCAATAAACGCTTTTAAAAATCCCACGACATCAACACGAAAATCACGAATCCATCTCAAATTGAAACTGTCAGAATATCCGCCATTAAATTTTCATCCCTTTCAAACGGGGGTTAATAAATAATACTGTTCCGGTACAAGAGCATCACCCGAAGAAGCGAGGCGAAGCGAATCTCGGTGCGCTAACGGCTCAAGTTGGGAAGATTTTTCACGTGAGTTAGAAATTGGTACCATTAAACGCAGGGCATATCAGGCTTACTGAGCTGTAAGGGATTTTAAATAGGAAGTGGCTTTCCGGAATCGTTTTTGTGTTTAAACTTTTAAGGTGAATATAGTTGGTTTCGTAGCGCAGTTAGGACTCTACTATATGGTAATTGTGACCTCGATACGGTGCTTGTTATATTTTTATATATGTTTTTCTATTTTTATATGTTATTTGCTGTCTAGTTTGACTGTAAATAATAAGTAAAGCTGATTGTATTGTGGTATCATATTGAAATAATTATTAATATGGATGAAGAGTTATTAAACTAATGTATTATAAGATGATGATGATAATGAGAGATGAGTCCTACTACGTAGATAAAGTGTTCCCTTTGCTCACAAAGCAAAGCGCGTACAGACCCGCCGCTTAACACGCAATATCCCGAAAATAGAGAACACTAGGTGTCTTGACACTACACTAACTTTACTTACCCTGTCATATTCTATTTACAGCCTAAATCGATTTTTATATAAGTATAGATTTTTTTTATAATTATGGCGAAATTTAAGAAACTTAGCTAGGAAGTAGGCGAAGGAGTGTAGGGAAACGTTAAGAGAGGCATTTTAGATTTTTTTACAACAGAAGATTTTTTTCATTTTGTATCATAAAGTCCACGCAAACAAAGTTTTGGGGGACGACTTCTATATACTAATGGTGAATAATTGAAAGAGTATTTATATTAATTAATTGCTATCTATTCATAAAGCGAGTGAAAATTGTTTATCTACCAAAGTAGAAATGTAAAATACCAAAATAGTATGAAAACAGAAAAGGCTTTGGCGACTGCGGATTCAATTAGCACTCGGTTTCATCCGCCCAATACGTTTTCTGTATTTCCAAATATACTAGAAATAGCTTTCGTGTGGTTTAATTTCATTGACTGTTTTGACAGATTTTCAATTTTATTATATTAAAGGTTCATTCATTTCTGTACCTCTCTACATATATCTATAGTTTTTTTTTCAGTTTTAAGCTGTAACCCACACACAGCAGGGTAGGCAGAGGGTACCTCGGTGTTAAGACACTCCGTTCTCCACTTTCTGCCGAATTCTGGAGGCATTGCTTGTTGAGTGGCAGAACTCAACGCCACGCTTTGCTTCGAGACCAGAGCGAAGAAATGGAAGTATAAACGTAAATAAATATTTCACTGCACACTACACTGGCACAGTAATGACACGCCTGTCTACATATGTTAGTTATGTATACAACACCCGAGAGCATATTGATATTTATAATATGAATAAGAATTTCTTGCTTGTCTGGAGTGAATTACTTTACCAATCTTTCACGCTGTATCCCGGATGTAACACTCTTCGCGTTGTATTCTGCTTATGACAGAGTAGGTAATTGGAACCTAGTGTCCAAACACTCTGTTATTTATTTTCCACAAAAGACCTATATAAATTATAAATAGCCAAAGACTGTTTATGAGAGAAATTTATTAGAGAGATAGAGAGAAATATATTTAAAGAGATTTAAACTAAAACTAATATGTTACAGTCGTATTCCTTGTATTTTATCGCCTAACACTAACCCAATATCATATGCTGACCAAACAATTTTGCAACTAAGTTTCCGCTTCTCGACGTATGTAGAGTGAAAATCAAGGGGTACATTGGTCTAACCAATATTCAAAATGCGAAGCGAAACAAACCTCATATTAAATTTAATTAGGATTTTCTACATAATATATATGTTTGTAGACGGTTATGGTGTAGTAGCATAGAGAATTATTATAAACGCTACCTACGGTACTACGTTCGATTCCCATTCGGAGCAATAAATTATTTCAATTTAATAGCTATCGCAATAAGACAATGTGAAGTTTTGAGTTCCATTTGAGAATTCAGCGAAATATATCTAAAACGAGGTTCCCAGGTGAGGCAGAGGGACTGCTTGCCCTGACACGAGCAAAACATCACTGTGTCAGCAGCTATCGAAAACAGGTATTAAACTTATTTAAATTAAACAAAAACAATTATCAAATTTCAGAGTTTATCATGTAATTAATAGTTCAAATAAATTACACTACATTTACAATATTACAGCTGATAATAGTTCGGCACAATTCAGATTATATAATTATTTCACTCGATTAGTAAAATATATTACAATTTGTGTATTAATATTGTGTAGATTACCTTGTAATTTTATTTTTCATGTTTTATTTTCCACATGGCCAATGGCAGGTTGACGAGAAAAGCCTTACGAGTTTCAGGTAACTTTGTTTTTTCTTATTAAATTCCAATTGGAGACATTGTGTGTTGATGACGGAAGTCAACGCCATCGTTTCTTTTTAATCTAGTATGATTATATCTATATATATTATCTAGTATAATCTCACTCAAACTTGATGTCAGGAAATCCCCCGATGTATGTTAGAAATGAAATGCCGAAACTTATTCAGAGTTGTAGACTCTACTCGATCTGATTACAACTTTTTGAATGTTATCGTCACTTTACTAATCACGAACTACGAGTGTATTGGAATTGTCGCTCAGTGGGACATATGTATGTTTGTAAATACAGTGGTTGTGGGTTTGATTCTTGTTTGATCAAATTTTCGTTAAATACACCCCGTATTTAAACTACGTTCGTTTACAATTTCTGTTTGAGTTCTGTCAATTAATATTAAATGTAATGAACATGAGTCTGGATTAGTGAGTATATATTTGAAGGTGAAATTAGAAATGAAAAAAAAAAACAGTCAAGTGTGACTTCGATTCTCTCGCGTAAGTTTTCGTATTAACGGAAACGGCTCTCATTACCAAGTGACAAACTCATAAAACTGCATTAAATAGATGCATAACACGAGCATCATATTTAAACAATCTTTAAATAAAGTAATTGCCGCAGTAAATTAATCATACATATATATAAAATCTTTTTGAAAAAAAAAATTATTCTGTATTGTATTTCACAAACGAAGTCCTTGATTTGATTTTCATTGTCATCAGAATTAAAATTGTCCAAATTTTATCGATGGAAATGTGACCCATTTCCATATAGTGCTTGTAAGATTTCAGTGGTGGATCTCAATGCCATACTTTAGCTATCAGATTGGGGAAATGAATACAGCATTCATTCACCATTCGTTGGCGGTAAGACGTGATGATACTGAGCCACGATGGCCGCGATACTAATATTTTTTGAGCTTCATGCTGTATTCCGCAGAAAGCAGAGAGCGGGAACCAGGGAACCTACTGTTAAACTGCTCCGTTCCCATTAAGATACTTCTGATCTCCACTTCCCGCCAAATTCTCTCTCTCTCTCTCACTCTTTTAGAAGAGGTTTTTATATTATGTAGATTCGAATTTCTTACCAATTTACCAAACACAACGTCAAAACAAACCAAATTTCACGGTCAGCTAGTTAAAAAGATTTTGTTTTATATTCGAAAAATATTAAACATAAAAAAAAGCTGAAATTGGATAAAGGAAAATGTTATCTCGAAACTCTGTATTTCTTAATCTCATTGACTTCAACCCCGGAAATTAAAGAATTCAACGCTCGAAGCCTACTGTTTCAGATATGAAATATTACAAAAATCTTTTATATCCATAAAATATTACAAAATTATTCAAAAATATGTTATGTACATTATATTATAATGTAATATACTAATTAAATACTAAGTAATTGATTTTGCTCGAAAAATATGTCATATTAGACAAATTTTCAGTAATTTTAAATCTTTCTAGGTAGGCGGTACATGCGTAAATTCAATATTTTAAAGATAAAAAGTAGCCTATACCAACGTTATTCCTATAAAAATCGATCGATCGATTTTATAATAAAAAAAAAACAAAAATAAAAAATATAGGTATTTTATAGAAAAAAATATAATCTTATTTTTTTATTTGTATACATTAAAAACGGACCCCACATATTTAAGTTTGTCAATGTTTTTAATTTCCCTTTTACTTTCAAACTTGAAATTGATACGGAATCCTTGGCGGGCGAGTACGACTCCTATTGACCAATTTTTTTACAAGTTACTACAAACCTACTACTACAAATGCTGTGCTGCTGAAAAAAGACCTCAACAGAATAGATATTTGGCTCCTCACTTTTCTCCCAATTTCCTAAACATTATGTGTTGAGTGGCGTAACTCACCGTCGTATTTTGTCTTTTTGACAGAAAAAAATACGTAATCGAACCTCAACCATTCAGAGCTTTCCCACGAGGCGTCAGCATAAAACTTTAAACATTTATATAAATCGTAATCGTAACTCCAATTAGATGGCGCCCTCAAATCGCTACGAACGAGCAAATTTGTTGTTTGCCACCGTAAAGTGTAGATAAGAGAGCATCGCGGTTACGTTTCGGAGACTAATAAAATGTTATCTTTTATTTAAGAATATTTGGATATTATAGACAGGCACAAGAGTTCGACTGTGAACGGGATGTGGGTTCGATTACCACTCGAGGGATTGAAATATTTATATTATTTCGTTTCCTCGATCTGCTAATAAGAGAAAGCATGTTGAGCTATAACTAATTTTGCATATTGGTATACCACTTAATAGGCAATGCCGAAAATTTGGGTGAAAGTGAGAAACTGAAATATTTTAATAAAGTGCCATAACATTAAATTTTCAGTTTGCCTCTGCCTAATATACGAGATACACGTCAAAAAAAAACTATTATTGTAATTTATTTTGAAAATAATTAGCTTGTATCATGATACTTGATCGAGTTGAAGTTTAATTTCCGCTAAAACTTCCCACACACAAACGGACTATCGAGAAAAGAAAAATTAAATCAATAGTTCCTGAGATTATTTTATCAACCAAACAAGCTTTAAAATATTTATATAGAAATATAGATATATATATTATATAATACAGAAATGCCTTCTTTTCATATAAAAATTTCTAAATAGCGTTTCCTTTCACAGGCTACAGCTAGTGAATGTAGTATGACACGCAACCTATATAAAGCAGATATCATTGTTTGGTCGTAGATAACCTATTTACGAACAACGGACAGTGAGACAATAGTTAGATTGATTGAATGATGAACGAACGTAGGGTAGTGTGTTTACTTTATTTATTTGTTTACACTTGGGAAGTCGTATTAAGAAAAAAAACGCCTGGGTTTGAACCTGCTCTTCTTGAAATGTCAATATATTTATAGCCTATTTGTACATATTAGAAGAATGGGAATTAGAAGAAAAAAAGATTATAAAATTATATATATGTATGAGTATTTTATTTTACATTGGCAGAACTATTTTTTATTTTGAGAAATATCAATCTGGAATCGAGCTCGCAATCAGAATGTATACCGACAGTTACCGTACGCAGTGGCGCAGTGGCGCCATGACATGTATACTTGTAATGAACTTTCGTATATAACCATGTTCTCCAAGCGATACTACAAATCCAATTTGCTCGTTTTATTAGGCTTTCACGGCATTTAACTTAGGTCAAAGACGAAATTCAAAGTGGGCATCGCTTTAGGTGTTTTCACCACATGATTTCTACATCTATTTCTACACCTCAAAGTGAATAATTAACGTGACGCAGTGGCATGGCCGGTGCGAATTCGATTCCCAGACGGGAGCTGGAATATTTTTACTCCCACTCAACATGTCTCGAAAATCGGGGAACGGAACATCTTAAGACTAGCTCCCCCTACTACGCTGTGACGTGCGGGATATAGTATAGCGTAGTGCTGTACCAAATTATATCCAATACGAATAAAAGAAAACTATTGTAGCTTCTCCGTCTCCACAGAGAGAGAGAGCTTAGTGTTACATCACTCTGTTCGATGATTTGGTAAAATTGTACACGTATTGTATTATACAAGACAGAAAAACGAAAAATTTTACTTTGTTTGATCAAATGAAATAAATGCAAATATTTAATTCCCCAAAGTAAGGCTTGTACTCACAACCAGCTCTCTGTTGATAGACGGTGTCTCACTGCTCATTCATTAGTTCCAGAGGGAACGGAACGATGAGCTATATGGTTTCTGCATACCCCTTTCGTCTCTGTGTTCGAGCTCTCAGGGTACTTGTTTATGTGATCTTCCTCCAATATCATCGGTATTATGCGTCTCTCTTCTACTATGTCGTTCTCTCTGCCCACCCTACTGCGTAGGCTCTCTGAAACTCTGAGCCTAGCGTTAAGACACTCCTATTAAGATACTTCCGTTCCCCCCTTCCTACCGAATATGAAAATTTTAAATATTTCCTCGAGAGGGAATCGAAAGCGCAACCTGTCGCGTTTACGTCACACGTTTTTGCCCTTGCACTACGACTGGCCTCAATTTTTAAAATTTATTTTGTATTTCTAAAGTATTCTTTTTTCTTAACCACACCGTTTACACCAACAACACTGAGTTATAATTTGGTAATCAGTGAAATTCTCGTCGTTATCGATTATAAGGAATTTCCGTCGACATTGATGGATTGCCGCGGGCAGGAATTTTGCTGTCACCGGTGATACTGTAGTTTGGTAAAAAATATAAGAATGTAGGTATTTTTTTTTATTTCACTACTGTTTCCACATAGTGCAGGATAGGCAGAGTACTTTTGAGACAGTACCCCCTACTTTCCACCCAAATTTAGAGACATTGCATTTTGAGATAATACAGACAGACAGCGAGGCCGTCGTGGCGAAAGGGCACAAGGCAGAAGGCAAATCGTGACGTAGAATTACGCTACACAACGCAATGCTAGGTTTCCAGGTTCCTCTGCGTACCTAGATGCAGTGTGAAGCAAACAAATAATGAAGAAACATGAAGCTCGTCCCGCCATAGCAAAGATAAAAAAATATATACATCTAATTAATGGAAAATTGCCTCAAAATTATGACCATTTTAATTTTATATAAGATTTCAGCCCTTTTACTTTGTTGCTATTCTTGTTTTACACAAAAACGCTCCACTATATAATTTGTACCACACAAAGCTCGACTTTCATTTAAGCACACTTGAAAGTAAATATGGCGGGGGGAGCTTTTCTATTACTTGTGTTTGTTATTGGGTGGGATTCTTTCACTTTTTTCTATGTGGGAATATTTTCCATAAATACATTCTATTTGCTTGCATTGACAATTGTTACGTTATACAGTGTGTCTGTGAGAGATTTTGTGGTTATTTTGTTTGTAAGTGACGTTTAAATATTATGTATTATTGTAATGTAATTAGTTTACAAATAGTAGGAAAAGTTTAATCGTAATCTTTAATAAATTTTGTTTATCATCTCTAATTTTTATTTATTTATTGAGGCTGCCGAGGCGCAGAGGCACAACTAAACGACTGTTTTCAGGTTTACGCTGTATCATGCACATACCAGGGTAGGCAGAAGAAATTTGGAAATCTAATGTTAATATACTCCGATAACGGAGTTACACTTTCCGCCGAACTCTGACCTTCGTATATCTATTATCGTTATATTTCTGAACAATCTAAATTTAAATATAATTATATTCCTGGATGGATATCGAATCCACAACCATCGCGTCAAACAGACTTGTCTATTATGCAGATTGCAATAGTGTCTCAAATCTATTATTAATTTAATATTATTTTATTTAATAACTTGAATTTAAGCTTGCTGCTTTCTACCAAAGTGTGGCGTAGAGTTCTGCCACTTAACACATGATGTCTTGAATTTTAGTCTTGAAGTGGAGAACGGAGTGTTTTAACGTTATATTCTTCACACCTTTATACAATATACTGAAACTAATAAAAATGGCTCCCTCTAGCAACTGGAACGCAAACAACAGTGAAAAACAACAAGCTAAATAAAATGAAAAAAAATAACTGAACTGAACTGGAAAAAATGAAACAGTTATTATGAACCCATTTCATAAGTGAGTCCAAGGTTTTCTAGGTTTTCTTATTAAATATATATATTTTTTTTTTCTACTTTCACAGTCATTTATATACTTGCTGTAGTAGACTTTATTCAGAATGAACACAATGCAGTTTTCACATTTGCTCTATAGCTCACCTCATCTGACTTGAAGAGTTATTATTGCGTTAAAACTGGGTTAGTGTGGAAGAAAATGAATAAAACTTTAAGTATTTTAGCTTTTTTTTTTCGTATTTTTTTTCTTTCGCTTTCAAAAGCGAAGCGTAATTTTGTTGGTTGGATGTGAAATTTAATTTTGTTGGTTATTGTAATGTTATGTTGTTCAAAAATTTGGTGAATCGTATTGCAGTGGCAGCTCGTTATAAACGCGACGGTAGTGGACTCGAATCTGACTCGGGGGAGGGAATTATTTTCATTTCCCGCTTTCCCTCGCTCTAGTAACCAAGACCAAGAGCGGCGTTAAGTTCCGCCACTTAACAAGCTTTATCTATAGAGCAGAGTGGAAATACCAAATGGCCATTTGCATATTTTTGAACAAAAATATAAAAATAAATAATCTAAAAAAACTTTTCACGAGAGATCTTTTTGAAGCAAAGTGGCGAAAGTTTTGGAATTTATTTTACTACATTGTAATTTTTTTATTCAAAGTTGAAATTTTGACTCTCAACTCGCAAATTCTTCACGTTGACGTTGACAATTCTTGACAGCTATATATATATAATATTTATTTATTTTTATCGCACACACTGCTGTGTAGGCGGGGGGAATCTGAGGACTTAGTGTTAAAATCCTTTTTTTCCATCAAGAAAATTCCTCACACTCCACCGAATTCTGAGGGCATAGCGTGTTAAATGGCTAAACTCAACGCCGCGCTTTGCCTCGTCACCAGAGCGAGTAAATGAAAATAGTTAACTTAATATTTAATTAACGAATGAACTCATATATTAAAAACAATTCACGTTAACATCTCATAAATTAAAGTTAACTTGATTTATGAAATATTCACTTCCACACATGCAATATTACTTAAATTACTAATATTACTTATAATATATGACATATTTATTTGTCACTTTTCTTTATTTTCACATTTAATTATAAATTTACGAGGTATCACATAAAATAAAATGGCTGGAGACAAACGAAACGCTTGGTTAGAGTCGAGTACTTAATAACTTTATAACGTAGCATGCGACACTCTTGCGATTAAAATTTTATTATGGCACCATCAAAATTAAAGGGTCTAACGTTTTCTACGTTTTCTTTATTATATTAGCAGGGTTTTTTTATAACTTTTTAGTTAGTTATTATATATTTCAATTAAGCATTAGTGTGAAAGTTGTCGTGGCTTAGTGTAAACGCGATGTTAGTGGGTTCGATTCTCACTCGGAGGAATGTATTATTTTCCGTACGTACTTACTCCGATGATAATTCCAAGCACGGCGATAAGTTATGTATATATATTTAAGTATTATAGTATATCGTCAAGTATCGTCGATTTGGTACTAGTTTTACTACAAAACCGTTAGTTAACTTGTAAGTAAAATGTCGAGTTCGTGAGTATGGCTTGTTTCACTTGTGTAGTATAAAAATAAATATTATTTATTATATCATAGCGCAGTTGAGATACATATGACTGGCCCACAGGTGTAAGTTTTATTCTACTGTGGGGACATTTTTTTTGTCAAGGAATGTATTCATGACTACCTCACATGTAACATGGTACGGATAAAAATCATGAAATGAAAATAATTATTCTACGCCTAAACTGTTGACAAATTTTGTACATTTTGTATGTACGGGTTTGAACTACTGAGCCACGAATACCCTCAAAATCGTCTTTAGCTCAGCTTTTAAAAGTTTAAAGACCTTTAAAAGGTTTCCTTATTAATCCTTTACAGATGATTCGATGCTGACAACAATAATATTGAATGACGATCAAACAATTGTATGTTTAAAGAAAAATAAACAGAAGAAATGGTTTCCGAAATTAAAGATGAAAGAATGTGAACTGACTTATACATTTCTTCCGCCTTCGTATTTATGTATCTTATCATATTGCTTAAAAAAAGATCTCATTCATGTTATGTATTATATAATATGGCTTTATTGTAAAGTAAGAAAAACTTTGAGACATGTCGTGGCGCAGGGGCACAAACGTGTGATTGTTGAGTTGCGGGTTCAATTCCCATTTGAAAATATGAAATATTTCTTCGCTCTTTTAAGAAGGTAAAGTGCCGCATTAAGTCATGCCCTATCCAATGTCCGAAGTCAAAACCCAATGTCTCCAGAATTTATCGTTGTTGTAGCATTATATAGTTAATATTAATTTAAATAATTAATAAAAGCAATGTCAGCACTACATAGAGACAGCACTAGATAGAGACTATCACCATGGCATGGCATGGCATGTGTACATTCGATTCCCGCTTGAGCGAATATATTATTTTCATTTGATCACACACGACAAAGTGTCGGATTGAGTTCTACTAACATACAAATAAATTTGAAAATTTAGCGAAAAGTGAAGAACAGAGTTTCTCCGTTCTCCCTGGATACCTAAAGCGTGAAACTTGATATGGAAAGCTTTTATTTTAGGAAATAACTTAAAAATATTTCCTTAAAAGTTCAATGAAAATCGATTCACCCATTTCTTCCTATAATTGACATTAAAAACTACAATTCTTCCAATTCCAATTTTAGGGTTCCGCAGTAAATCAGACTGCACTGCGTGTGAATTAGTGTTAAAAGAAAAAAGCTCGTGGAAACGGAGCTTTATACATCTATGTGTGTGTGAGGGCGCTGGTAGGCGTGCCTATGCAGGTACAGTATAGTGCTCAGTGTACGTCAGGCTGTAGCATTGGGTGAACGTGTCGTTTTTCCTTTAAAAAAATCCAATTTTTACGTAAACTGTGCTTGTAGAGTCGATTTTGAGTTGATTTTACGATAGATTGTGTGTGCTGTGCGTGTTTCTGTGTTGTGTTTGTGTATTCTTTTGTGTGGGAGGTGCCTAAGTAAGTTTTTTGTTAATTTAATATCGTTTAATTTAATGGTGGTTCAAATTATATATCAATGAAAGGTTTTTTTATGTAATTACGACGTTTCAATTTAATATTTTTTTGAGGACATATTGTTTACTTCATGTTTATTAAATAAAAATCTACAAATTATATTATATAGGTTGAGCTTAAAATTGTAATGCATTACTTTTATCTTTTCAATTATTTATAGTAATTAAGACAAATAGAGAGATAATAAAATTACATATTTAATAATTAATTTAAAGCTTAAGTATACCGACTATTGAATTTTGTGTACGGTTTTTAATTTTTTGCATTTTTATACGAATATGTACTTTAAAATTATTACAAAAACTAACAAAAAAATTAAAATAACACCATGAATATTTAGAAATATTGAAAGCAACATGAAATTTCCAAAAAAAAATATTTGGAAATTTCATATAATTTACATGTAATTTACATTCATAACGTACTATATAATAAAGCTTTAAAAAATCTGATTAAAATCGATATTTTAATTTAATATTTATTTTTAAACCAACTCGAGAAGAGTCATCTTCAATTCTCATTTTCAATATAAATTAAATTTATCTGGAAGGTTTAGCCTTATAACTTTATTTCTTACGTATTACGAAATATGTTTCAATAAAGCTATTGGAAGCCGCCCGTGATTTTTGTTATTTAAATAAAAAACATAAGTTCCTGTTAACGCAGAAAATTTGAGCAATTGTTCTGTGGCGTTTAGTCTAATGTGTGACTGTAAACACGACAGGTTGTGGGTTCGATTCCATCTTGAGGGAATGAAATATTTTATATTTTCAACTCCTTACTTTGGGTACGAGGCAAAGCGCGGCGTCCACCTTTCAACAGTAGTATCATAATAGGAACGGAGTATCTTAACACTAGGTTCCAAAATACCCTCTGCCTACCCTGCTATATGCGGTATACAATGTTAAGTTTAAAAAAAACTCAAATAATCTTCTTAAAAAAAGATTTCATGAAAAAGCACTCTTTCACGTATTTATAAAAGGAATTTTAATAATGTTTCGGTATTTCAAAGCTTTCACAGAAACTAAAAGTTCACAAATAGGTATTCTAAAGTTATATACTTACTTACAAAGGGAAAAGAACACAAATATACATTCATTGTTTTCTATTTCATGATTAACATTTTAATTTTCAAGGAAAAAATTGCTTTCTAAGCTTAAATCCGACTTTCGTCGCTTTTAGTATTATTTTGTTTAGAGGAAAATGGAATTAAAAATATTTTTATATAGCTCTCGGTCTTAATTATACCTTATTTTTTCATCTGATTTCGTATTTGTGGCTTTACTCTGGCAACGAGTCAAGCTGCAGCGTTGAGTTCCTCCACTCAACATGCAATGCCTCTGGAATTATATTGAAATAGAGAACCGGAAACACTAGACTACCAGATTAGAGGGAGCCTCACGTGCTGATTCTGTTATATTTAGGCAGTTATTTGGTTGTAAGTTCAATTTGTGTTTTGGGAAATGTAGATATTTTATTAATAATAACATAAGTATTATTTTTAATACTAAAATATATTATTATATAGTTTACTTTGATATAAATACATAAATATCATCCAGTTAAGTTTTCATTTAAAAAACTTCTAAAAAAGAAAAAAATCAGTCTAACAGCCATTATAAGTACAAAATATAATATATAAAGCAACTATTAAGAATAACATTCAATGAAATATATTGAGGACGTCGTGGCACAACAGCACATAGTCTAACGTAAAAAAACGATGGCTGTACATTTAATTTCCACTCGGAATCAATGATTTCACCACACCTTTGACTCTTTTGGGAACGCGACGTAAAGTTTTGCTATTTAATATGTATAATCCCGAAAATTGACCAAAAGAGAACAGAGTGTCTTAGCACTACACTCGAACCTCCTAATTTTATGAGTTCATACACCCAGTACATTTCAATAGTATTTCTTCAGTCTGTTTTATTTCTGTACAGAACAACAAATGTACGTACGAAGCTATGCTGATGGAATTCTTTAACTTTAACTCCCAAAGAAGTCCCAGTTTTAATCCCCCACTATTAATCACTCGTATCGCGCAACTTCCCTTGATACCGTGAATTATTATTGTAAAGTTTAACCTGGAGGGTAGTTAAAAACTTAAATTTTGAACATAAATTGGGTATAAGAACCTATTAATTCACCCACAACTGGGCTACTTTTGAAGTATTTGCTTATGAGATTGAAATATTTTTTATTAGCGTTAATTTCCGCGGCGACGGTGGTGTTTTATGTATTTAAGAATTTTAGAAAACCTTAAGAATTTTCATGATAGGAATAGAGTAGAGTAAGAGAGAGAGAGTAGGTAGAGGCCAGTCCTAACAACGGTTTTTAAATAAATATATACATATATTTTAACTCCACACTGTATCCCGCACATAGCAATGTAGCTACAGGGAACTTGAAAATCTAGTATCAAATAAATATAAGTACCTAAATTATTTTTAAATATTTTATAGCATTGGCAGTGCAAAATATCGTCAGTCCGCCAATACAGTTCGCTTTGACCTACTAAAGTCGGTCGTACCTATCGAAAGTAAGTTTTTGTCTAACAAGCTTATAAAAACACTTCCATAATTGGATTTGGTATATAATCTTTTGAAAACTATTTATTTAAAATTGAAGAGAAAATTTGTGAACTTCTTCGTTTTCTATTTCTTAGATAGAGTATCACAATTTCTAAATTTTAGTTTAACTTTAATACAATAACTATTAAACGAATTTAAATGAAAGTTCATGAAATTTAGATGAATATGATGATGAAAATCATACATCAACATAGGCTAGATATGAAAGCTATTTATGTAAAAAATATATTGTTATATAATTTAGCTTTAATATAACAATAAGAGTAAGCTTTCAAAGCCGCAATTAGATCTTTTAGTCATTAAGTATTTAATATTTGTTTTCTTCGAGCTGTATCTGCAGTGAAGACTTACACTCCAGATGCTCCTGTTTTAAGCGTTTCGCCCGATATTGGGTGTTAAGTGGCAGAACTCAGAGCCTTACTTTATTTCACTCATGGGAGAAATCAATATAATTCACGCAGGTAACGGGAACCTGGTGTTAACAATCCGTGTCTATTAAAACACGTCCTATTACACTTTCTGCCGAATTCTAGGAGCATTGCGTGTCGAGCTTGGCCTCGTTGCCAGAGCGACGAAATGAAAATATTAAATATTTCATTCCCCCGAGTGGATATCGAACCACAATCTGTCGCGTTTATAGTCGCACACTTGTGTTCCTGAGCCACAAACGGACCCAATGAAAACGTGGAATAATTCTTTAAAATTATACAAATATATATATTCACATTTAGTTCAACATTCAGGAAATAATCTCGATTGTTACATTAGAAATGAAGGCAACTTATTTTTTAAGTTAGTCGGTCAAGGTGACGTTGGAAAACACAATGGCTCAACCAAACGTCATTTATACTGTACATTAATTTAGTTATTCCTTTATTAACTATTCTTTTGGACGTATCGTGGGGGATTTTTTTCAATAAATACCGCCTAAAGGTATGAGAATGAATTTAAGATATAAATCTTTTATAAATTGGTAAAAATCAGATTCGAATCTACATCCTTTGGATAATACGTGCAAGCATTTTTATTTTAATAAGCTGTACGTTAATGCTATATATAAAGTTACTTGAAAGTTAAAACTAAAAAATATAGATTTACTCTCTATCTCACACATAGCAGGGTAGGCAAAGGGAACCTGGGACCCTAGTGTTTCACTCCGTTCCTCACATGAGTTCTGACAAGTGGTAAACTATATACACTAGGCTCTCTCTATCTACACTGCTATACGCGGGATACAGCGTGAAGCCCATAAAAATATAAAAACAGTATTTTTTAAATTTTTATTTGTACCTTTTGATAAAATTTTATTTATATTTTTTAACAATCATGACATGACTTAGCAGCATGAGATTATGGCTTTCGTCATCTTTATTATGCGTCATAATAAAGTAATTCGTTAATTTACAATAGGATCTGCTAAAGTATTATTCAAATGTATATTGTTATGTGTAAAATTTTAGCTTGATAACTCTGAGGCCGTCGTGGAGGAGCAGACTGATTCTGACTCTAAGCTCGACAGTTGTGGATACAATTTCCACTCGTGAAAGTAATTTATATTCATTTCATCGTTCGTGTAATAAGACAAATTGCGGCATTAAGATCTGCCACTTCGGATGTTTCGGATATTATTTGTACTAATTTTACTAGCTGAAAAATAAATTTACTATTATATATTTATATTTAGTACTTTTTTATACCTAACTAGGAAAGAACGTATAACAACAACAACAAAAAAATACGAAAAAAATAACAAAAATTCAAGCATTCAAAATAGTCCATTGAAAAAGCTGAGTAATTTGTCTGTAAAACTGAACGGCGTGGCATAAAAAAATAGTTTTTTTTTTTTAAATAACAAAATGACTCACCTGTTCCGCTGTTTTCTCTTAAGAATAATTAATTCAGCTGCAAGAAAAAATAGCCCAGCTAGACGAATTATGGGCAAAAAATATTCTGTGAACAGGACTAAATGATTCAGATGTTTTTGTGGAGCGGGCTACTACTGGCTCTGAGAACCTTTTTATTAATTATGGCTGGTAAAGTAGCGTTATTAGACTATTGTTTTTTTTTTCTTTTTAGTGTTATAGTATTTTAAGGTATTATATTTTTTGTAATATGTAGATGGAGTTCAGTGATGACAATCTCCGATCTTTGTGTTATTTTCATTTTATGAATTCCAATCATATCTCTTTGATGTTTTTAGTTTTCCACTTTATCTAACAGCCCCAACTAATTTACGCTATGTGTGGAATGGCGGAACTTAACGCCGAGTTTTATCTTGATAGAGAAAAAAAATTGGTTAACTCGAGTAAGAATCGAATAAGCAACCATCGCGACCAGTGCGAGGTAATAATAATATTAATTATTTCATTTCCTCAAGTGGAAGTCAAGCCCACAACCTATTGCGTGTACAGTTCTGCACTTGTGCCCGTGCGTTACGATTTCCTTAAACATTAAAATTAAAAGTCAACATTATATGAAAAATATTATAGATTATAGCATAAACATAGATATAAATTAAAAGATATTCTCCTTAACATCACCCACATTATTGATTAGAGACCGCCATGGCGCAGTGGCACAAACATGTCACTGCAAACGCGGCGGTTTCGGGTTGCAATCCCACACCGATGAGTAAATTATAATTTATTAATGTTATCATTTCTTCGCTTTGGTAACAGGGCAAAACGTGGTATTGAAGCCTACCACTACACACTAATGCCTCGGAATTCAGCGGAAAATGGAGAACGGAGTGTTTCAACACTAGGTTCCCTCTGCCCACCCCACTATATGCGCGGTATATAAAGAAGATTATCGATTTCACTATTAAGTGGCATCCCCTTGTCACAACAAGCTCAGATAGAGCCACTATGTAAGATACACTCGTATTAAGACGCGTCAATTAGTTGAAACCGCTAAGTATTCGAAGCTCCTTATGTAAGTACTTAGTGTGTAACGACTTGAGCACTTAGACTGGGATTTATGAGTTTGAGTGTACTAAAGATAGTACTGAATAGATTGTGTTTTAATGAGAACAAAAGGAATACAGGTTCGAATCCAAGAGCGTAATTCCTTTGTTTTCATGTGATTTAGATTGAGGCCGTAGCGCAGTGGAAAACAGTTTGATTGCTCCACCTGTAATTTTGTTAGCGTGGCCTAACTGGAAAATCTCGGCTTGTTCCCTTAGGAATTTCCAGAACTCCTTTCTTAGTTACCTCCACTTCTTCCTAACCTACCGAGATGCCAAATTACAATATTTTAAGTTCAGTGCTTTACTTCTATAATATGAAACATTTGTGTAATAGTTTCATTTCCTTGCTCTGCTATAGAGGCACAGAAGCAAAGAAGACTCCAGACTGGAAACTGAGAAACGTCAATGTCTTGTGAAAACGGCTCTAACATTGGGTTCCCAGGTTCCTGCTAGGTCCTGGTGAAGATAAAAAATATTGAATGGTAAGACTAACTGGACTCCATACTGATACGACTAATTTCAAAGTTATGATAGGAATAAAAAAAGTATATTATACCTCTTTTTTTTTTTATCATAGATAGGTAAGCGTTTAACCACTGTATAATCTAATCGTAAGTAAAGACGAGGTCTAAGATGTAGCACGCTTACCTAGAAGAACCCTATTCTGTAACTAATATATGTATATTTAAATATAAAAATACTATACGTACCTTCACTCACTATGATGTTGAATAAAAAATCTTATTTAGACTTAAGCTTACTTCAAACAACCAAAAATGTCCTCGTAAGCCTTTTATTTCTTAAATATTAAGATCCATTATATAACGCCGCTCTTTGGATTTAAATCTTTGGATTTCAGAATCAGTATGAAAAAATAATTTTGAACAAACGTACAATTCTTTGTGTTCATTTCTTAATCTTATTATGGGATTCCTTAGTAGCTATTGTCTATCTTTCTGTAGATTAATATATAAAATTAAAATCAGCTTCACGCTGTATTCTACACCCAGCAGGGTAGGCAGAGAGAACCTAGTGTTAAGACACTCCATACCCCACTTTTTGCCGAATTCTGGAGGCATTGCGTGTAGAGTACGCCACTCTCGACTCGACTGGCCTAAACTTTTTTTAGAAAGATTAGTATATAACTCTTTAGATTCTCAGTGACTCACACATAACCAACAGTCAAGAGTTAGGGGATGGAGAACGTTGAAATTTGGCATGTAGATGTCTTGGGGAGTGTATGGGGTTTCTCAAAATTATATAAATTTATATTAAACTAGTAAAGGGAGCAATATAGATATGGCAACATATATTATTTTGATGAATTTAAATTAGAATTTATTTATTTGTGGTTTAACAATTTAAATTTTATTTTACACCAGTATTGTTATAGCGTGATATGAGGGTCACGAATTCGATTTGTAATCAATAATTAAAGGAGCAACGACACTTCAAATGTTTCCGCGATGCAGGATAGACAGAGGGCACTTAGTATTAACACGTTCCGTTCTCCACTTTCTGGTCAATTTTCCAGACATTATAACTATGTTGACTAGCAGAACTTAACGCCGCCGCCGACTTTATCTGTCAATATGAGAAAATGAAAAAAATATTTGAGTGAAAATAAAACCTACAACCATCAAATTTACAGACGCTGTTCCACCACGCCACGACGCTCTCAACTAAGTGGAAATCTCATTAAATAATTAATTTATACGTTGGTTCTACCCTATACAAAAAAAAATTGAAGCACTTTTTTCATACCAGGATTTTCAATTACCGGCAACATTCTCCCTCATATTGTTTTTCTTTTATTTTTTTTTTAATGAATTTTAAATACCGCGTGTTGAGAACGGCCCAAATGGCCAATTAAACTCGATGACGGCTCGGCCTCGACTGCACAGTGACAGGTGACGTTATAAAGTGCTGCCATTTAAACAACTTTCCACACTTGAAGTGAAATATTGTTAGTTTTCTTCTTTTTTTTAAAAAAAAAAATGTTTCTATTTTATTCATGTATAAAGTGTAAATAAATCGAGATTGTATGATGTTGATGTTTTGTTTTTATTTTATATTTTCATTCAGTATTTATGTTCTTGTGCAAAAAAAACATGTTAGTTCATAAAAAAAAATATGTATAGTATTAGAAATCGGAAGCGGTGAACGTTTTTAAAATATATATATATATGTATCGTCTATATGTTTCTAAATTATTCGGAAAGAAAGTTCTACGTAATTATAATAAGGGATATGTATCACCTAATAAGACTCCGTTTGACACAATCCCACTGATTTTATAGTATTTTTCACCTATATCTGCCCTCTTTTACACGGAGACGCTAACAATAGAATAATGTTTAATGAAAAATAACTGTATTTTGATTTAATTAATCATATTTACTTTATTTAATACAAGTAATTCCCTAAGAATTAAAATCGAATTGCAATAAATTAATTTAAAATATAAAACAGGTACGTCCATCAAAATCTGTACAAGAACTTTAGTTGGACTATGGCCCACAAGTCATGGTACACTGTTTTTGTGTCGATTTGACTTGGGCAATGGGCATTTAACGGATATAAACGCTGACAACACTAAATATGAACAATTCGAATATCGACACGATAAAAGAAGTGACTATACTCAATGTAACTACCTATCCAACTATAGCAACGTATTACGAGAATATCAGTAAAATATAGTCTTAAGAATTTGTGTTCCCCAAGCATCTCTGAGCGATTAGATCCAACGCTGTGGTTTGGCTTATTATCAGAGCAAGAGTGAGAATTGAACCCGTTACCGCTACTTATGTATGTGACCTTTAATCCTATAATATCTAATCGTAGGTCGTTATCTAAACAAATTATCAATTATTAATTGTTTCTAGTACAATAGTTTGAAATAGAATATTTTCAAACAAGTACTACTTGAACCAGAAGAAAATAAAATTAATTAATATTCTCGAAGTTGGAAAATTTTGTTTCAAATGAAAAATCATATTTTCTTATGTTTATTTTGTTCTAGAGAAATCAGTTTTGATGTAAAATGTCATAATTAAGGAACGCAACTGTCAAAAGTTGTCGAGAGATCATTGAGAAGGAAAATGAACACTCACCTTCTAATGGTCTTGAAAAAGTCCAATGAATAATTACGGGACTCTTCGCCACGGCTATACTTGTGTTTTTGTTATATTTATATAGAAACTTGTTAGAATATTTTTTATTTCGCGCGTAGGCAGGAGGACGGCGCTGGTTCTAGAGGCATTGTATGTTGAGTGGCGAAACTAAATGCCGTATTTTGCCTCAATGAAATATTTAATTTACTGTGTAATCTAACCCAAAACTTTGTTATGTTCACAGTTGAACGCTTATGCCCTATCACCACACAAAAAAACTACACCATGACTCATTCTTATATCTTTATAAATATTTACTTATTTTTACGTGTTATCCCATATAAAGAAATTGGCAGAGAGAGAGAGAGTATAATGTTAGAAAACTACTTAGCACCCGAACTCAAGACACTTACATATTAGTTAGCGGAACTCAACGCCGCATCTTGTCTAGCTAATATTTAGTTACACTCACTTATAATCGATAAAAAGCTTAACATCTTCTGGCTTATATTAATAAGCGATAGATGCCCTCATTTCATAGCTTTCACAAGAATTTCAATCTTAAATCCTTATCTATATGGATTGTTTTCATTTATCACGAACGTAACAAGTCAATCATAAACAATCTCATTATCCTATTAATTGGTGTCTATAGTTATTAGATAATTAAAATAATCGATCGCGGTTAGTTCTATAGAGCTTAAGTTTTACTAGGAAATCTTCAAGATTCTAATGGTTTACATTATTTTTATGCTAAAGTTTAATAGTATTAAAACTACTTCACGCTTTATTTCGCATATTGCAGGGTAAGTAGAATGAGATAGTAAGAGAGAGGCAGAGAGAGAATAACATTTCAGCATTGCTAAAATAACGAAAATCTAATAAAATTTCAGTCTTTTAATAAAAACATCACCAAATTTATATGAATGGAATCAGAAAAATGAAATCCCTAAAATTTTCAGAAATCGAGGTTTACAACGTCTGAAATAAGTCGAGCTATTGTTAGTCTATCGGCTCAAATGATCTATCTTCTGGAGAATTCACGAAAAAAGCCAACACTGGCCTAGTTACTGAAAGCCTACAGTTTAAGTAGGTTATTCGTTCTCAATTGAATATTGTTTTAACAAGATTCGTCTGATTTTGAGCGTTTATCATCAATTCTGAAAATTTTATTGCATTTTTCTTTTGGTCGGTTTTTTTTAAGAAGCTGTATTTGTCTTTTTGTGATGGTAAAACCAGGCAAAACTTATGTTTTAATCTATTCATCCTAAGTGCTTAGTTATTTAAAATCGTATAAAATTTTTAATTTAGTAGGATTCGAACTCGTGCCTCTTGGAAACCTTCCAAGCGCTTTTACTAATCAAGTCATACGTTAGTATCACACTACGTCAAAACTTTGATATACTTCTTATTGATCTTTTTAAATATCTCATTTGCGCGGTAGAGGGAAACATAAATTACATTATCTAGATAACAGAAATTAAAATTTTTACGACTAAAGAAGTTATTCTCGTCAAAAAAGCACACCAGTTACCTTAACAATCTTATAACGAATAAAAAATTATCTTACTCTAAAAATTTTAATTAAAATTTAAGTTGTAAAACACAAACCTCAACTTCCATGAAAATAACTAAAGAAAAACGGATACGAAACGGAAATTCGGAAAGTTAAATAAAACGCGGCATAGAAGAATTTCGGATCCGTTCAGAAATCTTCATGGTACGAAGGATACGAAAATACAAAGCAAACAGGGGAATTACCGAGCTCTATGCAAATATTGACGGATGACCCTACGTCCAACCCTGACTTAACGGTTTTTTTTTTCGTTTACTTTATATGCCAAGTCGAGGGAATCTGGCTGAATGCGATGCCATATTATCTTTCAAGAGTATAGGAAATAAGATAAAATAAACATTTTATATTCGAATATGTTAAATGAATGAAACTCTTAAACCGGATTAATCGGATATATTTGGGCTTCGCCGGCTTGAATTAGGTGCACGATTATTTATTTGCTAGTCTGAATCGCTTTCGTGTTCTACTAACATTAACATTTTAAAGACAAGTCGGAAATTAAAAAATATTTTTTTGATAATAAGTGGGGAGCTGAAGAGTTTTATGGGGCACGTTTTCTCTTAAGACTAGTTTCCCAGATTTCTTTCGCATACCCTGATATGTACGAGAAATAATACGTAGCTAAAAAAAAGAGAAAATCTCTTTTACATTTCCCATAATTAAAGACCAAAAACACAACTCCACAACCAAGTGTCGTTTAACTCCGAACAAGCAAAAAGCACGAGGATATAAAAGTTCTGAGTGCTGTATAAACGTTCTTACCCAAAGGATTATGCTAATTCAGGGTCCAAATATTTCATGCTCATTCCAAATAATTTCCGGCCAGACCAAATGTATAATGGAACAACTTTAAATCTACTTAACTGCGTTTGTTATCCCATACGATGTACGGTAATGCTATAATCTTGCTACGTTCAGGGCTTTCTCATACGAAACTAAAGATAAGTGTATACGTTTGTTTTATACATGTAATTGTTTTTGTGGGCTTTTATTGTGATTTTTAAATAGATTTTTTAAATTTTACTGTTTTGAGCTAAAATGGCTTACTAAAATTGAAAATCTCAAAATAATATTTTTCACATTATAAAAAAGAAGGAAATATACCCAAAATCATAGTACCGTTATGACACGGCTCTAATTAGCAAAAACGTTTGTTTTGCAATTACCCTTATTTTGCACTTTTCCATGTGAAAGAGCTTACTAAAATTATAATGAATCCCGCAGAGTGTTTTAAACTACGTTTTCACGATGCGGATTTTACTCTCGCATACTACGGCCAAAGAATTTATGCTTTCAAAGTTATTTTCTTATACAAACACGATCAAAATTTGTAAACAAAACCAAAATGAAATATTTATCTTCTTGAGAGTTATATATATAATATAAAATATTGTTTAATGGAAGGAAAAGTACATAGTTGAGATTGAGCTTCGGAAAATTAGTTCTAGATTTAGAATTTGAAATTTATACTGAATATTATCCGGGGATATAACTTTTTATTTAAATAAATAATGTTTTCTCGTAAATTTAATATTTTTATTTCCTAGTGAAACCTACCGTTAAGATACTCCGAATTCTTCGCCAAATTCTTCAGGAATTGCGTAATGAATGGCGAAACTCAACGCCGCATTATCCCATGTCATAAAGCGAGGAAATAAAAATATTAAATATTTCATTTCATCTTTTTGATTGGGAATCGAACCTCACAACCGTCGCGTTTACGGTCGTACGCTTCTGTCCCTGTACCATTATTAGTTTCAATCGAAAACTTTTTAGTCTTGGATATCTCATTTATAGAAGCAGACTATCCTTCCCACAATAAAGCCTTAACCTATAGGCTATATATAGCCCATTATGTAACTTCTTTAATCATAATAAATCATACGTCCAAGCATACATTAGGAAACAATGACGTAACACATTTTTTTTCTCATTACGCGTTAGTCAATTTCCTCTTACTGTAGCCAAAGTCAAATGTCAAGAGGCCTTGTATTAGAAGCGACATAACTATTATCAAACTATTAGTTCAAAGTCACAGTAATAACAATAAGTTAATTTGGCCTCTATTATTATGAGAGGTAAGATCTAAAATTCCACGTAGAAAATTAGTTTAAAATATTTAATTCAAGTGAAAGTGATATAAGACGTGTGTCATAGTAATTTGCTGTGACATATTTAGTGTTGTTTTATGTAATACTGTAACGGTCTTTTTTTCTATTTTTGTATTAATAGTAAAGCGAGTACAATGCATGGTGGTAGTGAATTTAAAATATAATGAATATGAAAGTATCATAAATTAATAACAAATTAATTATGTATGGCGGCAGGGTACAAGCGGACGCACTGGAGAAAACGATATGTAAATATTAATTTCATATAATTTATTGCCTAACTCTGGCAATAAGACAAAGCGCGGCGTTGAGTTTCGCCAGTCAACAAGAAATGCCTCCAGAATTCGTAATGTGGGGAGTTAAAGTATCTTAATGGGATTGGAGCGTCTCACTCACTAGGTTCCCAGGTTCCCAGGTTCCCTTTGTCTACTTTGTTAAATGCGTACAGCGTGAAGCTCAAGAAACTTATAAATATACTTCTATTATAGTGTCTAAAACTTAATATTAGAAAATATTGAATATTTTATTACCCTAAGTGAGATTCGAACCCACAATTGGTATGTTTCCAGTCGCACTCCTATGGCCCTGCACAACGACGGCCTCAATAGCTACTTTTATGCACAAATTGGAAAAAAATATTACTTATATTATATTAGGGTAAATATTTAAATATGTAAATAAATGGAAATCAATTCTTAAAAATAACTTACCTTTGAACGTTGCGGTCCAATAAATAGCGTATGACCGTAAACAGAACGGGTTTGAGTCCCACTCGGGGGAATTGATCAAATTTAGCGGAATGGAATGTCCTAACACTTGATTTCCATAGGCTTTTTAATACAACCATTGTATAGATATATACACTGTTAAAATGTGATATAAATTTTTTTCATACTTTCACAGGCAGTTTCGAAGAGAATTTTATAATCCAAATATCACAGACAAAATATAATAGTAGAACTACACTACACTTGAAAACTAGTAACTACTTAACTAGGGACAAAGTTTTACATTTTCGTAGGATTTTCCTCCAGAAAAAAATATAAAGAAAGAAACTGAAACAGAAAAAATATGGAGAAATAAGAGAGATCTTATATAAAAGCTTAATACCATATAAGCTAACTTGAACTTAATATAAGTTCAACTTTTGTGATATTAGTACTGTATTCGAGTAGATTGGTATATTCGAGGCAGACGGAACCCGGGAACCATCTTTTAAGACACGCTGCTCCCCATAAAGCTATGGTAGAAAGTGGGAAACTAAAGTCATTTCCTGACTTTCCGCCGAATTCTAAAGGCACGTTTTGATGGCAGAACTCAACGCCGCGCTTTGTCTTGTTAGGAGAGTGAAGAAAATAAAATAAAGCGTGGCGTTGAGTTCCTTTAAAAAGTAAATACAATTACTTAATTAAGTAACGATATCGTAGGTTTTAAAGTCTAATACTGCCTACATATATATAGCTTTGGTATAATAAATATGTTTTCTAACTTAATTTGACAAATTTTTAAATACCAACTAAATTACAATGACTTACTTTGATCCCTTATACTAGGTTCCCTTTTCTGTTCCCAATTACTATATTCTCTCTTCGACTAAAAATTAAAAGGCAAATTAATTTTTGACCATTAACCAGTTTCATCAGCACAGTTTTTTTTGTTACCATTTAGAAAATACTTAATGCTTAATTCTTATAGATATAGGCAGAAACAAAAATTTTTTTTTTTCAACTTCACACTGAATCCCGCACACAGCAGGATAGGTAGAGGGAACCTCGGTGTTAAGACACTCCGTTCCCCACTTTCTGCCGAGTTCTGGAGGCATTGCGTGTTGAATGGCAGAACTCAACGCCGCGCTTTGCCTCGACACCAGAGCGACGAAAAATGGAAATATAAACGTAAATAAATATTTCACTTCCTCGAGTGGGAATCGGACCCACAACCATCGCGTTTACGGGCGACACCCTTCTGCCACTGCGCCACGACGGAAACTAAAATGACTTACTATAAACCTCATTCGCCATTCACATTAAGCGAATCAACAGTTACATTAAGTGTTCATAATCTTAATTCGGTGCTTATCTAACGACGGCGTTGGGACGTCAATCTAACCCTTGGTTTAACCTTCCCATTACCTTTTAATCTTTATCTTTACTAATTAATACAAACTATATACAGTTAGGTAAATAGTATAAATCGGTTAGATTTTGTATGTAGGGGAGGACAAAAGTGGTTGTTAGTTTAAAAAAAATGTATTTCTAGACATAGATAATAAATTAATTCATTTTATTATGTCGAAAAATGCTAATAATATTCTAATTTTTAAAATTGAATTCGTTTGAATTTGTCTCTGATTAAATATTTAGTGCCGTTCAGTTCCACCGTCCAACGACACATCTAAGTTCATTTTCTAAATTACTTACCTGAAGTAAGTCTGTGATATAAATTTATTATATTATTTTTCTACATACTCGTAAGTATATGAAGAACACAAAAAAGCTCTTGCAGTGCCGCAAGAGGTTTTATTACCAGGGAGGAAAAAGTTTGAATCGAAAGTGTCTTAATGAGCACGTCTTAACACTTTTGTTAAGACGGGATACAGCGTGAAGCTAAAACAACCTTTTCAGTATACAAACTAGCTCAATTCAAGTATATTCCACGAATTTCAAATCTCTAGTTCCAGTAATTAAGCTCCCAGTTTGCTGTCAGTCAGTTATTTACACGTAAGCTCTACACATCACTCATTGTCTGAACACAAAATCGAGAACTATAAAGTTAGCGAACTTGAAATTTGGTAAGACCCTACAGTATAGGCATAAGCTTACATGGAGAACTCTCTTCACAGAAACAACTTTTGAAAACTTTGAATAGCTTAAGAATTGAATGAAATATGACGACACTGTTGGTTTGGGTGATAATTTTAGACCGCTCATTATAAGGCGCAGTCTTAATGGAAACTGTGTTTTAACACTAGGTTTCTAGGTAGGCAGAGGCTCTGCCTATCCTGCGCTGTGTGGGATACAGCGTGAATCTCAAATAAGTTATTACATCATAATTCATTAATATATATTATTTAAAAATAATATAATATTTAATAAAATCACTTATTATAAAAAACATAGATGCAATAACAGATCAACGAATTTAATTTAAAGTCCATAAGAATAATGTAAATATTTTCCGACAAAATAAAATTAAATTACTTTATTAATATTCTTATCACGATTCTTTGGAGCGTCTTTAAGTGGAGAAAACAATTTTGGATAAAAAAAATTAAATTCAGGCCGTTGTGGTGCAGTGGGTTAGATCTAGCTTCACGAGAATGATAATATTAAAACTATTTTCATTCCTTTGTTCTGGTAGATGATTACACTTAGCAAATTAGGCAGAAGAAACCTGAAAATAGAGAAGAAAGTGTTAACGTACATCTGCTCCCTTCTTTCCACGGAATGCTGGAGGCATTGCATGTTGAGGTGGCGCAATCTATTTTCTTGATAAAGATATATTTTAATAACGTGAGTTATGGAATCCCTTATCCCTAGCATCAACGTACTCTGTTATGCGGGGAAAAATCCGAAACTGTTTTGACTTTTAAGTGATATTTAAGCTTAATGGACGACAATAGATTGTTCTTGTTGATTGTTTCATTTTAGCTATTATATATTATGTTGTGAGAGCTAAGTGGCTGAACTTAACGACATATCTAAAAAAATAATAGCTTTAAAAGGGGGGCAATATTTGGTAGTAAAGTAAAATTGGCAAGCCCCAATTGGAGTGAGGTATCAGATGAAAGGGATCTGACTAAGCTAAGCTTGAATTTCAGAAAATGTTCAAGACCTCCAATTTTTGTACAGAACCCACCCCCCTACTCGCACTTATCCGGTTTTTATTTTCAAACAAATAAATTTTTCTTTGTGATGACGTTCACTTTGTGAGAAATTTAAGTATTATGGAAAATAAATATAATATGTAAAATAAAATAACATACAATCACATCACGTACGTCTTCGCTAAGAGTTGAAAGGGCCAAGTAAGTACCTTTGTTTCAAAGGCTAGCTCCGTTGAACTGCTACATATGCATTTGTCTTGTACCCGAGCTTAGAGCACTATCGATATAATGAAATTCCTTATACTTTTTCCTTTAGATGCACTTAGGATTTTTATGTTTTATAGTGATGTATTGTAATAGAATTATATGACATAAAAAGAAAGTAGTATTGCTGGTATTTAGGACTTAAGGAGTCTGTTAATACGGATGACATGAATAGGCAATTTTTAGCTTCAAGCTATATCCTGCATACAGCAGGGTAGACAGAGTAAACCTGGCTCCGATCTCTATTGATTTACTTCTGTTCTTAATTTTCAGCACAGTTAAATTAGAAAAACAAAGAGTCCCGCTACTAAACATGCAATATAACAGAATTGGGCAAAAAGCTAAGTGTTTTGACACTGCTTTGTGAAAGACTTACTTTAATCAAAATTTACTTTAAGTCAAACTTTTATTGAGAGAGAACCCACCCTATAATAAACACATTTATTCCCGGCCATTTTCCAAGTATACCACAATTAATATCGTCATTTTTGAGGCGTTATTATTGAACAATTTATTATGTATAACCGATAATTGCATAAAAAAGAACAAAAAATATTAAGCTTCATAAAGCATTATTTGAATTGTCGATTGTTGATTCATTATTGTCGATGACAATCTATCTATCTATAGCTTTTTCAAAGAATAACTTGTTTGACTCATCAGGGCTTTGTCATAGGTTTTTGTTTTTAATGAACGTGGAATTGACGATTTCCACTTGAGGGAGTGAATTTTTTTTTATTAACTTACCCTAGTTAGACAGGGCCCGGTGTTGAGTACCGCCATGCATCACGTATCTTGTACTTATTGTTAAAAAGTGCATAACATAATGGCTTCATACAAGATAATAGTGTATGAGATACTTGTAGCTTTAATGCCGAACTGGAAAGCTTTATAATAAAATTATTTAAGTTTTCTTGATCTTATAAGAAAACTGAGAAGCAAACAATTGGGAATCAATACCACAACTTATCAAGTTTACAGCGTCACCCTCTTTGCAGCACGACGGCCTCATATCATAGCTATTTTAAATGCTTATTTACGTACTAAAATAAGCTTTAACTACTTTGGTTAGTTAACACAAAGTAATTAATATATTTCAGCTCACAATTCATCCCATCCAAAAAAATACGTAACAAAAGGAACCTTCCTAATACTACCTACAGACAAAGTAAATATAAGACAATATGTCAACCTAGAGGTCACTAATTGAAACCTTACCGGATGTTTTTCAAATGTCCAAATAAACTGGACTCTAACGACCATTAGCCGACCATCTCTTGGTGGAGAATATTTTTATTTTACTTTTTGCTTTCGCCATTGTATTCTGTTTTGTATGGTGTAGCGGTAAAGTAGTGAATGCTGGTTTAATATGAAATATATCGTACAAAGTTTCATCCACACTCGTTGCACAATGAAACTGCATATGTATAGAAATATAATAAAAGTTTATATAATTTGATTTTATTTTCTATATGAATATGGAGAGAAGAGAGTCGTAATGTTAAAATTAGGGATGCCTAAAGTTACTGTTAAAATATAGTCGTAAGATTAGATTTCCAAGTTTCCTCTGCCTATGCTGCTATGTGCGGGATACAGAAAAAAATGCTTCACGCTATATCACGCATACAGGTGGAAAGGCAGTGGTTTAAGGAATGCTAGGTCTCCGATTTTTCGCTTAATTTTCGAGCTAGTGCGTGCTGTATGGCTGCACTCAATGAATTCAATTTTTCTTATCACTAGAGCAAGGAAATGAAAATAATTCATACCCCCGAGTTATAATCGAACCCACTACCATCACGTCAAACACTCTGCAACCAAACCACAGACTGTACAATATGACATTACTGATACTAATCTAAATTCACCATGAATTGTATATACCTGTACGGTGAATGAGTTTTGAAGCTCAAAGGCTTGTCTTAAAGCGTAAAATATCAATGGTTGACACATGAGATACGATAGAGAGCGCAAGAAAAGAGCCCTTAACGAGCTATAAGATACGTGTTTGCTATGCGATGGCTCTACATAGAATGTGGTTAGGTAGAGTCTTTTTTTAGAGGGTATTTTACATTTTTTTTTTACTTAGCCAACGCTGGACGAGGGGCTGGATTGATGGTTTTATCTAGAAAAGATGTAAGCGTTTTATAGGACTGTTTAAGTGTGTAGGTTCGATTTATTATGTAGACAGATTGTGGAGATGGTTCTGGGGTCAAATTTAGCTATAGAATGAGATTGATAATCAAAGTGTTTACGTGTAAACTAACAATATTTGTGTAGTATTGATTTTTCCCAGTATGTAATATATAGGAAACTTGGTATTATGTAACTCCATTTGAACATTTATTATATAATAAAAATTACTGGACTAGACTGGAGTGCGAGTTATTATTTTTTAGGATGTAACTACAGACAGATAGACAGACAGACGGAACACAGGGCTCTTATAAGGGCTCCTTTTTTTCCTTAATAAGTACGGAATCCTAAAAACGATCTTTATTTTTTTATTTATCTTTATATTATATTCATCAAAAATTTATTAAAATTAATTTGCCTTAGAATGTTAAGCTAATAAGACTCACGTCCACTAATTCGGCGTTTCGAGTAAAATTTTGCGAGAATGATAAATATGGGATCTGACAACATCGGAATTTTGATCGGCACCTTTCGTGTATCTTGTTTCAAAGTGGGATTATCCGTTTTCCATATAATAGTGGGTGTATAAGCATTTAACCCAGCGGCATGGTGGAATTTATAACATTAACCCCACGTATATTGTTGATAAAGAGGACCCCTTTGGATGAAAGGCTTACCTTCTCGTGTCAGACGTATTGCATAAATAGTCAAAACGTCCAAGAAATCATACGTTAACGTCTAGATTGGGAGATTTTCGTAGTAAATTGGAATATATATTTTTATAGCTTCACATCGTAGACCGCATCATCAGAAGAAATCTACTTTCTTCTTTCTTTCTGAATACCTCTTGTTGAATAGGTTCTTACCTACATGTGCGGCGTTGAGTTCCGCCAACCAACACGCATTGCCTCCATAATTCGGTGGAAAGTGGGGAACGGAGTGTCTTAATACTAGATTCATATGCCTACTATGCCTACTATATGCAGAATATAGCGTAATATTGAAAAAAAAAATACAAAAAGTCATTAATTGTTCATTGTATTAACTCAACGTAAAAAGTAAATATTATAATTTCTGTGAATCGTTATTAAACCAACCTGTGTTAATTTGTTTCATGAGTTCTCTTTACACAAATGTGTTTTAATTATATGTATGTAATAAATTTTATATCGCGACACCATTACCCTAATGTGAATGATAATATTATATAGAACTAGCGGCCCGCCCGCGGTTTCGCCTGAGTTTAAATCTTGATTGTTTTGATCCACCTAAAAAATACGACCAATGTTGATACTTCTAAATAACTTTTTTTAATGAACTAATTTTAATAAAACAAACTTCAAATATTTTGCCGAGTTAGAACAAAGCAATCTGTGAAAGTTTTAAGAAAATCGGTTCAGTACTTTCGGACATAAACTTGATTATACATACAGACAGACACACAGACGAGAAATTAAAAACATTTTTTTTTATTATATATAAGATAAGATATCCTGATATTATATGAACATATTGTTGTATAATTATCATAATTATTCTGATTTATGTACAGTAAGTATCTATTACGTTTCCTTACGTTTCGCAATTTCTGCCGAACTAGGTATTGCGTGTTGAGTGACGCAACTCAACGCCGCGCTTTGCATCGTTGCCAGCTAACATATTAAATATTTGATTTCATCGAGTGGAGCTTGAATCCAAAACATGTAGTGTATGCTGCTGCGTCTGCGCAACGACTTCTCTCTATAATTCGGCGGAAAATCGGGAATAAAGTGTGTTAGCACAAGGTTCCCTCTGCCTGCTCTGCTGTGTGCTGGATACAGTGTGACGCTGACGGGACAATATACATATGGGGAAAAGGACTTTTAAGAGATCTGTCAAATTGGTTCGTTCAAGATTTCTTTTCGACGCTAACCTATCTTAACTGAAATAATAAAATAAACCGAACAAAAAAAGACTTAAAAGAAAACAAAATCCGATCCGGTTTTAAATTTGTTAAGCTAAACCCATCTAAGAGTTGAAGTGAAATATACTAAAAAATTACCCATTAAACAATTTGCATGAACCAGGATAAAAGAGAAATGCAAGGAGAAAAGGCTTCCTATTAAAATATCGCGTTACGAAATATTACATAAAAAATATAACCGACACAATTTACATAATAGACCCGGTTTTCAGCGTCTTCAATGTGGGGCCGTCGGGAGGAGATAATGTTTTCACCATTTATACAGGGTGTACGTTTCGGAGATAAGAGTAGATTAGTCCATAGTATAGTGGTTCTTTAATATTATGGGCCTTTGATGTGGGATTATGTTCCGGCACGCTTTAAGCTCTTATCCTTGCGTTACATCAGGTGGGCGTGCTTCGGACAGCTTACAGTTAAGTACAGGTAAGTGGGACTTAAGAAATACAATAGGGTATACGGCCAATACGGTGTGCGATGTGTGTCATTCAGAATTTTATAGATATTTTGTGCGTGAATGGAATTTTTGAGATGTCATTTTCACTCTAATATATGATATGTTTGTAGTGTTGTGGGAAAGTAATTAGTTTCAGAAGATGGGAGTTATTTAATTTATTTTTCTTAAGTAATAAACTTTCAAAATAATTATTTGTTATAGGCGTAGTAAAATTACATTATTTCATATAGCAAGGTTAGGACAGAGACACTTTACAAGTGTACACACTGTACAACTGTATGAAAACAATCCTGAATTCACGCCTGTATCGAGACATTGAGTGGCAGGATGTGAGGGACTTTAAATTGTCTTTTTCAAATTCAAAAAACATTATTTCCATTTGGGAAATATACCTACTACCATTATATTTACAGCTAGACTCAGTTCATCTCGGTTCATTTTCTAAAATAAAAAAATCAATAATTATTTTCTTTGTTTCAGACATTTTAGCTGCCTGATATGTAAGTTTTTAAACAGGTTCTAGTCTTGCCATCTTGATGTAGATGGCGAGCACCTACGCTCAGTTAATGATATAATGCTTGCTGAATGGTGGAAGTCATCACCATCATACAGTGACAGCTTCACCCACCAGAGCGGGAAAATGAAAATAAATAACAACTGGCCCGAGTGGGGGTAGAACCCACAGCGCATCAAAACGTCCTCAATGACTACGCATGTATTCAAAAGCAATGTATTTAAAAATAATGAGTATTTTATTACAAAATAAAAACACACAACAAACTCAATAAAAAAAATAAACAATGAACACCCACATACAAACCATAATGGCTTCATTATAAAACATTAAAGACAATTAGAAAATATAAAATTGACTCAAAGCCATATTAGAGCCGGCCCGTGTCGGAGCGCCACCCAAGGATCCCAGAGAGAACACCGTGACAAAATAACTTAATAAACAATCTTAATCAATTCTTCCGTGAAAATAATAAAATATGAAAAAGTTTTAAGAGAAACTTTGAAACGTAAACGTATAATATTAAGGTTTAAATTTGTACGGAATCAAAACAAATCAGGTACTTTCGGAAATAATAAAGCGTGACTTTCGAAATAATTAATTGATTTTTCCTTTCGAAACATCATCGTTTTTGCCTAATTAGATGACTTAATTAAAAATTAACGTGTCATAAGTGTAACGTGTGTGGTAATTACAATACTAACTTTTTGTTAACATGTGTACTGCCTTTTAATTGATAGGCTAGATCGAGGATATAAGTAACCAGTCAAAGTGAAACTTAATAATTATTAATAATAAGAAGTTTTTTGACTTATTTTTTAAACGTCAATTTTTTATTACCAGTTCATTAAAGTTACTTCTTCAGACTTATGAAATACTTGAGCTAGAAATTCAGCGAGACTAATGTCTGCACAATTTACAGATTTACAGATTGACTTGCAACTACAATAGTTTTGAAATTGCAATTTAGTGCAGAACTCCTATTTCATCAAAGTAAAATTGTTAAAGTATCATTGTCTGTAATCAGCTTTGATTTTTTTTTATTTTTTTGTATTATCGGCTTCACGGTTTAACGGAGTGTTAAGTCACTCCGTTCCCCACTTTCTGCTGAATTCCGGAGGTATTGCGTGTTGATTGGCAGAACTCAACGCCGCGCTTTGCCTCGACTTTATATATATATATATATAATTAATAATGCTAAAGAAACAATGGTAAAGAGACAATATGTTGATTTTTTAACATTTTTAAAATGTTATTCGACACTAGGGAAACAATCTCCTATATAATATATCTATATATAAGAGAGAGGCCTTCACCCAAAATGGGGTTCCATATTTCAGAAACTCACTAACCACAAACAATAATACAAGTAATCTTTTTTCATCCTTTTTTACTAACAAACTTTGATTTTCTAACTTGAAATATGGAAATAAATGGTTCGTAGTTGTTGTTGTTGCAACACTAGATACGCTATCTACCTTGCTATATTTATAAATTAATCAAAATCAAAATATCTTAATGGGAACAGATCGTCGAAAAGAACAGACACTAGGTTTCCAGGTTCACTCTTCCCACCCTGTTATCCCACATGGCGTGAAGTTATAAGAAAATAAAACCCATTTAAACCCACACACCCACACACCCACACTTACCGCACATTCAATCAAATACTCAATTTACTAAATAACCACCAAATTCTATTAACAGTTAAAGATTTATGACAAGCATTTAATTTAAACTGCAATTACTTGAAATTTGATAACATTTTTAACTAAAGATCGAATCAATTTACGAAGATGGTCCACTTAAATTAGAGTGTAGGTGTAAGAGTGACAGGAGAACTAATTTTAATGCGCAGCTAATATATTTTTCTTACATATAACCTTATGAACTTAGCCATCAAATATTTATCAAAAATTACGCTAGAGTTAACTTACTTAGTTTTTTATTGGAATCAATAATATTGCAGGTAAATAAACACTTTAATTTAAGTGGAAACGGGAGACGGAAGTGCTATGATATGTGCGTGATACAGCGTGCCTCATAAAGAAAGCTTCCATTATTACAAATATTATAATTATTTTAGTAAACTAAAAAAATTTAAATCACAAAAAAAATAAAACAGTTTATACTATAGTAATATTGTAAATACTACAACTAGAGTATAAACAAGTAATTCAATTCAACTAGACCACAGTAGCAAGTCGCTATGCAAGTGAGTATACTACACCGAGCGAGTATTTGCCCCTGGCTCCTACGGTCTGATTGCCTAATTCCCTGTGGGTAAGATTTGAATTTATCATTAGAATTCTACTTGCCGAACTGAAATATTCAATGTTTGGTTCTTTTACCTTTACTTTTACTTTTACTCTTTCTTTTTAGATCTATCTATTGTAGATTGTTTTATATAAGTATATGTACATATAAGTTGGTGCGAATGTGGCTGTAAATGTGACGGTTGTGGGTTCGATTACCATTTTGGGGAAATGAAATATTTTCATAAATTTATGGGTAAAGCGCGGCGTTAAGTTCTGCTACGAAACTAAAAAGTGTATGACTGTAAACTGATGTTTAAGAGGTCCAAAATCAGAAGAATTGTCGGTCATATTTGAGCAGGTGTGGGGATGATTTCCTCCACTCAACTCACAATGTCTCAGATCCGGACGAGAAGTAGAAAAAAAGAGTGTCTTAACACTAGGTTATCTCTGTCTATTCTCCTATGCGGGTGATCCTATTCTCTATAAGTTGTATTTTATTCTTCCTTTATTTCATTTTAAAAATACTATAGTTCTTGTGAAAGCATGTCAATGCCTTTTATAGTTAAGTAACAATTTTCTACTACATTAAATGCTAGTATCTATAAGGTATATAATATAAAATGCAACGCCTCATTTGTTCCTGGATCTCGAATGGTTACCGATTTAGCCTATCCTCGGATGTAAGAAATAGGGCAAAATAATTTAGAGATATATTTCTCCGTAGTGCATTAAAGTAAATTTGAAGTCGTCTTAGTTAGAGAAACTGTCTTCTTTTTTTGAATAGCTAAATACTGTCTGGTGAATACAGGAAGTTAAGCCTATTGAACTCAGTTTTAAGACACTCCGTTCCCCACTTAAGGCACAATTTTTGAGACATTTCGCGTTAAGTAGAAGAACTCAACGGCGCACTGTCTTGTTTTCAGAGGAACGGAAGATAATTCAGCCTCCCGTATGTGAATCTATCCTACAATTGTATTAAGAATATTATTGCTCACAAGGTTCCCTGGTTCCCTATGACTACCCTTCTAAGCATCGGATACGGCGTAGTGCTAAAAAAAATACGTGGACACAAAAAAGCAGAATTCTTTAAATTGAAACAGCAATATTTGCACGCTACTCTACATTCGTATTTGTTAAAGGTGTATTTACAAATATACGTTATCAAACATTCAGCCTAAATAATTTATATATTTTTTATTATAGATGACGTTGTGGCGCAAAGTGTGTCTAACTGTTAATGTGATAGTTGCGAGTTCAATTTCTACTTTGGGGAAAAAATATGTAATTTAATTTATGTTCCTTTCTCCTGTTTGGTAAACGAAACGCGGCGTTAAATTCCATCATTCAAAATACAATGTCTCAAACTCTTTGAGGAAAATAGGGAACGGAGTGTCTTAGGATTAGGTTCCCTCTACTTACCCTGATTGAGTGTGAAGCTTAAAACTATTGTAATTGAAAAAATACATAATTATTATTAAGAACTTATGTACTTTATATGCAATACATACTGTACATATTTTATACTCATACAAAAAGGATAAACCTAACGTATATAAAAATTTATGGTAAATATCAATGAATAAACAAATAATCAGACTTGCAAAACACGCAATGTCTCTCGTTTATATGCAATTTTAGAGGTCGAAAATCTAATATCGGGACCATCTGGCGCGTATCGTAGATTACATTTTAAATAATTTAGATTCGTACAGTGTTTGTGAGAGAGTTCGTGTATTGAAATGTATTTACGGATCAGTAGTTGAGGATTATATACTCTCTTCTGAATGACTGTTTTATTTCTGCTCACTTTGTCAGATGTTGCTATATTATGTATGCAATACTAAGTTACTGACAGACATTGCACAGCCAACGACGAAATTTGATATGTAGGTTATTTTGCATATTTTCTCGTAACTCCTATGTAAATGAAAAAAAAAAAAACAAATTTAACTTAACAAACTCAATGTCTTTCCATAGCGTGTGGACAGTTTTATCAGAGCAGAGATCTTCGATAAAGTAGACCGGTATATACCAGACCTTATACGTATTACTTGAACTGATAACGTTTGCTTTATATGAGGGAAGCCATCACATGATAGGTTTACGCTCATAATAAAATGTTCTACATGAATATGAATTAGATTATACAATCATCAAATCTTGTGCCATGCGCCGTTTTGGGAGAAATACACTGTGGCTGTTTAGCTGCAAACTCAGTAGTTGTGGGTTGGATTTCAATGTAGAGTGTCCCGATTTGGGTGATTGTAAGACACTTTGTTGGCCCCTTTTTCCGTAATAGATTTTTATAATATTTTTTTTATTAGCATCACACTGAATCCGACACATAGCAGGGTAGGCAAAGAGAACATGAAAACTTGGAGTTAAGACACTTTTAGTACTAAGATGTTGAATAGCGGAATTAAACCCAACTTTGCCGAGGATTTTGAATTTAAATCCCAGAATTGAGATTTTACCTTCAAGCATCGCCTCAGAAATCAAAAACTGTACCACTGCGCCATAATAAATAACTGATATATTTCACTTCTTATCAAATTGACAAATTAATGACTTCACTATACCTTTATTGTTCGGATAAGAGGTCACTTTAGGGCCTTACTTTTCTACACAAAAGTGAATTCAAAAGTCTAACCAGTTCTCATATCACCCATTACTCAGGAACTCTCGTAAATAAACGAGATTAGATAAAATTATAGAAGTTTTCATTTGTATCGACCGATCTAATTGTAATTTATTAATCTGATTTAAAAATACGTGTCAAATAAAAAGGTAGAAGCATTTGATTAGAGATATCTCTGTAAATTGTTGTTTATGGTTATTCTTGTTTAAAGATGAGAGGTGAACTCGTTTTGTAAATAGTTTTTATATGAGAATAGTATTAAAGTCGTCGTGGTGTAACTGATACTCCACTCTCCTCACTCAATAAAATTAAGTAAAAAACATCATTATATAAAAAAATATATAATCGTGCTTTAATTTGTACAGAATAGGATTGGTTGGTAGAACGGTCAAAAATAAGTCCAGTCAAAGTACCGCCTTCACCTTTAAAATTTAAAAAACATATATGATTAGAGTATATTCATAAACATGGGTTATATTTAATATATGTACATAAGGGACTAAACACAGACTCAATGTCTGTAAACGTGAAGAGGACGGAGAACTTTATTCATATATAGAAACGACATCATATAAGGAATGATAATTTAGGAAAGGAGTAAAGCATATGGGAAGGAGAACCATGAAAAAAATATATGTATCTCCGTACATCAATGGTATTATAGGTATTAATGTCACTCATCTTTGTTTTAATAATAATCTATTGAAAACTTATTGACGAAGTATTCCAAAACAACAATCGTACATAGTGAAAGCACTTATACCTTACTTTACCACCCTCGAATGTATATATTAAAATATATTCCCTCATGCCTTTTAAATATAAAATATAAATATATATTAATTATTATTTGAAACTTCTCTAAACATCTTTTAACCTCCGTCCTTCACAGATGCGTCCGCCATCTCTTTCTTTCCTTTGATTTTGAGCTTTGAGCTTATTCAGCCAACATGATATTTGCATTATTAAAAATATAAATTAGGCAATTATTATAATATTTTCGTTTATAATAAACAATGATTACTTATAAATATTAAACTATTTTTAATAAATATATTTTCTATATGCGTGTTTTACCTGCGGTATATTACGTCACTCTAATATTACTTACGAACGGAACGTATAATTAAAGAACTGAACTAAATTATTATTTGAAATTGTATTTATCGTAAACTACAAATTAAAAAATATTTATTATTATAATATAGTTTTATAAATTATTATTAATATTTTTTTATACTTTCTACATTTTTTATTATTATTTTATTATTTTAGTTATGGTATGGATGGTTACAGTTACAATGTGTGACGCAATGTCTCGAAGTGGAGAACAGAGTGTCGTAATACTGAGTACTCTCTGCTATTAAATAACAATATTAATTATATATGACGTATCCTAATAATTAATAGACTATTATAATGAGTTTCAATATTGACGCACAAGGCAACTAAGGGTCATATAAACATAATATATGAATAATTCGATTATAGTTAAATAGATAAATTTACATTAAAACAGGTTTGCTATAAAAACAAAAACTTAGAGCAAGTTTACTCTTAACTATTTAAATCGTATAGTTTACTAGATTTTACATGTGATTTCGTTCCCGTAAGCAAATGGAAATTAATTTCACTAAGAGTTCTATATTACATAAGGTAGCGGTCAGGTAACTTTGACCGCTGATACAGCGTTGTGTCGAAACAGTTAACGTGATGAGGTCACCGTGGCGCAGGAGCATAAACATGAGTGGGTTCGATTCTCACTCGGGGGAAAGAAATATTTAATATTTTCATTTTCCTAGCTCTGGTAACGAGGCAAAGCGTGGTGAGTTCTATCACTCAACGCGCAATGCATTGAGAATTCGGCGGAAAGTAGAGTCGGAATTCTTCATGGGAACGGATAATCTTAACACGAGGTCCCCAGGTTGCTTCTGCTTATATTTCTTCAAATTTAAATTATTATTATAAAATTCAAATACTTTATATATATTCATAAAATAATTCTACAAATATATCATAGTTTTATGTCTTAACATTAAGTTATGATATATGAGTATATACGTGTTTCTTCGAATGTTAGCATTAGATAATTATTATATAAAAGAACGATTTAAACTTAAAGGGGAAAGGTTACACATCGATAAATATTAAACGAGTGTTTGCTACTGTTTCTTTTCAAGTTAATTTTTTTTACGGCCACAGTAAAAGGAGAAGGTCCGTTATTCGACTGTTTTCGAATCCGATCCGATGTTATCCGATCTTAAAGATTTTTTTTTTAATTTGAAATCTGGACTTTCCATGTGGACATATCTTTTAGTTCTAACGATGCTACCCATGAGAAAACCATGTAAATCTTAAATATGTATTAGGTAACTGCGCAACATATGGACGAATAACTTTTATTATTAAAAAAGGAAAGTACGTATAACCTTACTTACTACAATATCAAATTTCTAAATATGCTTATCAGACTTGGCACCGAATTCAAAATTAAGAAACTGTTCTTCATAGATTTTTGTTTAACTAAATCGAAATTTCTATAGTTTTCGCCAATTTGTGACATTATCATGTTTAAAGATTATCATTAATGAATTTCGGAACTTCACGCCGCGCCTCGTCCTGCTAATAGAGTGGATAAAGGAAAATAATTAATTCTCCCAACTGGTAATTGAACCCGCAACCATCGCTTTCACAGCCAGACGCTGTGCCACCGAGTCAAAAACATGAAAAAAACATCTTAAATAAATTTACTACAACTAATAATCAGAAGATTAATAATTAAATCATCATATCGATCACTTTCATTGATAAGAATGAATATACTGGTTTTGAAACTTGTGTTACCAGTTTTTTTTTATGTTACTGCCAGTATGTATTTGGAAGCGAACAAAATGGATGGTGGAAAAACTATTTTAATGATATACTTTTAATTTATGTAACTGCTTGTTTTTAAATTATAAATATCGTTTACTGAACTGGATGGTTGTCGACTCGATTCTGAAGTGGATGATTTTTTTTTAGTATCACGCTGTATCACCCTGTATATATAGAAAGTGTAGGTCATAGGATCCTAGAGAGTTCTTCACTGAATCTAAAGGCATTGCTAACTCAACAGCACACTTTGCCTGGTTATATATTATTTACCAGGTTCCCTCTATCTATCCCGCTGTGTGCGGGATACGGCGTCAAGCTATAAAACAATTCAAGTAATTCAATCTCCAATTTTATTCTACAATCACTTAATGGAGAGATCAAATTAAAATACACTCAGCGAGATAAAACGATATGCAAACAGCAACCGCCTCATTATCATTTTATTATGTGTTGAGCGACAAATAATGCGTTGTTTCGACTCCCACTATACACCGACTGATTTACTTTTTGCCTTGTAAAGCTATGGTCAGTGTACACATGTTTTAGTGCCTTATTTTATATTAATTCCAGTGACTAAGCCACAATTGTGGCCAGTCGTGGCGCCGGTGCATAGGTGTGTGGTTATAAAAGCTACGGGATTTAAGTTCTATTCCCATTCGAAGAAAATAAATATTTAATATTTTCTTATTTTTAGTAAGAAACTGTCGCACTGCTCCCACAAAAATGAGGAACGGAGTGTCTCAACACTAGGTTACCCTTACCAACCCTGCCATTTGCGTGATACAGCGTTACAGCTACAAAAAAAACCGTCCAATCCCCCTCAATTACCTGAGAACACAGCGGCCGGTAAACATAGCGATTATAATTAAAATTTGATTTCCAACTTTTATGTCAAAGGACAATAATAATGAACTTAATTATTCTGAAACTTTCATCGAAATAATTGAGAACCTTCAAATAAGATTTAAATTATTAAGGCAATCAATCGAAACTAATAATTAATGAAGAACTCGTTGTTATAACAAAATTTTGATTTGAAAGTTTCAAAGGACTTCCAAATAAAGTAAGCTGTGCCTTTTGTCGTGTGGAGTGTTTGACAGGTATGTATGTACGTATATAATTAAATGGTGGAAATAAAATTTTCTAATAACATAGTGTGACGCGTCAAAATTTGTAGAACCTAGAGTACCGAATTCTAGAAATAAAATTTTCATTTCCTTGCTCCGGTATCGAGGCAAGGCGCGGCGTTGAATTCCACCACACTCAATCCGCAATGTCTGAATTTCTTTATAAAATATTCATAAATTAGTGTTGAAAGGCGAGAATGTACTCCGCGACTGGTCTACTAAAGCTGGAAAACAAAAATAATTTTACATAATCATCTGACTGGAAATTGAACCCGCACCACGCATTAACAGACTGATGTTGTCCCAAAAACACAACGTTTGTACATACAAAAATATGCTGTTCTCTGAAATGAATAAATGAATATTATGTAAATAGTATGAAACAAATGTGCCTATTCTGCAAGATAAAAAATATGCGTGAAAATCACCGCCCACTTTAAATATATCGCGTACTGGGCGGCGGGATCCGACGCTGCGTAAAAATTATGGGTATACATAAAATATTTGGGCTTTATTTAAAAATCTATAATAGTAAAAATATATTTATAATTTGCGACCATCGTAGTGCCATTGCACTATGGATTACTGGCCTCTGAACATAAACGTAACGGTTGTGGATTCGATTCTTACTCGAGGAGAAAGAATTATTTTCATTTCTTCGCTTTTGTATTAAGATAAAAAAAAACTGAGTTTAGGTTCTCCACTAACACGCAATGTCTCAAATATTGGAGTGTCTTTCTAGAAGATCTTCCCATTGCCTACTCGCTATACGCGGCATACCGCGTGAAACTGATGCTAAGTATAAAACAATATTTAAAGATCATTCATTTTTAATTTTAGCGTAACATGCAGAAAAACCTTAATTAAAAACGTTTCTATTAGATTAGAGAACATTTAATTACACTGTGTACTGTGTTTTGTTTAAATACATGATATGTTGGGACAAAAAAATCTCTAAATGAGAATCGAACTTGTAACCATCGTCGTATATGCAGCAACGTCCCAACAAAGCTATCTCAGTCTACTAAATGAACCGATTTGTTTTTCCCTTTGAGTATTCGCTCTAACATTAACAGATTGTGGTGACGTTTATGTTTTACTTGGCATGAAAATTATCGTTTATAGTTTTCACTATTATATAGTTTTTTTTTCATTTTCACGCTGTATCTAAATGTAAATTAAATTAAAAATAAATAATCATATAACTCATCACTATCATCATTGTCATCATCATGTGCTTTCATCTGCTGAACCTGGGCCTCTCTACATACCGTTGCTAACTAGCTAGCTGGAGGGCGTCATGAACAGTACCCGCAGAACAGCTGGATTCTATTGAATTTTTATCAATAAATTACGCTTACTTGAATTTTTTAACTCCCTCTGTATCCCGCACGCAGCAGGGTCACCAGGAACCTAGGTATGTAGTAGGAGGAAGACATCCTGTTCTCATTAAAACTTTCCCCTTCCACACCTCCGTATTCTGGAGGCACTGCATATTAAGTGGCGGATCTCTACGCCACGCTTTGCTTCGGTACGAGAGAAAAATATAAAATATTTGATTTTTAATTTTTTTAAGTGGGAATCGAACCCACAACCGGCACTCGCTCGAACGCTTGTCGACACTCTACGATAGGCCTCACTTCAATTCCTTTATTACATTTTACATACATATTATTATACCAAGATAAGTTTTTTTTTCTCATGATTTATTTTTTTACGAAAAAAGCCCTATAATTATTTCTCATTAATGAATATTCAAGATATATATTTTATATGAAATCTTGAGAAACAACGTTGCTCCATATAAAACATGTTTCCAACATGTTACAAGCAATTTAGTTCCAAGAATAACTCTTTGATTAACTTAATAGACTGTAAATTATGTTATATTACAAGGTTTCTTACGAATTTCTTAAGTAAAGTGAGGTTTTTTAAATATTTGTATCGTTATTAATATATGAGATGATTGTAAACTAATAAATGTAAACGTTAATATCGTGAGCGATTATGGATTCAACGTTTTAATCTATATCAGAGACTCAAATATTATAGCCAAAGAATAATATTTTTTTATAATATATATATTTTCTTATCAAAAATATCGTATGTCCTTTTTAATACGTATATAATAAATAACATACGTATGTAATAATCGAGTGGGGATCGAGACTATCCATCTGCGCCACAATAGCTTCAGGCAATTTTAAAATTAATATAACACTTCAGACTAAGATAGTGAATTATTAAAAAACTATCCATATACTTAGAATAATTAGCATATCAAATTTTCGTAAAAGAAGGTTTATTTCAGGTTAAATATTAACCTAAATATTTTATTCGTCCAAGAGGTTTAGGTTTATACATATTTTCGAAATGTTGACCACATTTCAAATCCAAGTAATATAGGTATATCGATAAGTCTACCACTACAAAATTATTAATTTTGCATATATTTATAATCTTTCAATTAGTATTGAAAAATTATAATTTGTTTGTTATTATGCTTTGTTAGAAAACATATAAAAATTTGAACGGAATTTGAACCCGCGCCGCTTGGAAACTTGATACAAGAGCACTAAGCGTCTAAGCTACAGATATGGGCTACGTCAAAATTGTTAAATTCTTCTTTCAACTTAGACTTAGACTTGGTGTCAGAGAATGCTATTTATTAGAAAAAAATATGATTTCTAAAAAATTATTTTTCCTTCTCAACATGTTAAAATTGCAAAAAATCTTTCAACATTGTTCGTTCATTTTACCTTTTCTACAACTTTTTAACATAAATATAAAAAATAATTTATAATAAATAAATATAAAATAAATATAGAATAAGTATAAAAAAAAATATTCGATTAGATTAGAAAAAGATAAAAAATAAGATTTTTTAAATTTCGTTTATAGTTTTTGTGGCAATGCTAAAGTTTGCCTTTAGTCTTTTTATGCCGTTATTAGTCAGAATTAAACGCTTTTTCTCATATGCGCGAATTTGCGGAAATCTAGAATTAAAATAATCCGTTTCCCACGCACTACGTAATATTCAATGCTCGGGTGGGATTCGAACCCAGAATTATTGCGTTTTACAGTGTGACACGCTGTTGTATAATGCCACGACGGCCTCTACGAAAAATGTAACATTTTTAATCATAATTTACAGAAATTTTCATAATAATTCAATGATCCATTTAGAGTATTTCACCTTGGAATACAATTTCTTTAATGCTAAGAATTATATAAACTCTCAGACGGCAAATAAAATTCAACTGCCTCAAACTTCGCTAGTAATTTTGACTTTGAAAATTTTCATTTGTTAGATCTTTGTATATGTGACTTTATTATACATATTATTTGCAGTAATTCCTACGTATTTTAATTAAAATTGTTTATAATAAAATTTGACGTATTATATCTGAGTGGGGGGCGAAGTTATTGTCAGGACAGCTTCACGCTGTGCGCACGTTCCCGTAAAGTGTAGGAGGAGGGGAGCTAGTTTTAAGAGGACATGAAAGTATACTGTATCATCGAGTCACTTTATTCAGAAAATATATTTCATTAAGCATAATTTATTTTATATATAAATAAAAAAAAATTTAAGTAACCCAGAAAATCAATAGAAAATAATTTGTGTTTATTGATATATTTATATGTCATATCATCGATAAACGAAAACGAATAAATGTACCAGCTTCACTCGCCCCATTCGCTCGATAACCAGCCGACGTCAATCAAGTTTGTATGTGTCCACCGTATTCCTATTCCTGCGTTGGATGGACGGTGGTCTGTTTGAACTAGACATCAACTACAGTTAAAATTTTTGAACTTTTTTTAAATGTTACCACTGGATCTCTTTTCGACATGGCTTCTCCTTTTGTGTACCATTATCTCTTTTTTATTACGTGTTATATCTCCCACGTGTATTCTCTATACATTGTGACATTGGCGAATTGATAAGCTTAACTGGCATGCTCGAAACGCTTTAAATTCATATTTTTTGAACCGACGTTCAACTCCCAAGTATTATTTTTTCAGTAGTACAACGAAAATGCTTAGATTTTTGGAAGAGACCTGTCTAAAAGAGAACTGAAAAGAGGATGAAGATGATGCTATAATAAATTTTTCAGCAGATGGACTTATCCAACACACTATTTAACCAAAATAGGTAGGTAGTTAATAAAAGTAATAATAAATAATATAATTAAAAAATATATATATATAATAAAATGTTATTCACAAAAAATAAGCAAAAAGCTCAACGCTTGTTTTTTTTGCATGAACAAAAACGCTTCTACTTTCGCCTGTCTCTTAAATCTGAAGAATATGAATAAAACTTTTTTCCAGACGCACCTAGAATAGCTCGACTTTAATTGTTGGACTCTTGTAAACAAAAATCATTGTTACTTCGTAAATTCCGTTAGAAGCTCCGAGAAATGAAATAACTTTTAAGATTGTTTAATTTTAACAAGAAAACTTTGGACACAATTAGATACTTTTTTAGATGTTTGCGATTCATTGTTTGAATTCACGTAACAATTTACTAGTATGTGTTTTTTTTTAATTTTGGAAGTGACAAAGAATGAAAAAGAATTCGGCAGTCTTTTTTTTAGATACACGCTGTATCTCACTGTGGGGTAGGGTTCTTATTTTCTAATTAACGTGCACATATACATACATTATATATTATATATAATTGCGTAAATTATGATATCGCGCGCTATATTGTTTCCGTAGTAATTTCGGGACATCCTCTCCTTGTCGTTCCCTATGCTTCTCAAGGACACGACAAATCGAGCGTCTATGCCGCATAGTTACGGCTGTGTGAATTTGTAGAGGAGATTCACACTATAGTAACAGTCATAGTTTATCCTTGGTTTGATCTCAGTCTGTTAAAAAGATTCTTATATGGAGAAACAAGGAGTATATCTATTTATATAAAAACAAATGCATGTTCGTGTGATTGTCTGACTATATACTCTATAGACTCCGAAACGGCTGAGTCGATTGGCGCGGAATTCTGAGGAGTTATTCCCTGGCTTCCAGGGATGATTATAGGCTCAATAGTTCCGGAATCCAGAAACGCATATTCTTTTATTTTACGTTTTTTAAAATATTTTTCTAAATAGCAACTACACTAAACATCGCGCGAGCGAAGCGAGCGGGCTCAGCTAGTTCATGTTATAAAATCAGACCAAAGAAGAAATTTTCATATATAAATATATAAATATATATATATGAACTAGGAGACTCTTAACGGAACCTGATGATGCATTCTACTTTACCAGCCAAACCAATACTGTGTAAATGCAGTGTAAATTTGTTACCAGCTAAGTGCATAGAAAATTGTTCCCGTAGTCATATTATGAGTGGCATATTATAAAAGACAAATTGATTACATCTTCCTTGTAAGACTTATTATTGCAGCAAAATCTATTTTGAATTAAACTAATTATTCAACTTCCTTATTTAGCTTCACCCTGTGTCCCGCTCAAAGCGGGGTAGGCATATAGGGAACCTGCAAATGTAGCGTTAACATACTCGGAACCTAGTGTTACTACTAATACTAGATACATTAGGTATATTAGGAAACTTCCGTTCGCCATCTCCCGCCACAGTATGTACGTATCATAACTTAACGCCGCACTCCGCAAGGAAACGAAAGTATTAAATATTTCTTTTCTTTGAGTGAGAATCGAACCCGCAAACTGTCGCGCTTACAGTCGCACAGCTTGGCCCTAGCGCTTTCACTGGCCTCAAATAAACGATTTTTAATTTTGTATTATAAAATAATTGTAGCCATCGTAGCGCACTTGTAACGCAACGCACAATTTTAAATATGTCTCATGTATATCTCATTTTCCTATCCACACAAAATTACTCAATTAAAGAATCAAACCTTTTACCCCGATTTAAACAGTTCCAAAGCCAAAACCACGAAACTTAAACTCCAACTTGAAAACTTAGTTCATGTAACAATCGCCATCCACAACTTGTATCTATCAAATCTCTCACTACACGAGGACAGCGTACTAAGCAAATAAAGTATATTCACTAATGAACGCCTGTCAATCAGACCGTTTGTCTGTCTGTCAGTCAACCGGTACAAATTAGTGACAACGTGCGTACCAATGTTAATGATCTTGTTTAGGCTATATGTGTAGCTATCCATATTTACAGCTAAAGCTCAAGCGATTTTGAGTTCAATTCCTGCCAAATATAAAAGCTATTTTGGTGGATTTAGTTTGGAAATTTGGGTAAAACTGAATAGTATGTAGTATGTAGTATATTAGTCGCGCAAAATAATTGATGGTGTGTCGGCTTTTATGATTTTCAAATTTCATGTTATTGAAAAGTGCTGTATGGAATCGTTGAATTGATTATAGCGTACAAGATATGTATAATGGACAAGATATTTATAGATTTCATTTTTGTAAGGTTTTAGGTTACCAGGTAAACAGGGGGAGGGGGGGGGGGGGGGGGAGGCGGCAGTTGAAGAAAGGCCAGCACTAAGTCGCTGCTTGAGGGTACGTCGTGCGTCCCCCAGCGGGATTTGAACTTAGGCTTAGACCAACTAAAAGACCGGGTCAAAGATCTTCATGTTCTTAGTAAACTAGTCGCAACCTAAAGACCTGACTTAAGATAATTTAATTTAATATAAAGGAATTAAAGGCCTTAAACGCTGGATCAGGCCCCAAATAAAGCTCAAATAAAGTGGACATTTATTTACTTAAGCCTCTTCTCTATATAAATAATTTATATTAAATAGCATTATTAGAGGCCAGTCGTGGCGACTTTTATTAAATAGTATTATCGTTTTTAAGACAATTGAGTGCGCAGGGTGGGTCATTGTCTGATTATATACATAACGGTTCAATTCCTTTTCGTGGAATGAATTATTTACATTTTTCGATGGTGAGACCTATTTAGATATTCAAATAGCATATAATGTACACTACTTTTTAAAATGTCTACTATTATTTTCTTCTTTCAGCTTCAACAAGAGAGGACCCAGTGTTGAGACATTTGGTTTTAAACGGTAAGGCGTTTTGAGTAGTGGAATCCTATATCTCCTCGAATTCTCCTGGAAATTGAACCGACAACCTATTAGTGCCTTTAGTGGCTTAAAAGCGGCACGCCTGTCCCCCTGCACCACAACTGCCTCAAATAATGTAGGTATTATCTAAATTTGTCTATATATATTTTTTAATAACCGGTGAAGATATGATATAGATGACACGTAAATCAATTTGGCCGTTTAGTTTTTTAATATATATTAACGCTGGACGCTATCTTGAGAGGCCACGAAAAAATTCTAATGTAGACATTCGTCATTTTAATACGACATTTTGCGGGCATTATTCATTCGCAACCTTTTACGAGGAATTTCTTTATGGTATGGCCTCTTATAGTCTAGGCCTGCCTTATTATAGAGTGGAGGTTCTTATATATACATATATTCACGCTTATACTTTCACACTGACACCAGTGTGAATACACTTTATTCTCCATTTTCCAGTTCATCTAATTATAAGGTATTTTATTTTTTATATTAAAATTGTTGGCTACAAATTGAAATCGTAAGATAACGCTACTCTTTTTTTTATTTTTTATTTGTCACGCTGTGTCCCCCATATAGCAGAGTATGGATGGGAGCCTACTGTTAAGACACAAGCCACTTTCCTGGAGGCATTTCGTGCATGTTTTGTGGCGGAACTCACCGCCACGCTTTATATGAGCGAAGAAATTAAAGGAAAAAAAAACATTCCCTCGAGTAGGAATTGAACCCACAACCAGTCGCGCTTGCAATAACACGTGTGTGCCACTGCGCCACTACTGGCCTCAATTGTAATGGATACTAAAAATCTTTTGTAAAAAAAATATTTAATTGTAACTAAGACGATATAATGGAGAAACCATTAGGTACATTACTCAACACGTAAGAGAATATAAATATATGGAAATAAAAAAATAGAATACTTTTTTAGGGTTCCGTACTTTAAAAGGTAAAAACTAAATATTTATAAGACCATTTTGTTGTCCGTCTGTCCGTCTCTCAAGACCATTTATCTCGAGATTCCGTGGAGGTATCAAGATGAAGCTTATATTGAATATTCAGATCTTAGTCCCTTGAAGCACCGAAAAAAATAATCAAAGCAATCAAAAGATATGATTTTGTGGTATTTTTGTGCTATACTACCCGATCATCTACAACTTTGATTGATACGGAACTTGGAGGGCGAAGTCGACTCGAACTTAGCCGTTTTTTACATAAAGCAAGCCTAAGCATCCATCACAATATTGTCATACATTCCATTGAGAATAAAAATCTTTATTTTATATTAAAAAATATATCTCATAGACGCTAATTAACTATTATTTGATTATTTATTATTTGAACAAAACTGGGCTCTCTGTCATTATTCTCGATACATAAAAGCTTCTGCGACAAAGCTCTGTCAGAAGTCAAGTTGTAATCCAATTAATTTAAATAAAAATTATAGAATTATAGTTCAAAATCATAATAATATAATATTATGAATTAATTTGTTTTAAGTGTCGCGTTGAATTACGCCATTCAAGATAGAATGTCTTGTATTTGGATGAATACATCTTTTTTTTTTAGCTTTATTCCCATGAAGGTATGTAGAGGGAGCCAAGTTAAAAGGCTCTCTGCCCCCCACTTTCCGGTGAATGCTGGTGGCATTGTTTGTTGAGTGGTGGAATTCATCGTTGCGATGAAATTTAATTATAATCATCCCGTAAATGGGATTTGAACCCTAAACCATCGCGTTTACAGTGATACGCTTTACCACTACAGAAAGGAGGACTCTATTTGGAACTAGTCTATTTATTTATATTTTTTTATAAATTTTATAAAAAGCTGGATAACATTTAAGATAGAATTTACTTTCAAATACAACATTCTATACAAATGACAGCCAAAATAAAAAGGACTTCCATACATACTCGTACTACGAACAAAACACGATATTTCTGTCTTCCGAATCGACGTTCGGAAAAAATGATTTGTCATCAATCGCCCCGTTTCTGATTCAACACTGATATAGCGAAAATTTTTACCCCAAATAAAAGCTCTGAGGGAACTTTGACGGAGGCTTTCTCGTAAATTTCGATTCATTTGCGCCGTGTCTTTGATCTCACAGTCTGCCTTTTAAGTTAAGCTGTGTGTGTGCTTACTTATATTTTTCATATATAGTTTAAAGCCAGTCTAGGCACAACAGGCTGTGAGTTCGATTTCCACTCGAGTAATTGAAATATTTAATATTTTAATTCCTTTGCTCTAGTAGCTCAACACCAGAGCGAAGAAATGGATACATAAACGTAAGTAAATATTACATTTAGTAATATTTACTAATACCCCTCGAGTGGGGATTGAACCCACAACTGTCGTGTTACAGTCACATCCTTGTGCCGCTGCGCCACGAAGGCCTCATATTATATTGTATATTTTTCATGATGAAATAATACGACGGCTACTGTTTCGATTCTCAATCTGCATTTATATAAAAGGAAATAAAGAAGAAAGAAATTTTAGTAAAATAGAGTTATATCTGGGACCCGCTTTAGGATATTTTTCTAAGATTCAAACTGTATTCCGTAATTACAAAGCGGGGTAAGCAGAGGGAACCTTGTATTAAAGCACTGCTTAAGACTCATCAGTTTCGCATATTCCGCGGAACTTTCGTGGTATTGCGAGTTGAGTTGTGGAACTCAACTCACTACGAGTGGAAATAAACCCACGGCCATCGCGTTTACATACCCACTGTGGCATTATTTTGTATAATAAAAATATACAAGAAAATTTTATAGAAAAATAATAAAGAAACACTGTGTGTTTTTTACATTATATTAATGTAATAACTTTTCATTCCACGACTATGTATTTGTTCAAAATTAAACTGACGCTTAGTAAAATATGAGTAAATAGCGTGATTACTTTATGTCGGTTTTATGACCTGTGCTCGTATAAAGTATATACAAAATATTAAATAGATATATTTGAAAATAATTGAAGCTAACTTGGTGATCACTGTAAACGCAACAGTTTTTGGTTCAATTTCTATACTGTTCGAAAATATAAAAAACCTTATTTTATTTTTATCTTTATTTCATATTGTATCAATTGTCCAAATTATAGAAACCTTTGCGGCGTTGAGTTCCCTCACTCAATACGCAATGCCACGAAAATGTAGGGAAAGTGGGGAACTGAGGGCCTTATCTCTCCTTTCCCTCTGCCTTACCTGCTACATACATGCACAATACCGAGGGAAATTGAAAAACTTAACCTTATGATTGTAGCCATAATTATAATATATATATATATATATATATATATATATATATATATATATATATATACTCAAAGATTTTAAAAACGGTTTTTCTCTCTCCTTAGAATTTATTCTAATATAAAAGCAGGTACACTCCAAGCCGACGATACATACATACTTACAGCTATTTCCATTTCGTCACAAGGGTTATAACTGTTGGTGTTAAGCTATTGAATAATATATCACAAAATATGAGCAATATCCAAAGCAATTACAATACACGTCAATACGTAATTACAAGTTACGTTAAAGTATGGAATTTCTATCGAATTCACGCTCCGTATCTGTGGAATGATCGCAGCACAAACATGGGGTCGCGTGTCACCCGACATTAGTGTTTGTTAATTGGTACTAGTGTAAACATAGATTAGAGACACGATTGGGTGGAGAGAGGGTTCTCTGGTAAAATAGATAAAAATTAGAGACTGTTTCGCAAAAAAAGTGGCCAAAATTTGTACTGGTTGATGTCTATTGCATATATATACTGACAAACTTGCTCTAAAGCCTTATTACGTCACCTTATTTATATAGGTTCCAATTCAAACAATATATATTAGTATGTAATGGAAACTAAAAATATGAATTACACCCTCTTATAATTGTTGTATCATCATTAACCTTAGCAATTATACTTAGATTAGATGATAATACAATATTATGGTACCATTGAGGTAGTCTGATGATGGAGCTGGAAGGTGGGTGATGGAACCTGGGCTGCCTACTAGTATTATCGGTATTATTATATATTTTTCGCTTTTAAGTTTTTCTAGTGTTTAAAGAAATAAAGTAACAAATTTAAATAAATATGCAATTTCCTTGAGTGAGAATTGAACCCACAACCAGTCGCGCTTACATTCACGTACTTGAGCGCCGGCGCAGCGTCACGACTGGCCTCTTATAGTATATTTATTTATATAATTACAAATATGTGAAAGATTTATTTTTTAATCAGTCTTTCTAGGACAGGAAATAATTTGGGAACTGCTTAAAATATACCAGATGCAGATTCAATTCCAGTTCAAAACAAACATTTATGCAGTTAATAATGTTAAAACTAACACGCTCTCTAGTGAGACCAAGTAAATTTAAATATATTTCTTCAAAATTTTATTTTTGAGGCTGTCGTGGTGCAGTGGCGCAGAATCTAATAATAAATGTGACAATTTCGATTCCCATTCGCGGGAATTAGTTATCGTCAACAAGACAAAGCACGGCTTTTTTTTCTGCCACTCCACCCACAATATTTCGAAAGCTGGGAAAAAGTAGAAACTTAACGAATTTATTACTAGCTATCCGCTTGCGGCTTCGTTTGATTTTGCTGCTGGTTTGATTCATTTATTCTCTCATTTGAATCACTTTGTTGTTCATTTTAAAGTATATATATATATATATATATATATATATATATAGATAGATAGATACTAAAGACCAAAGTTTCGGCTAATTCAATAAAACATATATTTTGTAGTGTGAAAATACTTATTGAACAAAATTTTCGCAAAAAAATCGCTAAATATTGCGCATTTTGTGCGAATAACGCGTACAAAAGTTTCTTAATTATCAAATTTATTAATGAAATGCTCCAACCGCCGTGCACAGCATGTGGCGGAAACTAGTTAAATTAATTATATCAAATACTGTTAAAATACTAACATGTTAGGTAATCTCTAGTAGTTTTGCATATTTTCTGTCTGTGGATAAGTTCATTTGGGCCCACACCCTCACAGAGAGCTGTAGGGGTGAATAATAAATATTCATAAATAGTTTTCCGGTTCGCATTAAGTGGTTTCTCATACAAAACTGTTAATATGATTTAAGAGGGCTGTACTGTGTTGTTGCCAAATTTCTGGCTAATGGTGCGATGCTTGTGGGTTCGATTCTTATTTATAAAAACATTTTTTTTGTTTAACACTGAACTAAGGTATTTATGCTCTCTAATCTACTTGTACAAGGGATGGTTGTAGATTTGACTGTCACAGGAATTAATTAATTATTTCATTTTCTCGCTTTGGTTACAAGACAAAGCGTGGCTTGGAGTTCCACTACACGGAGTGTCTTCGCACTAGAAGTGTCATCGAACCCACAACTTTACCACTTACATTCAAACGCCAATCCACTGCGCCACAACAAACTCATTTACATGCATAACTTTAATAAACACAAGTGTTCTTTAAGCAATTCAAGTAACTTCACTATAAGGGATGAAGCGTGAAGCTCTTAATAGGGTTAGAGTTGGGGTCCTTTGTAAACTGAACACCAAAAAAACCGTTTGGGCCATTGAAAAATCTATAGCTTATTACTGTCACTCTCAACCCCTTTCTTGGCGAAGGTTGGAAACACCCTTAAAGCTCGACCCTAACCCACCTAACAAGCACTGTAATAAATAATACGTAACTGGTTGACCTCGCCGCAACCTCGGCTTACTAAACTGTTTTATATGTTTGTAGTGACAGACATACATACTTACTGGGTTTGTTTTTTTTAATGGATTTAATGTTACATTTTTTT
>JBAIZZ010000114.1:130070-502645 GCA_037355905.1 Heliconius aoede | reverse complement strand
CGTCTCTCACGTTCCAGCATTATTACTTGATACTCAAATGTAAGAATGTGTAAATTGAATATTCTTTACATTAAAGTGTTATTTTACACTCAAAAACCAAACAGACCTTAGAGATCAGTCGACGGATTGTGGGTTCGATTACCACTTAAGGAAAAAACGGAACGTAATATTTCCCTACTTTCATGTTTTCATTTTCTGGCTCTGGTAACGAAGTAAAGCGCGAAGTAGATTTATAATACAGTTTCACGCGTTTTCCCGCTACCGCAGGTGAAAGTTATATAACTGTAACTCTTTTTTTAACTTCACGCCGTGTCAAGGATATGGCAGAGTAGGTAAAGAGAACCCAGTGTTAAGGCATGTCGTTTTCCTCTCTCCGCCGATATTTTTAAGGCACTGCATGTCTCTTATCTTTCTGCTTCGTTACCATATATAATCAATTAATGATATTATATTAATTATTAATAATTAATAATCGTAATAATTTATTCCTCTACGTAAGTATTGAACCCGTCAACCATCGCGTTTACAATACATGCTTGCACCACTGTGCCACGACGGCCTCACTGTAATCTAACAGTATTTTACATCATCTAATATAGAGTACAGACCACCAACCGTTACTTGAACAGAATAATTAGCGTGAAACTTTAATAAACTTTTTGTTCGCTTTTATAACGTTTCATTTCTTAACAAAAGAAAACGTGATCGACCGATCGAATGGAATCTAAGTTATTATTTAAAAGAAGTATAAGCTTTTATACTTCTTTTATAAATTAGGGAACGGAAATATCCATGACCAGGTCTAGGACAGCAGGACTATGTTCCCTCAACCTTCCCTTCTATAAAGCAGATACAGCGTGAAGCTGTACTCAGTAGTCCCTAGCTTTTGGTAAAATGTAATACAATCCACATTCCATAGTTAACTGCGGCCCGTCGTAAAGAACGGCGAATGAAACAATAAAACTATGGTGTTATAGCGTTTTTATGATGAGCGATTACAGGTGGGGTTTACAGTTGAATAACGATTTTTTTTTTATTATTAGTTTTTTTTTTATATATATTACAGTGAATATTTTATTAGAGGCCGTAGTTGCGTGACAGTTGCGGGTTCGATTACCTACTCTCTTCCCTTATTCGGAGGAATGAATTTTTATCTATCAACATTTATGTTTCTTCACTCTGGTACGAGTACGGCAAAAGCGCGGCGTTGAGTTTTGCCACTCAACCTGATATAGCGAAGCGAAGTTGACAAAAAGTTGAAGTTTTTATTGTTGAACAGAAACAATAAGACGAAAGTAATTAGTGCAAGTCAATGTGCTTACTAATAGGCAGTCCAAAGTTCCATCAGCCATCTTCAAATTCCATCACCAGACCAGCTCAATGGTATTATAATATTGTCACATCATCTAAATATGCCAAGCCATATATATATAAACGCCAGGTTTTATGATGTTGCAACAATTAGAAGTGCGATTAATTCAGATTCTTAGAATTTATTACATTAAACATTATACATAAATACATTTTAATAAGATTTTTAACATGAAAGTTTTATTTCTTGTTTTATTTACCCTGTCACCACACAATGGTTCGGAAATAACGTGGGAGACTCTGTCTTAATATCCACTAAGTTTAAAAAATCTTAAATTGCAGCTTATATATATCTTTAATTTTATTTATAAAAAACCCTATGTCAATCATACTTTAGCAAAAAAATTAAAGTTGCCAAAAGAAGTAGACATATAACGTTAACCTATCAAGAATTTTCTACATGCATCCGCTCACATATAATCCTACAAGCAAAGTTTACGAGACGCAGGTGTCCACAACTTATGGCCCAATTTCCACGTCAACGATATCTATTACTTAAGCAAGTTTTAGTAGAAAAATTCGGAGTTTACCTTGAAAAACAACATACCTAATTGAATCTATCGGGGATGAAAGCATCTGACGTATCGCGATGTTAGTGGGTTCGATTCCCGTTTTAGGATAGATGCTTATTAGATATCTTTTATTAGAGATTAGATAGCTTATACTTGAGGCACCCTCTAACATCCGTCTAAACACTGAGTTAACATTTCTATTATCAAAATGTGATAAAAAGCTCCACTCCGTAATACAAAGCAAGGTGTCGATTTCTGTACATCAACACTATAATATTTTCGAATTGTACGAAAAATGGAAGACAGAATATTTTTATCCTAGACCTCTCTTCTTACTCTGGTCCAGCTCATCCAGCGATGATAAAGCGTGAAACTGTCTTTCGTGAAATAAAAAATAATAAAACCAGCTTCACACTGCATGTGACACACAGCAGGGTAGACAGAGAGAACCTAATGTTGGGACATTCCGCTACTTTCCGCCTAATTATTCGATGCATTGTATGTTGAGTATCGTAACTCAACGCCACGGTTTTGCCTTGGTGCCAGTGCGAAGAAATGAAAATATTAATAAATAATTCATTCCCTCGATTGGAGATCGAACTTACAACCGTCACTTTACAGTTACTTCAAGTATTAATTAAATAAAAACAAAACAATGTTTTCTTTATCTCAACACATCCATAAATACAGATTAAGGGTAAGAAACGCTTTGATCAAAAGTATTCAAGTCGTAACTTTTATACGGTCTGCCAGATCTACCCGTCTTTTTTTTTTATTATAAGTATGTCAAGATTTTGAAGGTTTTATTATCTAAATAATATAGCGGTTTTGATGTAGCCTTTGAAAATATGTAAAGACGTAATGCGATTTGCCTTTTTATTTCTTTATTGGTTTGGGATTGTTTTAGTTCGGCTTTTAAATAGATTAGGGGATTTTGTATTTTTTCTTGTTGCCATTGAATGTGATGTTTTCTTTGCCGTTTTTTTGCTTCACACCGCAGATACCAGGTTAGGCAGAGGGAACCTGGGAACCTAGTGTTAACACACTCCGTTTCCATTAAGACATTTTCGTTGCTCACTTTCCGCCGCATTCTGGAAACACTTATGCAGGATTAATAGTGATATCTCAAAAACAATAAGTCAGAAATTAATCCACAGTCATCACATTCATTAATTATAGTCATGGTGCAGGGACATATGTATGCGAATGTAATCAAGACAGGTTGTAGATTCGATTCCCATTAGATAAAATGAAATACTTAATATTTTCTTTTCCTCATTCTTGAATTCCGATACTATACAGGCATTATTTGTGGAATTCGGCGAAAAATCGTGAATAGAAGTGCCTTTATAGGAACAGAATGTTTTACCACTAGGCTCCCTCTGTCCAAGAAATAATAAAAAAACAAGTGTTAATATTATGACAAGCAATAAACAAAAATAACATAAAATAACATCAGATAACAGTGAGAGTACTGTTAATAACCAATAAATTGTAAGAGATAGGCTTCTGTATAATTCTTCCAACAGATTATCGGGTGGGCCGATTCTAATCGGGCGATACGATCGTGACCACACGCAGTTGTTTTGGAAACGTACGAGATGATATTCTCTTTTATATATTTCTTGTGTATATTTATAAAAAAAAATCAATTTAAATAGGTTGTTTTTGATAGCTCTCATAGCATGAAGGGTAGGAAGATAGAATTTGGGAGTAAGTAAGTAAGTGAAATTAAGTGTCAAAAATGTATCTTTCTTTAATGTACGTACATATGTACTCTTTGAAATAATAATACGCCGTTGTGGCGCAGCAATATAGTGTCAGACGGTAAGCATAACGTTTGGTAGTTCGATTCCCGTGAAAGTGGCGAATGGGGTGTCTTAAAACTGGGTTAACAACGTTTTTTATAAATAAAACGTACTTTATTTTTTACATAAAAATAATAAATAACGTACCAGCATTAATAAATAAGAAGTGTATGAAGCAACACGGAAGCGTATGTTTACATTTCAATAACAACAATTAAAACAAAATGTTATCTGCAGAATAATATACCAGAAAACTCAATTATAGCTTCAAAAATTATTGGTAATTTATTTTGTAATGTACCTGCATTTTATTATTTTTGATTATATTGTTTGAATTTTGTTAAACATTTCTACTTTTTGAATTAAATCTTCCACATGTAGCTGGTTAAACAAAGGAAATCTAGTGCAAAGTCACTCCCTTCTCTATGTTTAGCCAAATTCTGAAAACATTGAGTTGGGAAGCCGAACTCAACGCGGTGCTTGGCCTCTCGGAGTGGGCATCGAACCCACAACCCTTTGCGCTCCCTCCACGACTGGCCTCAATCAAAAGTCTTCTAACAAATAATAATATTTACAATGATATTCAAAACAGTGTACTGTCAAAGCGAAACTTGGCGCTGTGCCGCAAGAATTACCAACTGCTGTAACAGCGAGTCGAGTCGAGTCGAGTTATCGCTCAAATTAGCTGTTGAAAATTAAGTAAGACCGCAGAACGTGAATGTTTTAAGGCATTCACTTGATGAACTTAGATGGAATTCTTGGATTTTTTTTATTGTATCTATTTTGTTATCAGGAAGTTAGGTAGAGTGAATTTGGTTTTCAGACACTCCGTTCTCTATATTAATAGTGGATGCAGTGCCTAAATTTCAAGATAATGTGTGTTGTGTGGTGGAACTCAACGCCGCGTGTCGCTTTATTACCAGCAATGCTTCGAGAATTCGGCTTAAAATGGGGAATGGAAGTGTCTTGATGGGAATCGAGTATCTTAACACTAAGTTAATACCATAACACTGCATAAACTTTAAAAAAATGTGTATCTTCTATAATATATAACAGTGAAGGTTTATATAACTTAGTATTGTTTTTTTTTCAGCTTCACGTTGTATCCCGTACACACCAAGGTAGGCAGAGGGAACCTCGGTGTTAAGACACTCCGTTCCCCAATTTCTGTCGAATTCTCGAGGCATTGCGTGTTGAGTGGCAGAACTCAACGCTGGGCTTTGAGTAGTTTGAGTAGAATACTATATACTATTAAATATATAAATTTAGAAAATTATCTTTACCTTTTTGTTTATAGTTATTTATTGAAGAGGTGGAGGAACTTATTGATTGCTCACTGAAATATTTACGGAAATATCGACGTTCGTTTATTTGTGGGCGTTGTGAATGTTATGTACTGTTACATAGAACTTGATAAAGTGGTACGAAACGTTTTACAACATTGTTTGTTTATTTTGAAGCCGTTATGGTGCAGAGGCACAATGATGATACGGCCTTGGGTTCGATACCCACTTGGGGCAGTGAAATATTCATTAGATTCATTACCTTCCTTTTTCTGGCTACTTTTTTATATGAAGGGAAAAAAGATATGAAGAAAAACGTCTTTATTTTTACGGGTAAATTATAGATTATTATTTATTGAAAGAAGAAGAAGAAGAGACGAAAAATAAATGAGTCTCAAGTTTGCTCCTCATTTTTAACATATTGTGGACCAAACATCGTACGTCAGAACCCAATCTTATATAATTAAATTTCATGCAATTTACTCTTCGTAGTAATCGAACCTACAATCTTCGCTAAATTAAATATGTAGCTACTTCTCCTCCTTATATTTAGTTAATAAAATATCATTGTATATTTTTATATACAAACGTACAAATAATGAAGGTACCTTCACGTAGGCTAAGATTTAATTAAAATGTTTCAGAAATAAATAATATTTAGTAGTCGTTTTGTACGTGAAAAAAAGCTCCTCAGAAGAACATTTGGAATTTGTAAAGATTTTCTTAAAATATGAAATAGATTTTTTTTTACTTCGTTAATTATATTTCTTTGTATGATTTATTTTTCTAATTCTATTTCCTACAATGATTAGATATGAAGTAAAAGTAACAAAAACAAAAAAAACTTTTTTAAATAAGAGAAGACTCACTAGAATAAGAGAAAAGTCACTCATAAGATGGGAGGATTTTCTCGAAATCGGTTCCCTGTTTTACCAGTTATAAGAGAACAAAGTAATGAAAATAGGCACCTACATACATACACGCTAAACATAACCTTCCTTTTAAACTTCGCCGCAGTCGGCTACTAATAAAAAACGCGTAATAAACGGTAGGTCAGATCTAACAGAATATTATTATGTTAGCTTATGTAAAAACATTACATTTTCTATTAACACACTATTCTTAAGCTTACAGCAGGATAGGGATACTCGCTATATACGTTGAGTGACGGAATTCAACGCCGCGTTTTGTTTTCTTACTTAATGCAGGAACCACCTCTTCACAAACCTTCTACCCCTGCTTGCATTAAACTGTGAGCTTGAGCGAGCTTTATATTACCAGAGTAAGTGTACAAAAGTAATTGGTCCATTGCCATCCTATTGCACCGATAGCTTACTAAAGATTAGTTCATATTTTATTTCACTACTACTATTTACTAATAGGTTCAATTTCTAAGGCATATTTTTTTAAAGAACTTATTCAGTATATATAACAGATTCTCAAAAGGAGGCTTAAACAAACAATCAAAAAGAAAATTGAAAAGAAAACAATTTAACTTTTAGAATGATATTTGTATTCATGAGCTCACAACGACTTAAGCAAATAATATCTTGCTAACTTTGAATACTTGCTGTTTTATATCATCGTTGCGCTGATGTTGGTGTTGTTCTGGATGGTCCAGGGTTCAACTCTCGCTACAGATATAGATAGATGAAATATAGATATAGATAGACGATATATTTAAAAGGAATTGTATTTTTTTATCGAAAAATTTACCTCGTTACCAGAGCGATAAAATGTCATTTAAAACAATTATATTCTTTATAATAAGGATATTCTATATTTTTGAAAAATAATAAATGTCTAAAAAATAGACGATGCGTGGGGAACGAAGTGTTTTGGCACTGTTCCCTCTGCCAACCTACAGTACTTTTTACACTGACGTTTTCAAAAATTTACATTGATTCGTGGACACAAATTGTAAATCGTAATGAATTTAATTATTTAATAAAATAACTCCAAACCACCGTATTTACAATCTATTGTTAATACATACACTTACATACATAGATAAGCGTATCTATATATATATGTGTGTGTAATAATACGCTTTCTCTATTAACAGTCTATTGGTAGCTTCAATTTATGAACAATACTCGCTGTATTTGAATATGTATGATAAAATCGGAATATTCGGCAATTCCGTAAAATATCGATTTTAAATCGCCATTGACTCGACTGTCAGATTTGCATTCGATAGAAATTCCAATGATTGATAGTGCGAGTGAAGTTTTGGAGTGTCTGTTTTTATTTAGTTCATTCTGTACGAGTATTAACTCATATATATAATTATATTTATAATATTGTATAAAGCATGCAATATTATAAATATAATTATTAACATTATCTTTTATTTAAAATATTCCGATTCGTCCCGAAGGGTTCAGAGTCGAATGGCCGGAGTCCACGATAAGTTGCGAGTTGCGGGTCCCCTCTTATTTATAACTATCTGTAATGACTAGGTATAACAGAGAGGGAGAAAGCACGTCTACGATATACTTAAGAAATGTCACGGAGATTAAACGGACTGACTGTAACAATTTATTCTATACGTACTTATATTGAATTTATTGTTCAGATTTATTATTAATTAATTTATTATTTTATTCATATTTTATTAAGTGAGGAGAGTGGGGTGTCAGTTACAAGCAAGCAGAAGAAGCAGATGAAGCCTAGGTTCAAGATGCTCCGTTCTGTACGTCCAATTCATGAGATATTGCACGTACGAGCATTCAACGCGGCATTCAACGCCGCCACTATAGGCGGCGTTGAATGCCGCGGTTTATATTTTTATCAGAGCAAGTGGGTATCGAACCCAAGACCGTTACGTTTACAGTCATAATACTGTTCCACTACAGCAACTCGTTCTCATAATAAATACTGTAATAAATATTATATAACTGATGTGTTTGTTACAGGTAGAAACAAAACGTCATGTCGATATGTAAGTATATAAAATACTCTTTTACGCCTTTATTTGCCTTTTTCAGCAGGCTCGGTAGTACATTTCACTAGTGTGTCTACACCGAATGGTCAGGGTGTCATATTCTTAAATAATGTGGGAAAGTCTTTTAGAGGCAATGGAATCCTGTGTTTTCATATGATAGTGGGTTCAAATTTTACTTATTATAATAATCTATACTTTATGTATATAGGAATATATAGAACGAGTTGTAGTGTGGACCGACTATCTCGTTCTCATAGAATTTTCAGAAAATCTTTTTTTAATGCTTATGTACGCTTCCCACAAAACGCCAAATTTTTGCGTTAAACACCGTGTTCACGGTACGTCTGTGCGTTGTCTATCACAGTGTAAAAGAAGAGTATTTAAAAGATGAATTAAGTGATTTGATATTACATCCAATAATATAGGCATATTAAAAACATTAAATGTATTTTTTTAGCTTCACACTGTATCGCGCATATAATATAATAAGCAGAGGGGAGCTGGGAACCTACTGCTAAAATATTCCGTTCCCATTAATACACTTTCGTTCCCTACTTTCCGACGAAATCTAGAACAAATGCATATTGAGTGTCGCGTTTACAGTCGCACGCTTATACTCCTGCGCCATGCTGGCCTCGGGCTTAAAATTATGATATAAAAAAACACACTTCAGATTTTATAAACATTTATGTAAAAAATTATATCCATATAATTGCCACTTTAGATAAAACTAAGTAGTAGTACAAAAGAAACCGGATTATTAACGATTTTACAACTCTATTACTTTTTTATATAATTATGTACAGATATTACATAACGAAATGTTGAGTGGTCGTAAAATAGTAAGCTTAATTGTTTTTAGCTTCAAATTGTATTATTTTTATCCCTCTGCCTACCCTGCTACGTGAAATAAAAACAGAATATCCAGAAAAGGGTATAATTGACTAGCCGAGCTTAATTCTGCAAACATTAGCAAAACGCTCTCACATTTTCAATAATTGACTGACAAAAAGCTCATATGAAGTAATAAATCAAACATAGAAGCAGATTCTCGTCCACAAGTTATAATAAGTATCCTCGAACCCCAACGGAACAATTAGAGAGCGAGACGAGCCCTTTGCGAATCCCGCAAAAAGTCGAAACTACTTATGTTTGGTGAACTACCAGCGGACTTCATTAGAGAAAGTTACCGTCCACCCGGTTTTTTACTGTGGCGACGTTTAATAGAATGACGTAAATTACTTTTGGTGGATTGCCTGGTTAATCGTGGAAACTATTATTTTAACTAATTTTGATATTTTGTCTTTGTCTATGTTAAATTTTCTTTATGGCAATGTTATTTTTGATTGCAACGAATTGACGATCTAGTGATAAATATTATGAGCAGCTTTCCGTTGTAACCCTCTAAAGGGAGATCCTAGTGCTAAGACCCCTCCCTCCCAGGCAACGGTAAGCTTCGAAACTTTACTTGTTAAGTCATGTAACACTACGACGCTGTTTGATGTAAATTTTTAAAGAAACCAGAGTTTCTGTTCTTTTTTTTTGCGCGATAAAAGCACCAAGAATCAAATTTATTTATAGTCAATCTGGAAATATTATTTAATAAAATTGATTTAACGTTATAGAAATAATTAGGATGACACAAATAGAAGAAGAAGAAACTTCTGCAATTTTCATAACAATCTAATCCAAATCTTTGTAACTAACATTGTATTATTTAGGCATTGTGTGTGACTGGCGGACATCAACGCTGCGCTTTGTCTCGTACAGTAAATTAGTAATATTGTAAAATTTAAATATGAAATAAGTGGAAATTTTACATTTTTCCTAACAACTTTCGATTTCCGTCGAATAAATTATCGATAACACCGTTTAGTTTGAGAGTCGTCGCGCTTGCCCGAATTGTTCATTTACATTCGGAATTACTGACAACTAATTGGCTGATCTCGATGATCTGTAATTTCATTTTTATCGATCCGACTCGTATTCGGATGGGATTTGGATATATCTAATATGTACACTGACATTTTTTCCCCCAAATTCACGCTCTTTCCCGCATATGGGAGGATAGACAAGGCAAACATAGTGCTAACACTCTTATTTTTCTTAATTTTAGGGGCATTGTGTGTTGTGTGACAAAAATCTACGCAGCGCTTTCACCGGAGCGAGAAAATTTTAATCAATTATTCTTATGATTTGGAATTGAATCTACAACTACCGCTACCGCTTTACTTACTACCGGATATTGAACCACTGCGTGAATTATAGCATTGATAATTTAATTTTATTAACCGATAAATATAGTTTAATGGTCTTTAGAATATTTATTAGATGTGCCTAATGATCTCGATTAGACATGTTATTCTGAGAAATGTATACCATTTGTTTACTTAGTATTTTTAAGATTAGTGTTATCTCATTTTATCGATTTTTTTTACCACGCATCGGGATTTGAACTAGAACCTCATGAAAACTGACTTTTACCTGTTTTAAAAAAGTATTTAACCTATCGAAGTATAAGAATTAAAAAGAAATAACATTTCAAATATTAAAAATGTTTATTATAATTTTTTTCGAAATGTTAGTTGACTGTAGCTAGTGCTGCCAAGCTCGAAATTTTACTTTACATTTAAGGAGAAGGAGGTTAAACATAATTATTGAATTATTTATTTGCATTATTTTCGTTCGATAACAAGATAAAGCGTGGCATTGAGTTCCGCCATTCAGCTCACAATGCCTAAAGACATTCGGCTCTGAGTACTCTACTATGTTTCGGGTACAGTGTCAAACTTAAAAAAATGCTGAAAGATTTTTTGATCTTTGGAAATGGCCACTCGCCACAAAGTATTAGAATTCATTTTAGAATCTTCCAAATCGAGCGACAAAAAATAAACACCCCACTGATGAATATTAAATGCAAAAAACTAAGAAAATAAGACTGGAGGGGGCTATTTAAACAAATTAACTAAGGGAAGTACCATATTAATATTTATATAGAATCTCGTATAAACAAAGCTTGAGAGAGCTGTTTTTCTTGTTAAAATTCCATGTTTCCTTATAAATAATAGAGAGGTTTCATTCCAACTTGCCTTAGACGGTGCCTTGACGAGATCGGTGTTAATAAAAGACGAGGGTGTAATGTATTTTTCTTTATGAAAATGTATTTTAGTTGCTAATTAGGTATGTGGTACATTTGTAATAGAAGTTGTATTTTTTCATATTCACACAGTATCACGCATATAGGTGGGTAGGGAAAGGGTGTGTAATATTAGAAAGTTTCGCTCACCATTTACCGAAGAATTCCGGAGGCGTTTTGCCTCGACACCAGAGTGAAGAAATGAAAAATGTTTGATTAAATATTTCATTTCTTCGAGAGGGAATCAAACCTAGTGCCTCTGCGCCACAACTGACCTCTTTTTATTAATATATTTTTATAGTCCCTGTGTAAGGTAAAAAACACCATTTACATACATACATCTTCTATATAATCACAGAGGAGAAACCACAAGCAAAAACTAACAGTAGTGTGAGAAGATGTAAGAAAATTTAACTTAAACAATATTTTGCCATTTTGCTATTCTAGTTATTTTAGTTTCCACTATTGAACTACGAGTAACTGTAACAATTATTTAGCATTGTTTCCATTTTCCTCGTTATATTTAATCGTTATACCAGAGCTTGTCAAGGTCTTAGTTTACCCTACATTTGAAGGAGATCGGCCTTCGGGTTATATAAAAGTGTTATCTGATAAAACTAAGATTAAAAAATTTATCGCGTTATAATGATAATGTAAATTCTTGATGATATAAGTGAAAATAAAATTACTGGTAATGTAGATACTTATTATAATAAATATAGTGGAGAAAAGAGGGGTTTCTTTCCGGTTAACTTTTTTATGAGCTGAGCTTGGTGGCTGAGGCCATCGTGGCGTAAAGACACAAGTGTGTGACTGCAAGCGTTGTGGGTTCGATTCTAACTCTGGGGAATGAAATACGTGAAGCGAAATAAAATTGTATGGAGACAAAATTTAGTATTGATGAAGTTATTCATTTAATAATTCAGTTCGGGAAATTGGCTAAGGAATATTTACTTATATATATTAATAATATAAAAAAAATCGTGTCAATAATAAAAGCGAAAATGTCGTATATGCATACAATAATATGTTATTCTACAATACAATGAAGGCAAGGCAGATGAACTGATGACGGTGATAGGTTACGGGTGACCGACGACGGTTGACGGATAACGGACGTTTTTATTTTTCGAACGATATCTGTTTATTATTACTATTACATTAAAATATTATTAACGGAATTATCCCGTTTTCCATCAAAACGAAAACAATTTCAAAGATTAAAATACATAATTTGAAAAATGTTTAATGAAATGAAAATTCCCAAAATTTTAACATTTGCGGTGCCCGACGTTTATACATTAAAATAGTTGACATTTCGTTCAAAAGAAGCGGGTTTCCGTTGCGCTCCATTGATCAAAGTATTAAAAGGAGGCTTCCGAACGTTGTTTTGATTAAATTTTCATGTTCTAAGTAAAAGAATTGCTGCATTTTGTAAGTTCTCTCTGTTGTGAGATGACTTTGGTGCAAGTTATATTTGTTTTTCGTATTTTTTTCTGCTATATTGAACGGTTGAACTTAGCATTAGCCTCATAACATAGAGATGGTGGTATGAATACTATATGTACTTAGAAAAAACAAGATGTTAATTAAGGATCCTATCAAATATACTATGTATCTAAAATGAACAGAAAGAAATATGGAGAATAAAGTGTAAACATATAAAATAACTTATTTTAATAGAACTTGTAAATTTAAAAATGGTGAAATTTTGTATATTAATCTTGCCATTTTAATTAATCATTTTATAGTGACATCAGAACAATGGAAACATCGAGTATATTTTTTATAGCAATTTTTATATTACTAGTAAATATTTTTAATAATTGCGCGTTCTAACAGAACAAGATAAGGTTAATTCATAAGGGAAAAAAGTCAAAGGATCCAAAATATATAGACAAGTATTGACAACCAAAGGACAGGACGTACATAAGTGATATAAATTCTTTTACATCCTCTTTTTATCCTCTTTATGAAGACTGTGGCTTCACTGTTGATAGTCAAATCTTGAAATGAAGCTTAGATGAAACAAACCGCTATTTACCTTACCTGACATTGTTTGGGACAAACAACGCTTTTATTAATATTCAATTTGAAGGTATCCTTATCACGACTTTCCGGAGGAGGGTGTATATTACACGTGGGGTAGCGGCACAGTGCATGATTGAAAATATGACGTATAGGGGTTCGATTCCCACTCAAGGGAATAAATTATTTTACCTACCAACCACTTCGAATTGAAGAAAAAACTGTTTTGCGTTAAAATATCTAAAGAATTTGATACTTTGGTATATTTTTGTTTAGTTTTACGCTTCAAAAGAAACTTAGTGCTAAAATCTTTCGTTTCCCTACTTTCCGTCCAATTTTTGAGGCGTTGCCTATTCTGTGGCGGTACCTAGCGCCACACTTTTTTGTAATATAGTCTGAAAGTGAAAATAATTCAATTATTACCATTCTTTCGAGTGTGAATCGAACCTACAACCACCGCCTTTAGAAACTGAGTTATCCCTATGAACTATTACAGGCAGTATTAATCAGATTGGTCCTGGATGTGCTACAAGAGTCTATTATATTGAACGATTGATCGAGTGTCGGTTTCAGCGCTGCAAGTACTTATTGAAGATATGAGCAATTAGAACAGCACTTGTATTAGGTGAAGCTGTTTTATACAAGTTTTTATACAAGTCATTTATTTTCATTATGAATATATTATTAACTCCTTGGTTGACTGCATATTTTTGAAAAAAAAGAATCAAGAAATTTTAAATGTAAAAGTGAATTTGTGTAGGTTTCTAAGTGCTGGTATATGATACTCAAATAAACGTAGTTTTTTTATAGTTTCATGCTATATACCGCATATAATGTAGTAGGCACACGGAACCTTGTGCTACGTGTAAGTCGGTGGAACTCAAAAACAAAAAAATATAATAAGGGTAGTTAAGAAGAAGCTTTTAAAACTAATACCATTACACAAATTGAACATAAGTCATTAAAAGTATTAAAAATGTCAATTGGAAACGAAATAAAAGGTAAAGCTAAAGAAGTTTACCAATTTAAAGTTAAATTGTAACATTTCAATCAAAAAGGACTGAGAGATGAAGATTTTTTTTATTTTACGCTTCATATATATTGTTTTTTTTTTACTAATTTGAAAGATTACTCATATATATTTTTATCTCTTCTTGGGTTAGCTTGTCGCTATATTCCATGTAGCAGGTAGGGAGTATTAAGATACGGTTATTCTCCAATTTTTACCCTTTATTTAACGTAACTCAGCTCCATGCTTCGTCTCAAAAACTGAAAATAATATATTTCCTAAAATTGGAAACAAACCCCAGATCGAGGGTTGTGGTTCGGTGTGCAGTGCATGCGTTGCGTATGCGCTCTTTCAATTTTTGAGAATATCTACCCGGTGACTACTTTTTCAGTGACATTTTTGACCAAATATTTTACTATAGATTCATTTCCAAGGATATCTGTATTTATATCCAGAATAATATGCAATTCAGATATAATATTATAATTAGTTTCTTTTTAAAGTTTTCAATTCAATTTAATTCAATTTTAAAGGCAAAACGTGCGGTAGCACGTCGTTTCATACATGCATGCATTTTTCTTCAACTAGGATATGGCTTCGACTTTGCCCACATATTCCAGTGGTAATCTAAGAGCTGTGTAGGCTACGTTCTCTACTTTTCGCTCTAACAAGAGAACCAAGCGCCTTGCAATTAAACACTTCGTAATTGAAGTATTTGTATAGTGGAAGACCAAATATAACATACCGACGCTTAAAAATAAAAATCTTATATAACTACAAATATAGTTCTATTTATCTTCAACTAAATTCCAAAGGTAAATGCAGTACAAAAATCAATCCCATTGAAAGTATTCGAACCGAGACTCTTGAACAAAAGAGTTAGAGACAAAAGCCGGCCACTATTATAGAGGGAGGCTCTTTACGTTACTTTTTATTGTCGCCTAACCTTTTACTGTATAACTTTGCTTGTACATACAAATTAATCCTAGGTTAAGTTAAACAAATTAAGTAATAGTTAAGACCGTCATGGCGCAGGCGCACATCATCAGACTATAATCGTAACCATTGCGGGATTGATTCCTGGTTGAGGGAATGAATTATTATCATAGTTATCATAGTTCCGTCACTTAAGGCATATTATTTCGAATGGGTATCGAACCCACAACTTGCAAATTGCAGGACGGAGGCCAATTCACTGTACTTAGTAATGAAAAGGTCTCTGTGTACGTTCTATTTTGATTCGGCGTTGAGACTCGCCACTCAATACAATTCTGTGAAAAGTGAAGCACGTAAGTGTCTTAACGAGAACAAAGTGTCGTAACACAAGGTTCCCAGCCAACCAAAACAATATCTACATAGACGCGACACCTAACCAAGCAATGGATCATTCCTTTGTTTAAAATACCAAAGAAAACTTCTAAATTATAAGACGTTCTAAGACGTTTGATCAGAATTAAATATCGAGTTCCAAAGTTAATGTGATAGACAGCCGAGTGTCAGGTGTCGAAATTATTCTATAATAGTAAATTACATAAAAGAAAAATACCATGGAAATGTTATTAGAGAAAAAAAAAAGCCAGTCGTTGCACAGGGGCGCTAGTGTGTGGCAAGTGTAAACGCGACTGGCTTTGGGCTCGATCTCCACAGAAGATTTCATTCAGTCGAGATTCATTTCTACGCTCTGGTGAAGTGCGGCTTTGAGTTCCACTACTCTACATTACAATGTCTAAATTATTATAAGAGAACATTGTACATTATTGAAAGTTCAATACCCATTTGATAAATTTAATCATCGTTATTTCCCCGTTTGCGGCGTTAAGCTCCGCCACTCAACGCACAATATCTCGAATTCACACGAAAAACATTGAGCTGCGTCATAATAATAATAAACATACACATACATATTAATAAGCTATATAATTATAAATTAATGTACAATATTATTATATGGTCATATTGTATTACCATAATCGGACAACGTGACGGCTTAACGCATCAACTGATGAATCGATCGTTAATGAGTTTAGGCTTTACCGCGCTGGCGGACTACGCTTTGACTTCATTGACCAGCCCTTTGTTTAGTGTTTTAGTTAGATGCACTAATGGAACTAGTTAGTTTGCCTAATTTAGATATTCAGTATCCATCTTCTTCAGCATCAGTTCCATTGAGGCGCAGTGGGACAGACAGTTGGTTCGATCCTCGCATCGCTTTTTGAAAATAATACTATTTTACTGCCCTTACAAGACAGCTGGTTTGCTCTATTTAGAAAGTTGTATTTTATTGTATTATTTGAAAGTTGAAAGCAACTTTTATGAATGATGTTTTTATGTAATAATAGATATTCAAAAATATTTAAATTGAAACAAAGTAATTTAAAAAAAATGTTTTCTCTCTTAAAACCCCATTTGGGTGTATAAACTAGCCCTTACATATCTAATATGCAGGGGTTGTTGATTTTGGAATAAGGGATAAAGAATTAGGCCAATCACATAGGGTTGAAGGGATAATAACAAACATAAAGTAAACCCACGTACCAAATAATATCATAAAACGTAGCTTATATCATAGGAAATTAGTTTATTGCGTCCACAAAAATAAAATAAGAATATTCATATGTGTACAATATTTATACTTTTATCATTTTCTAGAATAAATGTGATTATAAGTGTAGGTTGTGGGTTCAGCTCGCTCGGGCGTCGAGGCAAAGCACGGCGTTGAGTTCCGCTATTCAAAACGCAAAGCCTCCAGAATTCAGCGGCAAACAGGGAACGGAGTGTCTTAACACTATGATTCCTCTGACACTGTGTGATGTTAAAAAATACTTAAAAATATACTTTTTGCACTTTCACGCATTATCCCGCACACGTGCTATGTATTGCGGAAATCCACACCATATTTTTTCTTGCCGGAGCATAGAAATGAAAATTGAATCTCCCGATTTGAGATCGTACCCACAGGTACCGTGCTTAGAGATTCTGCCTCACTGCATCACGTTTGCGTTATTATACATCTCAATGTTGTTTTTTCTTTTATCTTCCTTCGCTGTCAGAAGCAGAGGCAATCCGGTATAGCTAGTTCGTTCGACGCTTCCTTTAGAGTTTGAATTTATATATTTAGAAATCGTATCAAAATTTGGATACCGTTCAAGCGCTCTAGCTACATAACGTATTTTTCGATTTCTAAAGTGGTCTTCTAATAGACTCGGCTTAGAAAAAAAAACCTTTTTTTAAGAAAATCTTTCATCTATATATGTTGTACGTATGTATAATATAATGTATTGAGATTTAACTATACGTTCGTAACTCATTATTAAAATTATATGTGTTGTTGACATATTACGTGCTAGGCCAAGAGGGCGAAAAAATGTCTGTACACTAGGGTGTTTAGAGTTAAGTAGAGACTTTGTACTTAGATTTCCTGCGATATTCAGAGCATTTTTTTTCAGTGGCGAAACTTAACGCCGCATAGATATAGTTTCTCTTACGAGAAAACTTATAGCGAAAAAATATATTTCTTAGATATTCAAACAACTTAAAATGTATAATGTAAAGTTTCAGACATGTGGAGCACTCAAATAGTTTACGAATCCAATGGAGCGGAAATGCAAAAACAGTATTGTATATTATCTGCATCATTGAATGTGCATTCGGTAGTGAACGCATCTTGTATTTTTACATATAAATATTTTTAAAATTCTTGGATAAAAATAATTTTTGTAATATATTTTGTATATAAGTAGATGAAATCTAAACTAAATTAATTAAAACAGTACGTCTTAGAGGAGGAGCACAAGAGTGCGACTGTTAACGCGATGGTTGCTAGTTTGATTCCCACTCAGGGAATAAAATATTCAATATTTTAATTTTTCTGTTTCGTAATGAGAAAAAATTCGCCGTTGAATGCCGCCACTTATCATTAGCCTCACCTTAAAAATTTGGCAGAAAACAGAGACTGTGAGAGTGGAAAACAGAGAATGAATGTGTCTTAATGGGAAATGGATCTCACATGTAGGTTCCCAGTTTCTTCCTACCCTACTATGTCCGAAAAAAAAATCAGTCTACTCTATCAATCTACGCTATAAAATTTCATAAACTTTGTAACAGATTCTCGGGCCAACACCCAGAACGACCTCGTAAAAGCAAACTAAGCCCGTCAAGTCCGTCCATAGCCCTAACATTAGTATCAGAAATTTACCGCCATTTTATGTGCCACTCGAATTTCAATGAAATGGGTGAAGCGTTTCGACCAAGTATCCGTAGTAATAAACGGATTTACGAAAATCCTTTCAGTTTGACTACACGCTTCGAAGACCAGCTTTTTGAAGTCGATCATATTGAGTTATATATTCGGGGGGACCGTTAATTTGGGAAATAAAGGGATCAAAGTTAATAGTGGTTTTTCTGTGGTTTCTTTTTATTTTATTTTTTTAATGTTATTTGTAAGTCTTTGTATTTTGTTTTTAATACCGGTTTTATATAGCAGATAATTAAAACGTAAGCAATATTGATGTTTTAAATTCTTTACTACGTAGATGAAAACATCAAGACAACTGGAAAATATATTCCATATTGCTATTTTTGTTTTCAATAAATTTCTCAATCGTGGCGTGGGTTGTAGGTTCAATCCCCAGATAAGGGAATGAATTATAACTTTTTAATATTTTTATTTCTTCGCCAAACTCAATGCCAATATTTTGCATTGGTGCCAACCAAGGCAACACATAATGCTTCGAAAGATTCAGTGGAAAGTGGAGAGCGGGGTGTCTTAACACTAGGTTCCTTCTACCTTTCCTGTTGTATGCGGGATACAGCGTGAAGCTGAAAAAAAAAGTTTAGTTCATATATTTGTAGTTTATGTTCTTGTTGTTCAACTGTTACTGCATATAGACTGAGATCCCAGGGCACCCAGACCTACGACACAGCAAAGTTGAAAGCAAATGAGATCCAGAATTTGCATGTAGGCTACAGAGGTTAGGGCAGCCTTAAGAAGAGAACTTTTTGAAATTTCTAGTAGAACGAGAAAATATTTTCTTATATACACAAAAAAAACTATGACTACAGAAAAAAATATATCAATATGTTATAAGGCTGAAATTGGGGCTTATAGATCCTCGATTGTAATAAACATGAGGTAGATAGAAAACTTTGTTATATTTTATATTTGCCAATAAAATTGTTCTGTCTCGTTACATAATACCGTAATTCGCTGACGTACCGATGCCTGATTTATTCGAGGACCGATAAAATATTTATTTATATATATATTCGCGCACATTTCCTTTATTTTTAGGATAGACAGCAATAACTTTGTAAAAGAACACTTTGCTCTAAGCATTTTTCCTCTGGTTTTTAAAGAAATTGCTTGTTGGTCGGCGGGAATTAATGTTGACCTAAATAAAAAAAGGACGGGATGGAATAAACTTGGAATATTATTTTTATTAATATATCTTTGAGCTACAAGCCGCACATAGAAAAGTAGGTAGTTGGAACTTGGGATTGTAGTGTTAAATCACTTTCGTAACCCACTTTCCGCCTAATTCTGGAACACTGCGTGCTGAGTGGCAGAACTCACTTTCACTCTTTCTCACACTGTTACTTCTTGCTACTAGAGCGAGGAAATAGAAATATTTAATATTTGTTTTCCCACAAGCGCACAGTCTACAGTGGCACGTTTGTGCCCCTGCGCTATGACCTGACCTCAGCTTTGAATATAAACTTTTAATATCCAAAGAATGAACACTGAATACTGAATTATGTAACTGGTTCTCCAAACACCTTTAAAAATATTATTTAAAGAATAATGCTTTGGCTCGTGATGTGTCTGGTGATTAGATCCTTTTATCGTAAGTTTACCAAAATCTTTTAGAATTCAGAGGTAATAGTCAGTGTTAATAAATTTAAATTGATGCACACGAGTTTTATATCAGTCAGAATTTATCACTCTAAGAAGATGCTAGAAGAGATCAGAATGATATTTGAATACTGGAAACTCGATAAAAGCTATCCTTGGCTTATAACTTGGAGCTCTTACGAAGAAAAACGAAGAGTGTGTCTGATCTTCCTCACCGCTATAACACACACCGCTATAACAGGGCACAGCCTCGTATACCGTGGATTCCTACCAGACGGTGGCTGCAATAGACTTTTGACACTCGGGCCGTACATAAACTAATCTGGATCAATATGATATTGAAAATATGTTAATTGTATTATTCATAATTATTTATGCTAATTATATGTATTGTCATGCATATTATTACCATTTTAATATATACTTTTTATTTATTTTGGTATACCATGCCCAAGGTATATACATTTACATTAGAAATTAAATACACACGTTATAATATTGTAATGAATCATTTATCAATAATATCGGATTATTTAGTAGATAAATACAATGTAATTTAATCCGAATAACTCAGTGTTGAGATTAAAAAACTTTCCCCAGAGTCTTGTGGCGAGACGGAGGTAGGGAAAAAATATTAATGAAATTTCGTTAGTACCGCCGCCCGACGGCCGAAAGTCAAAAAGTTCATCGAAGTAACCTCGGCGGCGGATAGGCAATTAAGAGATTCAATTTTGTGTCTCGAATAGTACACATTAACTTGTTAACGAGATTTTTGGAGCGTAAATAAAAGATTCTACCTAGAGAATGTGGTCGATTTTTCGGTAGTCGGTTAGGTACTAAAAACGAAATCATTAAAGTTATTGGAAGATTTTTAATTATATTAATTTTTGTCTATTCATAATAAATCAAGCGCCGGAATCCAACGTAACGTATAAGAGACATTGAGACAAAATTACGTAAAACTGTCTTTTCCCATGTATAATATGAATTTATATTCAGAAATTTGAAAATTCTCATTTTCCTTGGTGTATCTTACTTCGTATGTTCTATTAAATAAGAAGCTTCTACATATGAAAGGATTCCGACAAAGGAGCTTTTGTAAAACACAAATTTTATACTTATAAATCACGGAAATAGTTCTGGAGGATTATAAATGATGCAGGCGAAATGAAAAATTATATTATATTTAATGTATGAAAAATTAAGTATTTTATTAGCTTTATAAGTTTAATATTATTATTCAAGAAGGAAAAAAAGAAATAGTAAGTTGCATATACATAATAAAATTAACTTTTTAACGAATGTTTTTAACTTAGCAATATTCAAATCCACTTAATATATGAGGTATATTCAATACACCCAATTAATTAAAAATCTACATAAAGTTAAAAAAAAACAGATTTACGCTTTATCCCGCACACAGCAGAGTAAATAGAGGGAACCTAGTGTTAAGACACTCCGTTCTCCACTTTCTGCCGAATTTTGGAGGCATTGCGTGTTGAGTGGCAGAAAGGATCTGTCAAAGACTTAAAAAACAAACTGAATCAAAACTTACATGAACTAAAATCTTCTCACGACCGAGTAAGCAGCTTCTTCAGGAACGTGAGGTGGCGCCCCTCGCTCGATATTATTGCAATAATTAAAAAGAACTCAGATTTAAATCAAATCAAATTTTAATTAATAAAATTTACGGATAAAAGATTACTCAATTATTTATTTCTTTTAAAACATTAATATAAAAAATAAATATTTAACTGTATGAAACTGATACAACACAACAAATATAAATAATTTGAATTGTATATAACATTGAATTTTATTTTATTTTATTGAATTGTATATTTAATATAATATCTTTTTTAAGTTTCGAGCTCGCATAAGACTATAGGCAAACGTAGGTTACTGTTTTTTATTTACAGCACTGCAGACACTTTATCCGTACCCTTTTTTACTTTATTATTATATATAAATTACTTATCATATATATTAATTACATTACTGTCTTTATACATACAATTAAAACCTATTGTAAGAAAATATTATTTTAAATCACTTAGATATAAGTTGTTAAGCAAATGTTTATTTATATAAATTATTAAATAAATTATTTTATATTTAACACATTAAATTGAATATTTTCCATATTTAAACTCGTTGGTTACAAATATATCCCCGCATCGGAATTTCAAAACATAATTAACTAAATACGAGCGTAATTATAACACTGCCTGTTTCGATGTCAACGTAGGTAACCATGCCTACCTATCCCCACTTGATTCTTATTTTGTGGAGAGGGGGTAAACTAAGAAGGTACCTGCCTGCCTGCGTCCTGCAAGACCGCACGTCGGTACTTACAGGTTAACAGAGCGGGTGAATAAATTATTTTCATTTTCCCGCTCCGGTAACTAGATATAATTTGTGTGTAGTTTCAAATTAAAGTAGGAAATTTAAATATAAATAGGGGTATAAGAGGTTGTGGGATAGTGGAGGCGAGTGGAGTTCGGAAGCCTCATTGGCGCAGCGCCAGAAAGCTCGTTGAATATATCGCGCACTATACAATTGCATTAGACAAGTAATATGAAAAAAGGTTTTAGAAAAGTAAATTCTCAGGCATGGCAGGGCAGACCGGGAGCACCTAGTGTTAAGACACTTTGTTCCTCATTAAGACATGTCTGTTTCGAGCTTTCGCCGAATAAAGGAAAATATTCAAAATAGAATGTTTTTTAAAATATATATATAGTTTTATATTATAAAAACGTATATTTGTTATAAAACACCTATTCATTAAAAAACATTGTATGCTAGGTTATGGAACTTAATTCGGCATTGCGTTTTAACAATGCAATTGATCTAAAAAATTCTCCACCCGGGAATCGAATCTAAGCCTTTGCCTAACTTATATTAAAATATTTTGTAGCTGAGCTACATTGTCATCAATGTTTTATATAAAAAAATATCAATAAACTAAATAAAGATTGTTATTCCAGAAATTATTAACATTATTCGAAATTATTGGAACAAAAATAATTTCAAACATTTATTCTTGGATAAATATAATGATTGGTAATATAAATATTTTTTTATAAGAAAAGAAGAAGTCGTCGTGGCGCAATGTGACATAACCTCAATATACTCTCAAGACGCTTTGTATTGTAAAATATTCAATATTTCAAATATTTGTTAATTTCTTGTCACTATTCAACGGGAAACGAAGTGTCTCACCACTATGTTCCCTGTGCGGGCTGTTAGTGCCTTACCATTTGCGGGATACAGCGTGAAGCTAAATAAAATATTCACCACGCAATTTATAACGGATTTTATTTGGAACGTAGTTATAACTACGTGTAAAACTCAAATATTTTTCGTTTAGTACTTTGAAAGATAATTGCCAAAATTGGCGATATACGACTATATATATTCATATTTTTTGTTTAAATGCTTCATAACTCTATTCATTCATATTTTGAAATATATATGTACGTACTAATATATTAGTGAACATTCATAGTTCACTCTTTGTTCTTTTGAAGATCAGTTTGTCTACAATGAAAATAAATAATTCACTGAACTGTTGTTGGTAGAATAATTTGAATGTCAGAAAATTATTATATATTATAGTTCTGATTCGATTCAATTCAGATTCAAAGAGGTTGATAACAGTGGACGAGGCGAAGGAGGTATGTAGGGACCGTAGGGTTTGGCGCTCCGTTCTCTCTGACTACCCTGCTAAGGATAGAGCGTGAAACTCAGCTAGGTATTGCTGCCGGTAACATTTCTGCAGAAATCGTATTGTTTTATATTCCATTCTCTCTGCTTAAGATAGCTAGGGATGAAAAGCTAAAGAAAATGTTTACAAGAAACCAAATTCAAAGAATAAAAATTTATTTAAAAATCTTATTAATATTTATTTAAGCCAAAATCTACGAAACGCCGCGCCGTTTTATTAAACATAATGATGTCATTAACAATGATTTATACGAAAACTTCAAACATCAAAGTATCGAAATTGTTCATAATCTTGACGCTTTACGAACTTTGGTGGCCCAGAGGTGATTTTTTTTTAACAAGGCATAAAATTCCATATTTGATAATAATATACGAGTATATATTTTAACTTCACACTATATTTTGCATGTAGCAAGGCAGGCGGAGGAAACCTGCGATCCTAGTGTTAAAATATTCCGTTACCATAAAAACACTTCCCCTTAAGTGTTCCCGTTAAGTGGCGGAACTCAACGCAACGTTTTTCCTTATTACTCGAGCGATAGCAATAACGGTAACTGGAGTTTTAAATAGTATGAGTTCCAAATCGAGTGGTTTACTAGCAACTTAAGAAAAGTTCCATTCTTTAGGTTCTAGATTTAGTTATCAGACCGACTCCAGATTATACCACATTAATATCTAACCTATATATTTGCCAAGTTCAATGACACAATTATAGCAAAAAAATTAAGTTTTTATGATATAATCATATACTTTTATATTTCTTATATTAATATAGTTTTTTTAATGCATGTGCATGTTTTTTTAATCGACATTTTCCGCCGAATCCTGGAGGCATTGCTTATTGAGTGGCGGAACTTAACGCTGCAACATATTTTTTGACTTATTATAATATATAGACCTAATAAAGGCATGCTAAAACAAATAAATTAAAAAAGAAAAAACTCATACAAAAGTATACAAAATAGGTGAGATAATTTAAACAGCATGATTTATAAGTCAATATTTCCACCGTTCCCTCCAAAGGGTTTGCGCTGGAGTGAATTACTGCCTTTTAAATTCTTTTTCTTTTGTTATCTTTACTTTTAGGCGACAAAAAGATTACACTATTTATCTTGCTCCGGACCAGTAAATTGGTGCAAGTGATAAACATCGTCTATAAAATACAGCCTCATAAGACTCTTAGAAAATGAAACTTTGGAAGTTTTAATGGATTTAATTTGAGACGTTGTTTGTTGGTTGGATAGTCTCTGACTTTAAGTGATGGTTATAGGTTCGATCCTGCTTGGGGGATGATAAAATTTAAATTATTTTTATTTCATCACTCTGGTAGATAGAGCGCTACTTTGAATTCCCGTATTCGAAATACTCAGCTCACATTGTGATCTTCTTTACCCAGTTTTCGCTGAATACTGAGGCTTTGCGTGTTGAGTGGCGAGAAAACAAAACATTTTATATTTTTTTCCCCGATAATGTATGTAATTATATGAATAAGAAAAAAAATATAGAATTGCTCCGTAGCTAGCATATAGAAAACCTTATAATATATCAATGACCTTCGCGTGGATTCGCCCGCCTGTACAACAAAATTCTTTATTTTTATCTCAATTACTTTCATGATATAATAACATTATGGGGCTAGATGTGGCGCAGGGGCACAGAGTGCGACTGTAAAACTGACTGGTTGTGGGTTCGATCACCACTCGAGGAGATGAATTATTCTTGATTTATCTAATAATATTTTAATTTTAAAAGGTAATATTCATATATTGGCTTATATTGTACATCTAAAATTTGTGTTTTATACATTTTTTTTTTATATTTGCAACTGTTTATATTGACATAACTTCTTTATTTGGGAACCGATTGAAATAAAACAAACACTAAATGTTAAGGGTGCTAATTAATGATATTAATTAATTGTGACATGATTACAAGTAGAATTTGATACAAAAATAAACAAAAGTAGTTCATTCGTTACTTTTGTTTGTGTTTGTTATTCATATTGCTTGGTAAACTTAAATTAAACAAAGAAAATATTTTTCTTTTTATAAAACATTGGGAACAAAATCCACTCTATCGTATTCGTTCATTACTCAATACGCTTGCCGTTCGAAAACGCGAAATAAAAAAAAATATAAAATTCAATCAAAGGGAATATTTCATACATTGAAAAAAATTCCTATTCTTTCCAACTCTGAAATAATAGTAGAGTAATCTCGTATAAATTATGTATGAACATGGATCTCGAGCACGATGGAAATCAATCACGCGGGAAAACGCTAACAAAACAGTGAAATATTTATTTTATTTTATAACAATTGTTTAAAAAGGTCATGCATCGTTGGTGTCAATATCGACATAGATAAGTTGAATGGTAACTTCATTCATTTTTTAAGTTGGTAATTATAAGTCCAGTTGTACACGAAAGCGAAAGCGAAAATTTGTTTCCGATTCGAGATTACCTAATGTAAGTTTAAAAAAAGTATATTACAATAGTAGCACTACCTTTGTGTTCCAAGCAGGATGCAGCTTAAAACAGTATACTGGACAGAGAAGACGAAAGTTTTAAGTAAAATGATATTCTAGATTTCTATAGTTCCGATGAAAATAATTAATGGTCACAAAATTGGACCTGACACGAATTTATTTATCTCTAGTTTCATTAAAGTTAAGTTAGATGACACGATGACACTTGTATTTTACCAGAAAACATTAGAAACTTAACGATGATAACAAACTTATGAATACTTAATCTACATTTTTAGAAGTTGGATTATCTTTTGAACTACAAAGATGTGTGATAACTAGTTACGTAAGGTAGGTAAAGGCGGAACTCAAAGTCGGCTTCTGCCTTGATACCCACAGTGAAGAAATGAAAATATTAATAAAAATTATTTAATTTCCCCGAGTGGGACTCGAACCCACAATCGTCGCGTTAAAGTCACACGCTTATCAACAACCGCCCCTCGCTTGACAACCGCCCCTGTGCCAACGGCCGCACGGTGACTTATCCAGCGCGGCGTTGAGCTCCGCCACTTAACATACAATGACTCAAAAATTTGGCGGAATGTTGGGAATTGAAGTGTCTTAAAGGGAAACATAGAGTCTAAACTCTAGGTCTTCCCTGCTTAATTGCCTTCTATGTGCCGGATGCAATGTGAAGCTTAAAAATATATTTAATTTCAATAATTTATGGCAATCTGTAAAATTTTTATTACAAAAAAATAAATGATAATTTCTTATTTCATTTTTCTACATAAGTCTACGTGAAAAAGGAAAAGTACAAAAATCTGTGTTACCAAAAAGGACTGAAAGAGACATCACCTATCCAGCTTTTACGAAGTTTCGGCCTTATTCCGTAGAGGCGCGGGAGCTTCGCGATTCAACACTCGAATACAAATGAAGATGGAATCGCATTATGCCGTTACATCCAGCCCGTCGTCTGTTTAGGGACCGATAATATATTGTCAATTGATACGAACGTTATTTCTAATGAGACAAGTTAATTTTTTTACAGAACGAACAAATCAAATTAATTCATTCCCCTGAACGTGAATAGAACTGACAACCATCGCGCTTATACTTGGACGGCCGCATTACCTAACTAGTACTACGTGGTATTCAATCACGGAGATGATAGCGTCATTTAAAAATTTACCAGTTGGTGAAATTCACAATATTCTTAGGCTGTTGTGGCGCATTGGAACAGAGTCTGACTTTGAAGCGCAATAGATTTGAGTTCGACTTTCACTTTTTTCATTTGAAGCGAAGTGTCATAGTAGCAGGTTTCTGCTGCCTATTCTCGTCCTTTATATGAAAAACCACGTGAAGTAAAAAAAACAAACAACGGTATTTTTAATAGATTCTCCGTACTATTCCAAAAGTCAAATATCTATACGTTAAGAGCAGAAATAAGAAGATTAATATTTCTAGTGTAGCTGAAATCAATTTTTATTGTTAAATAATACAGTAACTTCAGTCTTGGCTCATGGGCACGAGCGTGCGATTGTAAACGCGACAGGCTATGGGTTCGATTTACACTCAAAGAAATGAAATATTTAATATTTTCATTTCCTCGCCCTGGTAACAAAGTTGTGTCTGGTAACCTGGTTACCAAATGTTTACTTAAATTTATATTTGTTTCTCCAGTCTGCTACCGAGGCAAAAGCGCGGCGTTGAATTCCACCGCTCAACTCACAATGCCTCCAGAAGTCGGCGGCGGCGGAGTGGGGAATGGAGTGTCTTAACACCATGTTCCCTCTGCCTACCCTGCTGTGTGCGGATATAGTAAAAAGTAGTGTCTACTGCACGCGGGATAAAACGCACAGACATATAGATATAGAGAGTTTACATATTGCATACAATAAGATTCGGAATAGTAGGGATGCAACAAAAGAGGATTTCTCAAAAAAATCTACAGTAAGGGACCATTCTTGGAGATTTAAGAAACGGCATTATCTTAAGATAATTAATTTAGAACTACCTACATAAAATAACAGGTATTAATTTGATAAACCCACTATCGATAAAATCTAACATTTCCAAAAAACTGGTTTCCTTATTACTTAATACATCAAATCTACAAACACGTCTAAGATTTATTGGCTGAGAAGTCCACCTCCGTTGCGAGAGCCGTCCGGACCGGCTCCGCTTTTATTCATATTTAATCTGATCTTCCACTCAATTAGAACTAGATAAGCAATTTGTTTTTAATACTTAAACATATTTTCTTAAGCAGTAAATGTTAGTTTAATTTGATCGATGAATTGATGAATATCAGGAGAGAATGTGTCAAAATTATTTTAATAGAATAATGGACATTACATACTCCAAAACAAAAACTTTAACTTGTAACCAAAAACAACTTATAATTTTTATATTTCCGGAAACGATGCGAAATTGCGGCGTTTAGTACCGCCGCTTAATACTTAATGCCACCAGGATGCAACAGAAACTCTGTTAGAAAAGAAAAACAGAGGCAGGACATAGGGTGAAGAAAAAAATATATAATGTATCTAAATATTCTGTCACATTAAGACATCTAAAATTTTCTAAACACATATACTACATTTAATAAAACTAGTTATATTGTGGGGTTATCCCAATAAACATGAAAAAAAATAATAAAATAGCATAAATTACTTACATAATCCACGAGTCTGTAAATTCAACGTAAGATTTTTCATACTATACATATTAAATATTTTACTTCCATCATTGTAACCGAGAACAAAACAAAAAACCTAGAAAAATGTCCATATTACCACAGCAACCCAACATATGAGTATGCCAAAAGAAGATAAAAGTCTGATGTAAAATATATGAAATAGCGGTACGAATTTTACGTTCAAGATTTTCCAGTCCATATCGTCATCTAGTCCATAAATCTATTATCTTGTAGCAATTTTATCAAAGAATATATTTTTGCAGTTGCCCTAAAAAATAGTGACCTCCGCTGTGACAGACAGACGGGCAATGACGAGGGTTCAACCTCATCGGGCCCAAACGTGACTGTCCTAGCGAATAGGTAACCCTGAAATAGATTAATTCCCGAAGACCGTGATGCCGACCAGTGGCTGGTATATTGCTCTGATTTTAAAATTAATCTAAATGTATTTCTGTAAATAAGGCGTTAAATCAACAGATATACACATACGTTGTAATTTGTTCTTTTGATAATACTAGAGGGCAGTCGTGGCGCACAAAGTGTGCTGTAAAATCGACTGTTTGTGGATTCGATCACCACTCGAGGAAAGGATATATTTATTTATATTTATACTTTCATTTCTTCGCTCTGGTGTTGAGGCAAAGCGTGGCGTTAAGTTACGCTACTCAACACGCAATTCCTCCACACTTTGGCGGAAGGTGGGTAAGTAGTGAACAAAAAACTTACTCAACACAGAAATAATTTTAAAAGATAAAATACTACATTTTCAATATTCCAGTATTGGTCAATGTTAACGGAACTAGTAATTGTTTACACTGCAAGAGCATTTGTAGGACATTTTAAGAGCATAAAGTTCCCCAGCTTATAGACGAACTTATTACAAAGGCAAAAATAATAGATTTAAATAACCTCATGAATACAGTTCAGCTAAAAGCTCTTTTTACAATAAAAACAAGATGTCCGAGTGGAGTCGACGGAAACTTCGGAACAATGGAGTCGTCAGAAAGCGGTGAAGTTGTATGACTTTTTCGAGTCGAAGTTGTTTTTTTTTTTAAATACGCTGACAATGTAGCTATTCAATTATTCTATTCTGTAAAGTACGTGTAAATGGATGCAGCGGGGCTGTCACCGTTCAGAATAAACTTTGGAGTTGGTATTTCAAACCTAATGTAACATTCGTGGTGACATTTAAACAAACAATACAACATTATGTTGGAAGCTTTTATGAAACTACCGTCGATTTGGATTGTCTAGAATATTTTTTTAAATAGCTTTCTTTACAAATATGCAGCGACGGTGAGTTTTATGGTCCTCTCTATTTATTATTCTAGAATCGGTTATTTCATTCAGGAGAGGAAACAGAGAAAAAGTAATTCATCACTGTGTTCTTCATGTCCAGTTAGTTTTAATAAACATATCTGTAAAAAACCAAAGTAAAATATTTTATTCTGCTCTATTCTATTATATGTGCATTGATCTACTAATCAATGTCACATTATACGGAGAACACACAAAGACGCAACACATATTGGATATTAGCATTCCCGAGGCCATCGCGGCGCGTTGCTCAAGCGAGTGACAGTAAACGCGACGATTGTAGGTTCGATTCTATTCAATTTTACTTCTTTGCTCTGGTGATAAGGGAACAGCACGGTTTTGAGTTCCGCAACTCAACACGGAACGGGGTGTCTTAACACTGGATTGAAGCTGAAAAAAAATTATGCGGTGATAAAAATCAATTAAATGAGATCATTTTAATCTTATTTATTAAGAAAACGTATAAAAATTTGAACGTAGAACTCTGACCAACGCGTATAGCTCGTGTATGTTGTTAGTTTTTTTGTAAATGTTTTTTAATGTTTTCAGGTACAATAATCGTAATTTAAAGAGGAGCGAACTATCGAGTGCAGTGTGATGAGTGCAGTGATGTTATCGTGAGGGAACCATGCATTGGCCGTTGGGGCCTACTTGGGCCGTGCTCGCGCTACTAAGCCACAGTATGGCCTACACTGACACGGAGGACTTCCTTAGCGATTTGGATAAGCCAGGTCAGTTTTGATTATTTTTAATAATTGAAAATGTTTTTTTTTATTTTTTTAATCTTACAGTTAATGTATTCTCTATTTAATATTTATTAGTAGTTAGAAAACAAACATTTAAAAAAATAATACAATATTTTAAAGGAAAAAAAATATTAAAATAATTTCGTTTTCACCGCACACCAATGCAGATATTGCGTGATGGTACAGCCCAATACTTCAGCTTTATTTGGTGTTAGCCACAATATCAATGTATTTTTATCTATAAGTATTTTTCTCCATAAATTTTCTTACTAGAGTTGTAAGTTATATGATGACTTAACTATCATGAACATTAATCATAACATGTACAAGAAATGAATATTTTTTTATGAATCAAACATAATTCATTTTAAGTGATGGCACTCGGGGCAATATAATATTTAATATTTTAATAAGCTCGCTCTGGTAATGGACAAAAAGCGGCGTTGAGTTCCGCCTCACTACCTAATGCCTTGAAGATTAGGCAGAAATAGAATAGTTTTTATGAGAATGGAGATACTTTTAATACTAAGATCTCAGATTCTCTCTGTCCACCCAGCCATGTCCGTAATACAGCGTGAAGAAAAGCATTTAACAGAGTGGAGAAATGAAAATATTATACTATCTAATGATAATTTATATAAAATTAATTATATTATTAAATTATCCCCCTCGAGTACAAATCAAACCCGTAACCGCCTTCATACCGACGCAACCGCTTAGTCAAACTTGCTATTGCAATCAAGAATTAGTATAAAGTTCACATTCGTATAAAAAATATCGAAAAGAAAGGTAAAATTGCCACAAATGTTATTGAAGTTTAGGTAAATCTCCGCAAAGGTGACTTTATGGTGGGATCAAGTCGTTTTTTGCATCTATAATTCATTTGATAGTCAATAAACCGGAAACGGTGGAAAATAGGAGCATATGCATAAGTAATGGCTGAATTTATTTTGGAGGTAAAGTCGATATTATTTTTTTTGTTAGTATCCTTGACTCAGTGTTAGATTTTTAAATTAACTCGACCACTTCTACAAATTAATCGTTTACTTTTTCATCAAAATTCAAATATCTCCACTTGGAGGAATGATTGTATTTAAATTATTTTAATTTTTATGCTCTGGCGAGAATACGTTGAGTTTGGCCACTCTGTAGGCAACATCACAAATTCGAGTGGAATGTAGAGAACACACACTGCCAAGGATGTAGTTGCTGTTAAGTTTCAGGAGTGTCTAATTTTAGACACTCCAGATTCTCCTTTTCAGATAATTTTAGCATTCATTAATAACAAAAACAGAAATCTTTCACAATTTTAGCTGTGTTTTTTTAACAAAACAAATAATTTAAACGAAAATAGCTCAACTATTTCTACAAGATTGTTTGCTCTTTGAACGAAACGAGACCCAATTTATTATAGAACTAGCTAGCTATATAAATCCGATCTTCAATACCTTTGTGCTGCCATTCCTTATTGGAATATCAAAGTGGACGTCACTTTTAAAAGTTATTTTTAATTATGACACTGTCGGCACCTTGTTGTGGATTGCGTTAATTATATATTTATTTTAGTTGATGAATCGTCAGTATAACGTCTAGTTAAACGCAGCTGTTAGATTCGTTTTCTATTCCCATATGAAAATGATCATTTCCCATATTCTACTAATAAGAGTAAATGCGGCGTTAAGTACCGCTATACACATAGCAAAGAACAGTCCTTGAATTAGGACAGAAAGCACGGAATGAGAACTTTATATTAATTTTTGTTTTTGAATGAATTCAAGTGAAGTCTTACATAATTTTAATTATTAAAATTTCAGAAAGACACTTTGATATATTTAGAAAGATATTAAAAAAAAATCATATTTTTAATTAAGTTATAGAAAATACAGAAAATCTCGGACTCAGACGTAGTGTCTTAACACTAAGTTGTTCTTCTTACCCTGCTGTATCTTGGATACTGCGCGAAATTCGAGCTCAACGGGCTACTTGCAAGTCCAATTTTTTTAGTTTTATAAATAAGCAAAATAATAGAGCAAAATAATAAAAAATATATATAAAAAAACTAACGGAATATTCTTCTTTTTTACATAATCCATTATATTCTACAATGATAATATTTACGAAACCTCACTTTTAATAAAGCGTTTTTTGCGATATTCCTAAAATCCTTTTATTCAAATCAACTCATAAATTTCTAATCCCTGTTCCGTATAAATCATTCTATAATTAAATGAGTTTGGAAAAAAACACCGCTTTATGTTTATAAAGTAAGGGTTATTTTTCTATGTGTAAGACTAGTTCGAATTTCTGGTTTTTGCTTTAGAATTTAATATGTTTATTAAAATACCAAGATTAGATATAACAAAATGTTGACAATAATCTCTATTTATTTTTTTTAAGATTACTCTCTATCCTGCAGGATAGGTTGCAAAGCGACCTAATGAAAATATTTCCGCCAAATTGGAATCGAACCCATAACCACAATACATGATCGCCTCATACATAGTTTATCATTATTTTATTTTCTTATTTTACGATCAAATCGAGAGACACATAAAATTTATAACATTGGCATGGCAAAGAACAATAACAGATACATGAAGCGCATGTCGTTTTATAAACGTATAACAATAATTATATGTACCTTTGAACTTTTACATTTTATTTAGAATGTTTGTTTCAAAGAGTTTCTAAGTTTTATTTATAAAATGATGTCATTATAGTAGAACATTTAGTTAGAGGCCGTCGTGGCGCAGTCGCACAAGGGTGTCGCGCGTAAACGGGACGGTTGTGAGTTCGATTCCCACTCGAGGAAATGAAATATTTCTTTACGTTTATATTTACATTTTTCTTCGCTCGTTGAGTTCTCCCACTCAACACGTAATGCCTCAAGAATTCGGCAGAAAGTGGGGAACGGAGTGTTTTAACACCGAGGTTACTGTTTTAACTGCCTACCCTGCTGTGTGCGGGATAAATCTTAAAGCTGAAAAAAAAAATTGTACATTTGAGACCTATTTAAATATGGGTGGGAGTTCAATCTCGATACATAGATAGTAGTTTTTCTATGACTTTTTTTTTACTTTGTTAAAACACTGTTTCCCATTAAGACGATTGAGTGGCAGATCTCAATGCCATACTTTATTTACCACGTTACCACAGCGAGGAAATGAAAATTTTAAATATTTCATTAGAATTAGAATCGAACCCAAAACCGACGCGTGTACAATCACACGCTTGTAATGCGTTACTTAACGTAGTAAATAGATTTTGAACGGAATAAATTTTGAGACGACAAGAGTATCTGATTAATAACCTGTAAAAAACCTGTAATAAAATTGTCTTCGAAGAAGTGAATTCTATTTTCCTGTAAGATATTTTTTCTTACATAATGCTCAGCCGAGGCTAGTTAAACCGTGAGTGGCTGAAAGCGTTTAACCACTTTAAAAAACACTTACTCAGTGATGCACAGAGTTTACTTAGAGAAAAAATTGTTTTAAATAAATAAAATATTTTTAAAATATTTATTTCACATTCTATGTATGAGGATATTGGAAAGTTACTCCTGTAAGCTTATTATTATAATATAAAAGTAGACGGTTTCAGCTTTGAAACTCACTCTGCTCTAGGTTCTCTTTGAATACTACTTCTAGTAATACTACGTCAACTATAGATGAATACCTTCGATTGTGCTGAAATTCTAAAACCATTTATTTCACGCTCCTTTTCACGTTTTCAGTGCCAAGACTCAACCCCGCGTATTGCCTCGTTACCTGAGCAAGGAGATGAGATGACATATTAAATATTTCATTTCTTCAAGAGGAAATCGAACCCACGTGCATAGATATTTTGCACAGAGGTGCAAGTACTCAAAAAAAAATATAACAAAAACCCTGAGCAATATATCAACATAGCGTTTGACTGTAAACGCGAAGGTTATAGTTTTGATTTTTCCTCTGTGTAATCGATTGTTGTAATAACTCCGCTCTGGAAATAAGACAAAGCGTGGCGTTAAGTTCCCCACCCAACATGCAATATGCGGGACGTAATGTGAAGCTAAAAAAATGGATTCTTTATTATATTCCTAAAAAAAATCTTTCAAATACAAGCAAACCCACAATCCATCACTAGTTACATGAAGATGTAAGTAATATATTTTGTACGCCTTATTAGATTCGTATACATGGTATTGTCATGCGACTTTTTATTACAGTTAGTCACGAATCACCAAAATATGGACCAAAATTTTCATTTCATTCTTTCTTCCTTTTAGTTCTACGCAAGCATGCATGAATAAAAACATTAATGTATGTAATACATGATAAGAACTTTATTTTATTCGATTTATGGAAATATAGGTCAGTCGTGGCGCTGGGCTTTTCTGATAAAAAAACAGACTAAAGATATTTTAGTCTAACTAAATATAGGAAATATTTACTTAGACAAAAATATGGCCGTTTTTATTGAAAAAAACGCGTATTTCGACGCTATAAAAGTAATCAAAATTCATAGGGCACTTTCGGTTGACCTAGAATGATGAAATTTGGCAATTAGCATCTACAGGTAACACTAGTTCAAACGTAGACAGCCTTAAATAGGCGGGTAAAATTTTGTATTATAGCCGCTAGTTCAATAGAGGTGTCAGATGAAAGCCTATCTAAGCTAAGCCAATTTTTGTACGGGACCCTCGATGACCCAAGCCGATTTGCGCTTGACCGATTTTTTGACATCGTGGCGCAGCAGCACTACGACTATACACGCCACGGTTGTGGGTTCGTATTTTAGTTGGGGATTAACCTTTTATCATTACCTCGCTCTGTTACGAGAGCAAAGTCTTAAAATTTTGACGATACATGTAGAAAAGAGTGTCTTAATTCTAAATTCCCTATGCGTTCGTTCCCTGCTATATGTAGAAAACAGCGTGAAACTAAAAGAAAATACACGGAATCGAATGTATACCCAACATCACTTAATCACCAATAACAGGCAAAACTTACAAAAGAATGTTGCTTAACCAATAAGAAAAGCTATAAATATTTAGTGTATTTGTATTGGGCGGATAAGAGAGAAATACGATATCTGTATTTTTATTACAAAATCCGCTTATACGAGTATAAGTATATGTGTTATCAAAGACGGTCTTACCGTTTTTATTGTGGCTAATGAGGGGACCAAGGTTTATAGGATTTAGGCCAGTTTTGTATGGTACGTGTTTGAGATTCTTTTTTATTCACGCTGTATCCCTTATATAGCAGGTTATGCAAAGGGAACCTAATGTTAAGGTACTTTGTTTCCAATGCAAAGTCCTATCATTGAAATATTCTAAGGCGGATCTTAATTCAAGCTGTGATTTGTCTTGTTTCTTGTTGTGTAAAGTGAAGGTAAAATAATTAATTACAGCGAATGGGAATCAAACCAATAACCTAAGCGTTTGATGATAGACACGTACCGCTCCGTCAAAAAAGCATACAAATTTTTACCATAAATATATATTTTTCACTGAAGTACTAGTATGAAATCAGCCTTATCCCTACATATAACAATATATCACAGGCTTAAGCGGTAAATAGTTTTGAAGCGCCATTTTGAAACAAAGTAGTCTAAATAGATCTATTATGTATCTTTGTTCCTATAAAAAGGGTTTTTAAAATTTAAATATATTAACGTCTTTGTGGTATTTATAAAAGAAAAATTTCTAACTGAAAGCAATGGTTTAAGATTCTAATAAAATGACATTTACAGTTTCATCCCTTATCCTGTAAAAGAGAATAAGTGATTTGAAGAGATAATAAAAAGATATACGGCGTTAAGTTCTGAATGTTTGCCGGAATATAGAAAATAGAATATCTTGATGTTGCGTTCTCTGTTCTCACCCTGCTCCTTGTGGCATAAGACTAAAAACTTATTATTGCTATTTATTTACAGCTTCGTGTTTTATTTAGCATAGAAGGGTAAATAAGTTAATAGAAATACAGCGTTAAGTTCTGTTTCACTATACGCAATATCTCAAAAACGACCGAAAACTAAAAAACAGAGTGTCTTAACACTATATTCAATTTTAGTTTACACTTAATTTCCATTACCTACCCTACAGTTGGATAAAATCCCCCACTTTATTGCGGTCTAGAACTAATTTGAGTCAGTCGTGCTGTGCATTTACGTCGGCGCGGGGTTACTTTTCAACCCTAATTGACAGCCTCGCGCCTTCGTTTAATTCAAGTCTAATTAAAGGGATATCTGCTATGGTAGAATTCAATGGGTGTTTTGTTTTCTTTGTGTGTAAGTGTAGTGTAGTGTAGGTAAGGTGTAAATGTGAACGTGATGATTGTGGGTTTGATTATTATGTGGGGTATATATTATTTGATTTTTTTAGGTTGCTAAAGATAAAAAAGAATTGAATTGTAATTGAAAAGAATTGTCGTGGCGCAGTGGCACAAGGGCACCGCCCGTAAGAACGGCCCGCCCGTAAACGGCTTTGGTTTCAATTCTCACAAAGGGGAATGAGTTATTATATTTTTTTACCTTGACATTAAGGACAAATTGTTGAAATTAAGGGTAAATTGGGCGGGGTGTGGTAGTAAACAGAGTGTCTTAACATTTATCCTGCTGTATGGGGGATACAGGTGTTTTTTTTTTCAAAACAAGAAAAATCTAATAATAACAGCATTACAGCATAAAATATTACCACAAATATTTTATAATTTTAGGCATTTATATTTAAGTTGTCCCATAAAGTAATATGTCAAGAAGTTGGCTGATGTCTTTTATGAGTGTAAACTGTTCTTTTAATCTTAGGAGATAAGAGATATGTATATATTAAATATATAAAACTTTGGAAGCTTTATTTATAAAATACAAGTAAATTATGATTTTGTATTCCGAGGCCAGTTTTGGCACAGGGTTGCAAGCTTGGGACTGTCAATATGACAGGTTGTGGGTTCGATTCCCATTTGAAGAAATGAAATATTGAATGTTCTAATTTCTAAAGCGCAGTGTATTCTAAATAATTTCTAATTTCTAAAAAAATAATTTCTAAAGTGAACAATGTAACGAATTCGGGGGAAAGTTGATAATAGAATAATCTTAATGAGAAACGAAATATTTAAACATTAAGTCCCTAGGATCCCTCTGTCTACCTTCTGTGGCATTTGTAGGATATAGCGAGAAACTAAAGAAACGAATGCTTAAGCAATACATCAAAACAAAATGCCGGACTTTTAAAAAGGCAATGTTAGTAAACTAAATAAATATTATGTAACAATAAATCAAATTGTCTCATACAACATCCTGTTATAAGGAACGTTAAGCAAAAATGGTCAAAGATTAAAAACACCGCCGCTTATCTTATCATTTTATAGCGCTATAGAAAATATTTGGGATACCAACCAGATTGAACCGGCCCTACCCTCGAAAATGCACCTTTTTCATACGAAATAAATTCATGTTTGATAGAAATAAATATAGACAGGAATTTTCTATTAACTGAAGTATGTAAAAAACAGTTTCACGCTTTTTCCCGTTTTACAGATTTAGGAAAACTAATGTCGAGACACTCTGTTCTTCATTTTCTGTTTTTGGTTCCGTTTGGTTCCTGAAAGGTACGGAATCCTAAAAGAACTGTTTACAATCCCACCATAAATATTCAGTTAGATTTAATATTAATATATTAAATTCACGATATAGCTCATACACGTTGCAAATTTGTGCGGCTCAAAGGGTCCCGTAATATATCATGTGGTAAAAATGACGGTCGTCTCGTAAACTATTCGTCCCTCATTTGCATATTTCTTCATATTTTGCTGTATTTTATTGTTATTTGTATACTAGATTTTACTTTCGACTTTCCCTCTCATTTAATCGGTGACACATGCTATAGATCATTTGTGTGACTTAAGTTAAATTGAGTAACTATGAAACTATAAACAAGATCTAAGACAGATTATAGCCTTCTTTTGCCTGGCATTGGTCTCAGTTTTGATTTCCATGGTCTTGACTAGTTGTTTAAAGTGGACTATTTTGGTTCAAAGTTCAAAGTGAATTCTACTCTACTTTGAACAACCTTCAAAGTAGAGTAGAATACTCTACTTTATTGCCACTCTTATCTTGCATCGCGACGTCCAGTTACCGCTTTTTTGGACGTCCAAACAAGCAGTAACATCTTCTATAATAATGGCTTCCCAGATCGTTCGCTGCAAGGTTCAATGGAACGGAGTATCTTACACTACGTTTCCTTTGCCTACTCTGCTATAAAGTAAGTAAAAGATAAACTATTGAATAAGAGCTTCTGTACTTAACACTTCAACACACTTCACACAAAATTCTAGTAAAAAATATGTTAAAACTTGATTATAAATTAGGAAATAAGTTGTTCTTTATAAAATGAAAAGAAACATTCAATATATATTGATGGTGAAAAGTCCATTTCCAATTCCAATTATAATATGTACCATAATATGTACAGTGCATACATTGTACATCAAACGCTAGTATAATAAATAACAAGGAGGCACATGTAAAGCCCACAGTATCGTATAGTAGATATTTATGTCAGGGCAAGTAACAAGTGAAACAAGGAATATATTAAGATAAAAGTTATAAAAATGATACCAGATCACACACGACGATCTCTCAAATATGAGTTTACTATGTGAGTGTGAATGTACATACAGACATTTTTTATTCAGTATCGAATCACCTTTGTAGGAGGTTTTTTTTAGGTTGACGCTGTATCCTGCACACACACATATGGAAGGCCAAGGCATCCTAGGGACCTAGTGTTAAGATAATATATCCTAATATTTCACTCGTTACCAGAGCGAGAAACTGGGAATAATAAATATTTTATATCAATGAGCGGAATCGAATCCACAACCTGTCACGTTTACTGTCGGACGTTTCACCATGGTCTCTATGCTTCTCTAACTACGACGGTATAACTTTTTGTCAATAATTGAATTATTACATTACGATTATAAAAATTTTTATTCGCCTTGACCGTTAAATAATTTGAATTCGGGTCAATAACATTGAAATAGTAAATTATATTAATTTTCTTTATATGTATAGATTAAATCATCAATAATTATCGATCTGTTAAGATTTATATTATTTTTATTTGCATCTTATATGCATACCAGAGATGGCAGAGTGAATCTAATGTTAGCTGAATGAACCTCTGTTTCCGTATCCGTCAGTGGCGAAACTCAACGTCGCAGGACGTCTTGTCGAATGCCGTTCCATTATGCCATGATGTCGTAAGCTTCTTAATATTTAAAATATTTGACAATCTAATCACCTGAACTCGCCAAATGGTTTGGCAATTAACGAATCATTAGTGTTACTCGGTCCATTTCCGAACGGCTGTATAATTTAGAACCCTACTTTAAGTGTACGCACCGTCCACTTGGTTTCGGTGTAAACACACTTTAGGATTTTTAAATATCGTGGTATAATTTTGGAACTTGATTTCCTTTATTTAATTTTCAAAATGTTTTAAGTTCGTAACGCAGTGAGACAGCGTCGCTTCCAACTGAGGAATTGTCTTAACATTAGTTTTTCTCTCCCTGTCTCCTTCACTAGGTTCCATCTACTTACCTCACACCAATTCCATGCAAAAAAGTCTGATCCTCTTTCCGTTTTCTTTAAATTAACGACAGTATCTAAACTACTTTAGATCGAAACCCTCTTATTAATATTAAACACTGTATCAAATTTTCATCTCGAAAACGAATGGCTCCCGACCAAAAGTTGGTCTTCGTCATAACTTTGAATTTATTAAGATTTGAGTTTCATTTTGGACGCAAAGTGAAACTTGTAGAGTATAAAATTAACCAACAAACTTTTACCTGCGGCAAGTTGTAAGACCGTCCTTGTTCCCCCAGATCCATGGTCACCCTCGACTTATGACGCATTGCGGTTTTATTATGGTATTTGTATTTAAACTTATAGAAGAATTATAATTTATATGGAAGCAATTTGCATAGCGAACGGGTCGCCAGTTCAGATCCAATGCAGAAGAATGATTAAATTGAATTATTATTTTTTTTGATCATCCTTGAAAGAGAAAGCCCAATACGATTTCCCCATTTTACACATAATGTATTAAAAATTGGGCAGAAAGTGGGGAATACAGTGTATACTAGGTATTTTGCGCTTGACTTGGAATGCAAAAAAAAGGTAAAATAAAAAAATTGAAGATAGTAAAAGAAAAAGTTAGTCTAATATTGTTTTATTAATTCAAAAAATAATACGAAAATGTCTGGTTCGATTCACTCTCGAGGAATGAGTTGATTTACTTTCCTCGTTCTGGTAAAAAGATAAAGTATGGCGTTGACTTCAACAACTCAACATGAAATGTCTTAAAATTTGATAAATCGTTACGTTCTGTAAATTACTTAAGCTAAGCTAAGCTTTAAATTAATTAAGCTAACACTATTTTTTTTAAAAAAAAAAATAAACAAATTTAAATTAAAACAAATAAAATAACGTATTTAAAATATCAATACAAAAAAAGCTATTCATACTTCATTAACTGAAGACGTCTTTTCAGTGTTATTCATAATTTTAATGCTATTGAAACTTGGCGACTGCCATGCAATGCGGACGTGACTCCATCTTCACAGAAATTTCTATGGAAAATAGAGAAAAAAATATATTATGAAAAAGTCACTCAGCAGTGTTTGTTTTTATTTAGTTTTGAACTTTGTATGGATACAAATAAAATCGTATTTTTTTATTTAAGAATTGAAAACTTCTTGTCAAAAGCATACAAAAGAAGTAGCAAATTACTGGATTTTATTTTAAGATTTTGATGTTTTCGATGATGATTGTAATTTCAAATAATATTTTTTATATTCCAGGATATCTATCGGCAGCAATACGCCTTTCCATCCATTTCTACTGTAAATACTTTCCAAATATACCACTTTATTCACTTATTCTATCTTACCATTTACACTGATCTTGCATACCGTCCATTCTTCATCTCTTTCAAAAGCCAGAACCTTTGTCTTATTCGCATCCACGCTTAAACCATTATTTTCAAACCTTTCTTTCGGAGTGCTGACCAATGTCTCTTACTCGCATTCTGATGATGCAATGAGCACTGCACCATCATAGATTATTTAAATATTTTTTATATCCCTTTGATAAATCAAAGTGCGCCGCTAAGTTTTGCCACTTAATAAGCAAAACCTTGGCTTCTGGTGAAAATGACTTTCTCCTATAAATTATAATAATATATTGGAACCTACATTTAATATTCACGGTCGAACAGACGGACACTCAATTCTATTAATATTTCTATCAAAATTCAATCCCATCAAAATGAGTACAGGCTATAGTACAAATGAAATAACTAATCTACTTTAAAATTTTATGTTTACCTTATTCCGGGTTAATTTATGTCGGACCATGGAAATCCGACAAATTGTTTTTAAACTATTTGCTAAAGGAAATTGAACTTTATGTTCTGCAAGTGAAATCGATTTTTATTTAACATATATTCTATGATTGGTACAAAATCATTAACTCTAACTTTTAATAGTATCGTTTTCCATTAAATTCCATACTGGAGGTCTATTACACTCCCATTTTACACTCCCATTGCTCGGCTACCATGGCGCAGCGGCACGGCGACGATTGTGAGTTTGATTCTCGCTCGAAGATAACATAGGGCGTTGAATTTCACCACTGTACACATGAAAAAGCGCGATAAAATGAAAATATTAAATATTTTCATTTTCTCTGGTATATAGATTCAACGTGGTTCTCAGGTTTGAAACTAAATAAATATACATCTTTTGTCTGTTTAGTCAGATGGTTTGCATAAAAATTGGCTAAGAGGAGTAAAATTTAACGTTTTCAAACACCACACCAGTCCTGAAATATAATATGATCATTTTTTTTTTCAGCTTCACGCTGTATCCCGCACACAGCAGGATAGGCAGAGGGAACCTCGGTGTTAAGACACTCCGTTCCCCAATTTCTGCCGAATCCTGGAGGCATTACGTGTTGAGTGGCAGAACTCAACGGAAATTAATATTTTCATATTTATAATTAAATGATTTATATCTACGCAAAATCACGTACATACAAAATTAATGTAAATATAAACTCAACAAGGTGTAAGTAATAAAAGTGTAGTTAGTTAATAAACATAACGCACAAGCGTGCGATTATAAACGCGACAGACTGTGAGTTTGATTCGCATTGGAGAAAATGAAATATTTAATATTTTCATTTTCTCGCTCTGGTAAATAGGCAAAGCGCGGCATTGAGTTCCGCAGCTTCATAGGAAATGCCTCCGGAATTCCATGAAAAGTTGGAAATGGAAGTGTCTTAATGGGAACGGAGTGTCATAGCACTAGATTCCCTGGTTCCCTCTGCCTACCCTGCTATGTGTGTGATACCGCACATAAAACGATTTTCTATTAAAAACAGACAATTTTAAAAATAAAAGCCCACAAATAATATACTCAATTGAAGCACTTTTGAAAACTCCACAATAAACGCCAACCTGTATACGGCGCGCCATTTCAACGTTTAATACTATATTCATTTTGAGTACATAATTTAAATATTTCTCACGGCTTATGTATAATTTTAACATGATGACCCTTGAGTTATGTGAATGTTATGATTTAAATTATCATTATTATTATTATTAAAAACTAGTCGGTATAGAAAATACTAGTTCTTAATTGCGATTTTTTTCGATTTTTTCGATTTTTTTCTACGCTCTGGTAACAAAGCGAAGTTGCCCTTTGCTTTGTTACCAGAGCGTAGAAATTAAAATATTATATAATTCATTTGTCCGAGTAGAAATCGAATCCACAACCGCCATGCGCTATGCCATTGAACCATAACCTTATAATTTTAATGATTTTATTATAGCAATTAAAAAAATATATTTATTAGTTATTTTCGATGTAGCAATAAAGGACGGAACGTAACCGACCTTGATATTTTCTAACTTTGTAAAATATAAGTCTGAGGGAGTCACACGAAATGGTCTTACAAAATAACATTTTAAATATGCTATAGTGCAGTAGTTAGATTACATGGAAATGATTATAGGTTCTTTGTTTACACTTCGGTCTAGAGTAGAAAAGTACGTTAAGTAAAAAAAACTGGTCCAAACAGTGTCCCTTATATAGCAGGATAGGCAAAAGGAACCTGGGAACCTAGTGTTAAGACACTCCGTTTCCATTTAACAATTTTTGTTCCCTATTATCTACCGAATTCCTACGGTGTTGAGTGTTGATTGCGGAAGTCAACGCCGCAAATTGCCTTGTTACTAGAGCGAGGATGTGAAAATATATACAAATATTTCATTTACTCAAGTAGGAGCAGAACTCACAACCTGTCGCGATTACATGTGCACGCTTGTGCCCCTGCATTAAGATTTGCCGTAAACAAAGACCGTGTGCGGTTTTTTATTCCGATGTAAGTAGACGAAGCGCGGCATTAAGTTTAGTCGATAATCAGTATCTTAAAAACTGGACGCATCGAGGTGAATTGAAAATCTTCCCGGGGGTGAATCCCTCAGCCTGTCCTGCTATACGTGAAAAAGCGTGAAAATTATTTAAATAATACAGAAATAAACCAATAAAACAGATTACACCAAAAACTTGATTCAGGTCGATTAACATTTCAAAGACTAAGTCCAAAGTCTAAGTCCTTATATAACAAGACAACTTGTTAGGCAATACTGTTGACTGAAAAACAACCTCATATCTGTATTCCGACGCCTGCGGTTATCCACTTGTGTGGAGCCATACACATGTATGAAGTATTGAAACTCATGTTGTTGATAATAGAGAATAACTGATCTGAGAGCGGGGAACGGAGTTTCTAAACTGCGGGAAAAAGCGTGTTTCTTTATTAAAATTTAGTTGTTATGGTGTAATTAGGATGTTTCACTCGACGAGCTCTAAACCGCACTTTGTCTATCTACTCATAGAGTAAAAAAGTGAATAAAACTAAAATATACCTACTCCGAAAATAGCATATATTGGAAATCAAACCCACAAATGTCGCGTTTTCAGTTATATAAAATAATTCATATTAACAATTCAAATAGAAATCGCCACTAAGTCTTCTTGTATCACAAGATGTTTTTATAGAAAGATACAACCTATTTAATAATCAAGCGGTAGTTTTTCCCATAATAATATAATTAAAAATAAAATTAATATTTATATATGTAAAGCAACATGTTTTATTCATGGCGGTCACTGGAGGTCGCATTCTTCGATACTGTAGGCCTAACGTAATAACGTAAACGATTTTTGATAGTAATAATATTAATACTTTAATACTTTATTGCACATGAGAAAAATAGCAAAGCGAAGATATGAAAATATAAATAAATATTTTATTTCTCCCAATGGGGATCGAACCCCTTATTTGTCGCGTTTACGTCGCACGCTCTTGACGCTCAACTACTACTCTTATTATTTAAAACTCTTATTATTTAAAAAAACTGTAAATACCTATATTGGATAAGACCCAGTATGCTAACGACTTCACAAATCGTACAACCGTCGGAAGGAACTTCATTTGAAATTCAATAGAGACGTGTAAGGAAACAAGACTGAGGTGGGGAAAGGCTTCAAAGAAAATTTTCATATCTAAACTATCTAATATGAAGGTCGATGCAGTAAAAGTTAATTACTGAATGTATAGAAAAGAAATTATTTTATTTAATAATTGTGTATGTGGATTAAGCATAATGTATCTCATACCAATAATATACATGTGAATGTAAGTTTGTTTGTTGAATTTTCAAGAAAAAACTACCCATTATGATGAAGCTTTATACACATATTCTTACAAGTATTAGAAAGGACATAGGATACTTCTTATTTGATTCCCTTTGCTTACCCCTAATATTTACGCGATACAGCGTAAAGCTTAAAAAGCTATAGATTTTTCAATTTGCTATATTATATATCTTAATTGCGTGTCCTTCATTTTGAACGACTGTTGCGGACGGGCGGTAATTTACTTTTCACTGCGAGAAAAAATTTTCATAAACTTTAATGGAAACTCTGATTGAAAGGTTGATAAGTTCATAAGAGATAGAAAAAAAAACTTAATATGAAATAACTTGTTTCTTGGTTTATTTAATTTATAACATTATTGTGAATTGTGGCAACTGCAGGTCGTGGATTCCATTCCCACTTCTGGGGAAATTTATATTTATGTAAAAAAAACCCCGTTCTTATTTCAAAAGCCTCCCTAATGTTTTTTCTGCATTTTATTACATGACATATTTCTATTTTTATTGTGTAAATAACGAAACATAAAAAATAAATTATACTTTCACTTTTACTCGCATGGTGACATGACATTCGGTAATTAACTGACACGTATTACATTCACTTTCATACATAGTTCTTGCTTGTTTTACAATTTTTATATTACTGACATCATTTGACCCTTTAGTATAAAAAATGTTTTATAGCTTTACGCTGAACCGCGAATATCGCGCGCTAAACAGAGAGATAGTGCTAAGACACTCCGTCATTTATCTTTACATTTATCTTCAAACTTTTTTTTCTATTTTATCAGGTCTAATTAAAAAGATCTGGAGATCTTAACTATACAGATGAGAGCCAAACGCTGTACTCTCTGTATACCTCTTGCGATCACTGTCAACCTCTTCATACCTGACCACCTCCAGAGACCTCGGGAGGACCTTCATAACTTTTACCTTCATAAAACATCGATAGTGTATTGTCGAAGTTCAATCAAATATACCTTAATCTGCTTAAATCAATTTAGCTTTACGCTGTATCCCAAATGCAGCAGCGTAACCAGAGGTAACCTAATATTAAAACAAAATATTAAAATGACTAATTCCCCTCGAGTGGGGATCGAACCCAAAACCGTTGCTTTACATTCACGCCATTGTGCCCCTGCAATACGACGGCCTCAAACTGCTTATAAAATTATTATTCAAAGTCGCTCTAAATCGTTTAAAATACTAAATTCTATAGAAATATGTCATACTTAAAGAAAAAAAAACATACTTAAAGCTTAAAAAACTTAAAGAAAAAATGTACAAAAAGAAATCGCTCGTAAAGTCAATTAAGCGCGATAAAACGTCGCTTAACCGTCGCAGCATCTTAATTGCATCTCCCCTTCATCTCAAAATCCCAAAAGCGATACATCCTATCTTCTTTCCAATGAATAATTTTCTTATCAAAGCGGGTTTTTGTTTAACGCAAATGACCTATTTGAGGCGACGCTCAACACCGCAGGACCAATTTCCTTGGTTTGAAAAAACAACGTTTTTTAAAACCGTCCTTATAAAGGGTTAACGTTGAAGTAATCGAGTGTCATTATCCGACTATGAATAAATTACACAAGTTCCACGCTTTGTATGGGTGGTGTGAGAGATAAGTTGTAGAGGATTGGTCGATTAAGTTATATGATGATTTAAAATAATATTATTCAAGCTTTACTTAACTTAGCTTCACGCTGTACTCCTAGCGGGAGTCAGAGAGAACGAAGCGCCAAACGCAACAGTCTCTACATATCTCTTTCGTCTATTCCACTGTCATCAGTACATGAGTCATCCTGAATACGGTAAAAAGCAAATAGAGATGAAAGGCGAGCGAGTCCTAGTTTGTATAGCAGGTTAAAAAATCACGAAGAATCCGCGGAGTACATATATGAAGAGGTTAATGACAGAGGAAAATGTGACTAAAATGAAAAAAAAAAAACTGTCTCCAAAAAAAAAAAACGCGATAATCCTCTCACTTAACCCACAATTTGCGCCTTAACATGAACTCGGAGCGCCATATCGCCAGAGGAGCCTCTGTAACATAGTCCGGGACTCGTAGCGAATTAACTTTGTAAGGCTTTCATAAAAATATTACGCGTAATGTATGGCATTATACATATTTTACATTCATGCAATCTGGTAAGTGGCGTTGGGTGAGAAATTTCTTTTATCATTTGGATGAGCCTTTGGACGTATTTACGCATATCGAATTTTGGGCAGAACGTTATTACTGTAAGTATGAAGGAATAAGATATGTATAGGAAATTTGTTTTTTATCCGAGTGAGTTTTATAAGTTTTTGATATTTAACCTGAATTATACATTATTTAAATATTTTTTACTTCACACATTTATCACGTATGATAAATTAAATATTTTAATTTCAAGCCGCTAAACAGGAGGAAAAAGTACGGCGATGAGTTGCAGCACTCAAATGCAATGTCTTCAGAATTGGGCTGAAAGTGGGGAACGGATGTCTTATGATTCTCCTATGTGCAGTATGAAACTCGATAAAGAATTATCACACATAAATAAGTAAAACTCTGCGGGTTAATTGCGTAAAAATTTGAGTTATTGAAAACAAAATAAGATTTATTCCGTAAATGACTTCTATAGATTATATTGATGAATTTCGACAGACATAGGTTTTAATTCTAAAATATATATATAAATATTCGAATTTCTAGAACAAATACGAAATAACGTAAAAATAATATGCTGTAAATTTTAATTCCAAGTACAGTGTAGAGGCTATGTTCACTTAATTACTATAATTAAGGAGTTTTTGAATAATAAGTTATCGCTGAACGAAATTTCTACCATGAATTTAATTGCCATAATTAATTTTGCCTGCAAAAAGTAGTTTTATCTTTGTTTTGTTTAAAACACTGTAATATGATAGTTATAAAGTTCATAGTTAAACAGATAGATTTACCAGTCGTAAACGACTCACTAGTTGGCGCCCGCGACTTGGTTACCGTAGACTTGAAGATGTAAATTGAAAAACCTCGTATCTAATACGGCAAAAACTCGAGAACAGAATGTCTTAACACTAGGTTCACTCTGCCTACCCTGCTGTGTGCGGGATACAGCGTGAAGGTGATGATTTTTCTAAATTAAAGTGATGTAGACACTCTACACTACTAATAAATATCAAAAATTCTGTAGTTTGTATTTGCATTGTCCGTTTTGTTCTGTTATGGCGTTCCGGGTGTGCCACTGCCATGAGATGTTCATCCTTTTGCCCATTTATTAGGGTAGGTGAAGATACATGGAGACTCCGATAAACCGGCTTAAAACAGAAGACTGTTTTAAGCTGGTTCCTCATTTCTAGTAAGAACTAGAAATGAGAAAATGAAAATAGGGTGAGTGGAGATTGAACCCAAGAACGTTACTTTAACTAGCTAACAGCACTTCTTACCTTTATAATAAATCACAAGATATTTATTATTCCAGCTTTAAAAATAAAGAGAAACATTTAAACAAAAAGAATCAATTGAGTCCCTTAAGAATTAAACGTTATTGGTATAAAGTGACTCAATATATTGAGAACAAGCTCACCGTTGACCTGGAAAATTAAAATCTACCGTATTATGTAGATGCTTAAACGAGCCAAGATTTAGCTTATATTTAAAATTTATATTTTATTTTCCAGTTCCTTAAAGTTAATACCTCAGACCTGAGATTTTTTTTGTATTGTAATTTTAACCACCATTAATATATCAACTACGGAGGTTACGTTTTAATACTTTAATAAATTATAAGATTGAAAATACTAACAAAACAAAGGTTTTATTATAAAATCTATTTCAATTATATATATAAATTATATATATATATATATATATATATATATATATATATATATAACGCTTTGCTTCTTATTGTTTAGTCGTCGACTTTACAAGTGTGCTTAGTGTTATGAATAAATTACAAAAGTTCCTTATAAGTTTGCTATGTGGCCATGAACAATATTATAGGATGATTTAGTTACAAATCTGTTTTTTTTTTAATATTTCCAATATATGAAAAGCAATAAGTATTAAAGTTTTAAAGTTAAAATAGTGTTATTACCTATAGATCAGGCAGAGGCTCAAGCGTGTAATTGTTGTTGTGGGTTCGATCCCCACTCGAGGAAGTGAAATATTTATTTTACGTTTATATTTCCATTCCTCCGCTCTGGTGACGAAGAAAAGCGCAGCGTTGAGTTCTGCCAATCAACACACAATGCCTTCATAATTCGGCAGAAAGTGGGGAACGGAGTGTCTTAACACTAGGTTTCCTCTATCTATCCTGTTGTGTGCGGGATACAGCGTGAAGCTGAGAATTTAAAATTTAAAATTTAAAATTAAAAAGATTATGTTGAAGACAAATCACTCAATGAAATTAATTTTTGCAATATTTCGTGTTTTTTTTTATTTTGGCATTTACAATTATTTAAGTTTAAGTGAAGGAATTTGAACTTTGAAACTACAAAAGGGGTGGATTCTGGGGCTCTAAGTGGGCTAAATTAAATATTTATCTCTCCCTTTCTTTCTCACGATTTGTGATTTGTGTAATGTATTTTGTATGAACGGGGGTTCATAGTACGGTAGGCGAAGGAAAACTTTTGTTAAGATACTCCGTTTCCCACGTATCGCCTAATTCGAGAAATTGCGTGAATTTAGCTGACGTCTTCCATTATAACATTAACTTTTTAGAGAAAAAAAAAATGTCCAAGTTCTAAAGTAGTTTGCCACTTGGCCATCTCAACTTAATTATATCATTTTACCCGTATGCAATTTCTTTTACCGGGAAGGCTATATATCTACTAAGTTCCTGGCTCGACGCCCAAGTTTTCATACTATCTCCACACACATCATAATTTATTGTACGTATTCCACTTTAAAATAGGATTTAATTTTATTTCCATATATGTCTCTGCATTTTGATTGTACTGTAACTTATTAGAATGGCTGTTGCTGTTAACATACTACAGTTTGTTGGTTCGATTCCCATTTGAGGAAATTAAATATTCTCTCATATTTTCATTTCCTCACTCATGTTGTAACAGCATGTAGCTTGGATATAAGTTGTAAAATAAATAAATAATGATAATAATAATAATAATATATGCATGGCAATACACATAAATGACATCATTGGCAATGCACCTGTGGCTCCTCTGGTGTTGCACGGGGTCGTGGGCGGCGGTAATCACTTACCATCAGGTGAAAAAAAAATTCCATAAAAAAAAAACAGTGTGAAGTATAGAATAAAGAAGATAATATCTATTTTGTAAATCAGAACGTAATATTGGGTGTAAAAGTATTTATTTTACACCCGATACAGCTGTGTGCCAATACAGCTACAGGGTAGGCAGAGGGAACCTCTTGTTAAGACACCTGTTCCCCACTTTTTGCCGAATTCTGGAGGCATTGCGTGTTGAGTGGCAGAACTTTATTCCTGTATATACATAACTGCGAACGAGTTCGATAGTTTTGATTGCTTCACGAAAACAAATCTAAAAGTTAGCTTCGTCTAAATTCCTGAAAACCAGTTTTGTTGACTATTTTATAAGCGTATATATTTAGAAATTGAATAAAAAAATTATTATTTAATATATATATATTTTGTGGTTTCACGATCTGTCGCGTACAAGCAGGTTAAGAAGTGGGAACCTAGCGTTAGGATACTCCGTTCCCGTTCTGACACTTTCGTTTCCATGATAAGTGTGCTTTGCATGATAAGTGGTGGAAATAGTCCACTAGGGCGGAGGAATGAAAACTCAACCGAGTGGGGACGTACGTACGATTCTAATTCATAAGTATAAAGTATTTATAAATACCCATAATCATCTATATACCTTATTTACGGCTAAAAAACGGAGAACAAGAACGGACCACGTATCTGTGGTTAAGTACCACGTATCTTGTTAAGGTAAAATATATGTATATGTATATAATAATAAAAAAATAAGAACGCTAAGTTATCCCTGCTTACCGTGATAAGATAAGAGAAGATCGTATATGCGAGATAAGACGAGAAAATATAACAAAATATTTGTAATCTACTAAAGTAAATATTTAAGCTTCTATCATTCTAACTACATTTATAGATTGACAAGCTTTTTATAAAATTCTTCTAATTGAGCTTTTAAAATCTGAAAATATACAGCACTAACGATTCGATCCGGTATTTTGAATTGAAAATGGCAAAATCGCCGAATAGAAGGCGCGTGTCACTGATCAATGAAACTTGAAATTGTTCATTTGAAATCTCTGGTAGACATTTCGGTCAGCGCGAGCCAAAAATATCTTTTACATATGTACTTGTATTTATACGTTGAAATACACTTATATAATATATTCCACTTTTTTCTCCATTTTGTATGAAAACTTTTACTCTTCTACGCAGTTACGTGGACACTTAATTAGCCCATGTTCACGAATCTGTGCTCGATTTACGAGCTATTCGATTTTAATGACACCAATAAATTGAAGTGCAAACTTTAGTTAATTTCTGTAGTCTTTAGTGTAATCGAAAAACTTGTGTACTTTAGAACTTTATTTCTCAAACATGATTTGGTTTAAGCACTCGGATAGAATAAAACTAGATTAAGCAAAAAAATAATAATATTATAATAGTAACCAATTTTTTCTCGCATATCAGGATGAGCAGATGGAACATAATGATATGATATTCCATTCTTACTTTTCACTCAATCTTCGGATTTTTTTGGATATATAAAAATACTGCATGAAAAAATAATTTGAAGATACACCGTTTCCACTAAGTAATCTCTCACTTGTACCGCACAATACAGACGTATTACCTTATTAAGTCGATAGATATATCGTATTAGGAGGTTGTAACTGATAATACATCAAGTGGTGTAATGAAATAATGTATAAAGCGTTAGTGCCGTTATCAGGCAATCTTGATGTAATCCGCGCTTAGATTGCATTTCCTTGATTGCAACAAGCTTTGAGTAGTCGAGGAGCTGACGTTTTGCTAATAGGCTTGTTTTTTATATAAATAACTTTGGCTAGATATCGTCAGTCCGCAGTAAGTTAGCTAAAAAAATTTGAGAAAACTACAAAAATATTTGTTGTTCAAGTTCAAGGAATATTATATATATATATATATATATAATTATATATAATGCTCTATATAATATATAGAGCTCAAATTCATATCTCTTGCAATTATAACAAAACTTCGCCTTGACAAAATCAAAATCAAAACCTAGTGTTAAGACAATTCGTTCCCAATTAACGATTTTAGGAGGCATTGCGTACTGAGTGGCAGAACTCAACGCCGCATTTTGCCTTGACACGCGAGTGAAAAAGTGGATCGAGTCAAAAATATAAAGTAAATATAGAATTATGTAAAATGGAAAATATAAAGACATATTACCTGCCAACTGCAAATATATTATGTGTCTTTGTCACATAATAATATGTACAGCTAGCTCCTACACTAGATCTGCCTGACACAAGACTAGTGTGCACACATTAGTACTTACGCTCTACTGGGACTTAAATAGGATCGAGGATGGGATCCTGTTAGGTTTCATTACAGTCACATAGGACTTATTTAGTTATTTAACAAACGCAACTGGCTTAAATTATTCTCTTCTCTCTCTCTCTCTCTCTCTCTTTACCCGACTACATCAGAAAGAAGTTTTTCAGACACGAGCTATTCGAAAATCTTTTTCTTATAAAATCATGGATCGATGGACCGGAAGTATCCTATGAATTTTGATTCCCTTTATAGTGTCTAAATACGTGTTTTTGCTATGTAAACGGTCATATATTTTTTTGAGTAAATGTAAAAATGTAATATTTTTATGGAAATAAGGGGACCGTTGATTTGAGCATATGGTTTGAATTTCAACTCGATATCTCATTTGACATAAAAATTCTTGACAGACCGACAGACATCCGGATAACAAGGTGATCTTATAAGGGTTCTTTTTTTTCTTAAAAGGTGCGGAACCCTAAAAAAGGCTTTATCACAAAAAAAAAGATAAACGAGTTTTTTTCCGTACAATGAATATATTTCAGTAATAACATTCATGTAACGTCCAACAAAAGGAATCCAGGTCAACTAGAAAATTACGTTGTTGTACAAATAATAACCTATTACTATATACTTCATGAAATATAAGAATGATTGTCGCAAATCAGCTTTGAGGCTTGTCGTTGTTAGTGTGTGGATTATTTTACTAGTTTATTTTCTTTAATTTTATTCATATTTTATTGGAAATATATATTATTGGAAAATTTAATATAATATATAATGCTATTTTGGCCTTATTTTCATATGTTTGGTTAAACATAATCTATTCGTAGCATTTCACCCGTAAACTTTGTCGACGTCAGGTTGAAAACCCCTTTAACTATTTTTCTTACTCTCCATAAAAGTGAGACAAACCGGTGTAGATTTCCTCTACTCAATACGCAATGCCTCCATAATTTAAGTAAAGTAGAGAATGGAAGTGTCTTTATGGGAACGGAGTGTCTTAACATTAAGTTCCCAGGCTCCCTTTGTCTACTTTGCTGTATGTGCGATTGAATTACATTGACAGAGTTAAGTTAAAAAAAATATTAACGAAACAAAATCAATTTAAAAAAATGCAAAATCTCTAAATTTAAACCACAATTCATTTAAGTCATTATTCATCTGAAATGATAAAACACAAGGAGTAGACAAAGAATGAATCAATAAATTTTCTGAATTAATTTACAAATAATTGTTAGTGTGTTTAGACGATAAATCTTGAAGGGTATCTTGTATACAATTAAAACAATAGGTTTGTACTGAATTTACGGAATGAAGGGCCGAGGACCAGCAAAGGCATTTGAGGCAGAAAGGATACGCGCTTCTGAGGGACAGGATAGGAGAGGATAGGATGGCTGGAATTCTTAACATATTTTATTAACGCTTACATAGCAAATACATTGGCTCGCCACATTTCTGATGGAGTACGTGTTATTTGGGCAGAAATAGCTTTGTATATTTCTTCAAGTTTGTCCGAAATAGCTGAAAATTTATAAAATTTCATAATATTACATTGCACAAATTGTAGCGCAAGGGGACAAAGTGACTGTAAATGTGATTAGTTGGGGGTTCGATGTCCACTCGAGAAAATTAAATATTATTTTTTCGCTCTAGTGTCGAGAACAAAGCGCGGCACTGAGTCTCGTCACTCAACGCCGAAACACGCAATGTCTTCACACAGCGGAAAATATGGAACAGAGTGTCTTAACACTGGATTGAGTTTGCTACAGCGTGAAACTGATCTTATTATATCTGTCTGTGATTTCAAAATACTTGTGGTTATTAAGTACATATATTAGTTTTTAACACGATACTACAACACAAACGTTTGTATTTTTTTTTTTTTTTATCAGTGATAGGTAAGCGTTTGACCACTGTCTAACCTAATCGTAGGTAAAGACGAGGTCTAAGATGTAGCACGCTTACCTAGAAGAACCCTATTCACTCGACTCTTAAAGATCCCCAGATTGTAGTTATCGGGAAACACGGCCTCAGGCAGCGCATTCCATTCCTTGGCAGTACGTACGAGGAACGAAGACGCAAAGCGCTTGGTACGGTAATTTTTATTCCCTATTGAAAATGAACCCACGACCGTCCCTTTTCACAACCTTAGCAACTTACATATTATAAATCAACTTAAATCAGCTTCAAGTTGTATCCCGTACACAGCAGGGTAGGCAGACGCCGCGCTTTTGCCTCGATACAAGTGTGAAGAAACGGTAGTATAAATTTAAGTAAATATTTCGTTTCCCCGAGTGGGCATCGAACCCACAACCGTCGCGTTACAATCACATCTTACTGCCCCTGAGCCACGACTATATAATATAATAAACATTTTAAAATTTATCTTTTGCTGTTCTTTGAGTTTTAATGTAGAAACAGACGTAATATAAATAAAAGTTGATGGAATTATTCTCTTGCATTCATATTTTTATGAAACTAAAAATATTTTTTCATACAACTTTATATTTATAATAGGAAAAGTGAAATATAATCAAAGTGAAATATTAAAATGTCGTGGCGCAATTAATTATTTCATATTCTGTACGTGGCAAAGTGCGGTGTTGAGTTACACGGAATGCTTCAAGAATTCGGTGGAAAGTGGGAAACAGAAGACGTTTGAGAGCATCTTGAGTAGTATCTTAAGACTAGGTTCCCATTGCCTATCGAGCAATGTGCGGGATATAGTGTGAAACACAACGAAATAAAAATTAAACGGGATTATCGTGGCCCAGAAATAAAAACAATTCATACCCCCGAGTGGGAATCGAACTCACGCCCTTGCGCATCACATAAACAACAAAAGCAGTATATTTATTCATATACCGTTAGATGCGAGTGTTTAATATGAAACAATACAATGAATATAATTCGAGCATAATAACACGAAAACAGCTGAAACGACAAACCTCTTAGAGCAATCACATGCTTCAGTGACCTGAAATCTGCAGAATGTTGGAACCAATGTAAATTAATTACACAGCGCACATATATATACTTATATACGGAACTAATATCATACTATACATTATGAGGATTCCGTACTTCGAAAGGTAAAAACGGAACACTTTACAGGATATATATATATATATATAAGCTATATTGTGTGTCTTTCGAGACCATTTATCTCAAGGTCACGTGGAAGTATCAAATTGAATTAAATCGGTATGGTTCCCTAATCATGGGAAAAATTAACCTTCTAAAGCATCTCGACCAGAAGGTATAATGAGCACTTATGCATCGATTTTGCTCCATTTTTTTATGAAATTTGCCACGTAATCAAATTATAAATAGGACCTTGGAAAATATTTCATATTTAAATTAAAGAAAATATTTAAATATTTAATATTAGTAGAAAATAGTCCATACAAAAAAGTGCAAATTTTCACAAGTCAAAATCAATTTTTACAAGATACACTTTACGTTGACCTAATATCTTGAGATTGGCAAGAAAGCCTCGCTGGACGAGTCTGACTCGCCAGGCACCAGTTTTTTTATATCTTGCACTAATACTTCTACTGATAATACTTCGTTAAAAATAGGCAGATTTATGTTATGTCCCACATATTGCAGGGTAGACAGCAAAACTTAGTGTTAAGACACTCTGTTCTTTGCTTTTCTTCGGGATTAGTGACATTGTGCCAGTGTGTAATAATTTATTTTGGAATTTGGAATCGACACAAATAGAGTATATTTATTATAATTTATTGAAAAAAAAAAAACTATTGTCTTATATAAGATATCTGAATTGACAAATTCAGAGTTCGTGTTTAAGCTCACTAATCGCAGAACATATTCTATTTATTGAGAACGCTACAGACATAAATAACTATATCATTTTATGATTTTTAAAGTTATTTTTATTTGTAATTTGTAGTTGGTTTAAAGTTTTAAAAGCGTGATATTTCTCACATTTTATGGGAAGCTATTCGTAAATGGTTATTCCTCTTATTACATTATTCGTTATTATTACGATGTAACATACTGTATTCTTAGTTATTTTCAAGTGACCATGAGATTAAAAGCTAGTAGTACTATACATACATAGTTTACATATATATCCAAGAACTTTATACAAATGGACGGATAAATAATTACAGCATTTCTGTACTCCAGGCATCGTATTGTTCTAGGAATGTTCGAGAATATCTCATTATAAATTAAATTTAATATTTAGCGTTCAAGGCTGTCTCGCGAAATCTTAGGGTATTTTTGTTACAATACATTACACATCTCACGCTTTATCACGCTACCCCTAACGGGGTAGTCAGAGAGAATAGAGCGCCAAACGCTACGGTCTCTACATACCTCTTTTGCCTCGTCCACTGTCATCAATCTCTTCAAACATGCCCATCGGGGGGCCCTCGTGCCTTTTACATAACCATCCTCCAGTATCTTTAATACTGTGTTTTCGAAAGTCAACCAAAGTCTCCCTCTACCTCTCTTACAACTCACTTTTGCATCATACATCTTTTTTTTCATTTTTTCGTTTCTTCCTTTCTTTTTCATCATTCCCTTTATCCCGGATACATTAGGCTAGGCAAAGGGAGCATAGAATTTATTAACTTTAATGCATATTAATTCTATTTTGACGATATTTATATGTCAATAATAAATAATAGTAACTTTTGAATTTATCTCGTATGCAGTGCAGTGTGCATTGCATACGAGATAGAGAGATATGAATATTTCTACGTATATTCTTTAAACTACTACATATATACATACATCTATCTCCCTCTATTAAATACTTTAATTAATCGAGCACTGTGCCGTATTATAAACATACAAAAGGGTATTTATAAACATACAAAAAAGGGTCACTTTTTGTTTAGCTTCTTTCGTGTATTTTTATTTTCTAAGCCTATGTGAATTTATATAACTCACGGCATGATTAAATGAAAATTTACTATTTGAAACTCTGAATGTTAACGCAATAGTTGTGGATGCCAACTCTTTAAAAAAACACCACAGCGTTGAGTTACGCCAATCAACATATAATAGCTAGAATTCAGGCAAAATACGTCTTACGTGCCTTACGTGCTATGAAACTATTATCAGTGTTTTTTTGTCAATTTTTACCTTCATGCCAACATTTTACATCTAGCACATCGCGCTTTGTCTTTTTACCAGATCTAAGAAATGAAAATAAATCATTCTCCAGAGACAGACGCTGTATAAAGACAGTCTCATATATTTAAGCCCAATTTCACATTTAATTTCAATTTCCACTCACACCCTATTCATAAAGTGTCTTTTTGTTCCAGGTACTTCAATTACTGATAACATTCAGCCCACGTGGTTATAATTCGTCTATAAACTTGCTGAAACGTCTCAAACGTTGGACTAGGAATAGCAATTTGCATAATTAAATCTCCAGTACCCAATTCAGATGTAGACGTCGATTGTGTGTATGTACGTCGATAAGCACATTACTCCTTATCGGCCTCTATGATCTCCGAAACCAATTTCGCAAGGTGTAGTACCTGCTGTCAAACAAATACGAGAATAATATTTGAATTAATTTTGATTGCACCATATGGGTGTAATGAGACAGAGACTCTAATGATCGGTCGTAAGTTCGGTACAGGCCAATAACAATATTGAGCTTGTCTACAGTCAATATATGTAAGGGCCAACAAATTTAAATTAAATTTGAATTTTATTAATTTTCCCTGAACGAGAATCGAACCCAGATGTTAACATTAAACTATCTCCCCGTTTTGTAACTGTGGCGTTTTTTCATAACAAATTAATCTAATATATTTATTATAATCTAACGCCCGATATTAATAATACATAAGTTGCAATCATAAAACGGAACTATCGATAGGGCAAGGAGGGCCCTATAGTCTATTGTTGAAAATATTAACATTACCTGGTTTTGGTTATTGGAGTGCAGGTTAGAAATTGGATAGACATGTGGAAGAACTGAAGATTGACTTTAACCAGAGATAAGAGATAGATTATTAATATTGGGCGTAAGTAGACAAAGTATTAAATGTTTACTTTCTCCTTGTAAAATCCTTGAACGAGAATAATCTGTAAGTTAACACGAAATATAATATAACCAAATACAAATTAATTAATTAGTAGTGCTATTAATTGGCTTATCAGTAATCTTGACGCAGATAAGCGTGGGGTTTTGATTGAGGGCGTCAAGACCACGAATTGAAATTCTAGTAATAATAGCTCAATAGAGTAACTCAATTGAAGCCAATCGTGGCGCAGAGGTTAAAGTGAGACAAGTTGTGGGTTTTTCTCAATTGATTTGCCAGATGCAGTGCTTGGAAAATTAAACGAAAATTAGAGGGAGGGGCATGGATTAGGGAACGCCGCGTTACCCTAGGTTACCCATACATGTAGGGTAGGGAAACAGACCCTGGTCCTCTTGGGGGATACAGCGGGAAACATTATATTAAATCATATGTCATCCATTTAAACCAGGATACTTAAGGTGGAAGATTCGTAAAGATAAAAAAAATTGCTAGTCCATTATTGTGTTTTCTTTCACGCTACAGTATATTGTATGTAGCAGCGTAGGCAGAGGGAGTTTAGTATTTAAGCTTTCGGTTCTCCACTTTCCGTTGAATTCTGGAGGCTAACATCAACGCCGAGCTTTGCCTCAACAAAAGATCTAAAATATGAAAGCATTAAATATTTCATTTCCTCCTCAATGAGAGCCGAAGCCACAGGCTTTCACGTTTACAGTCACATGCTCGTGCCCCTTCGCCACGACTGACCTCTCTCTCTTCTGATTAATTTAAATGTGTGTATCAGTTCGAGGATTACATTAAGACATAGCTGTCTATAAAGTAATAATCCCTGTGCCGTTGGTAAGCGGATATTCTCGAACTCATTAAAATCGGCAAAGAACGGTCGAAGTCGATTCTAGCTGACGGTATTGGTCCCTAATTCTGTCGATGGAATTAAACCCACAAAATCTATTCAACTTTGTTTCTATTGACGCTCTTCAAAGATTTGTTTGAGCTGTTCTGTCCTTATGGAACAATGGGTACAGGATTTTTAATTGTTAAAATTAACTTTTGTATTTTACTAATATATGATTACCAATAGACTTCCAACTTAATGTGGTTTTTAAGATGGAAAATGAAAAATTCGAAGAAACGAATAATGAAATAAGGGGTCAGTCGTGGCGCGACGGCATAAGCGTGAGAGTGTAAACTCAATATGTTGTGGATTTCATTGCTACTTGAGGAAATTTAATATTTTTATTCTTAAGCTGTGGTAACAAGTCGATAAGTATCACCACTCAACAAGCAATGCCTCCAGAATTCGAAAAGACATTTAGACAATCGTGATAAATATATAGATGTTCCATATTCTGTTATTCCACAAAGGAAATCTAAAAGCCAACCAAATCCGAAGAACCAATAACAAAAATCCGCTAATTATATACATGAATGAAATATTGAAATTCACCACCACCGTCTAACCCAATAGCCGTACTGGGGAGCGTGCTGCTTATAATTTACAAGTATAATAACGTCCCGAAATGGATTTACAATTCCAACGTTGTTACAATCAAGTAATATTGGGATTCATTTAACAAAACATGACTTAATTATAAAGGGCTTCGTCTAAATGTCATTATATTTTGTGACGATATCAGAGGACACTTGTCGGTGTTGTGATATCTCAAGATCTCTTCTCAAGAGAAGCTTTTGTGATGCGGCACATAGTCTGAACATTAAACATTAAAACTCAACACAAAGCACGGCGTTGAGTTTCGCCGCTTAATGACCCAACGTTCCGAAAATTGGATGGTGAGTGGAGAACCGAGTGTCCTAACACTAGGTCCTCCCTTTCTATCCTCTTATATTCATTTTACAGAGTGACGCAACAAAAAAGTAATATAATATAATATAATATAACCACATAATAGCTTGGCCCTGTAAAATAAAAAAATACACCTACTTCTCGTATTTAGTGACCAATTACTATTTATTTGACCTGTATGGAAAATTTAAAAAAGTATCACTTTAAAAATTTTTTACATTTTTAAAGTGTTATTCCACACTCAGTAAAGAAAAATACTTACTTAGTATAGTTCTATACTTATGTATATCAATTTTAATTTAGTTTTTTTATACGTTTTCTAAACAATACCATTTTAAGCCACAAAAAGTTACCTATATACATATTATATACTTGAGGTATAAATGTACATACTCATATCATTCAAATAAACGTTCACCTCTTGTCTAAATATTTGAAACAAACATGATATGATGTTTGTTTATCTAGTATTGCAAGGAACTGGATCTGAGCAACTTCTGTGTAATGTGGAATTAATAATATGGACTGCATACTATATATGCATATAATTTTTTTTTTTAATTCAATTTATTTACGGCCTCAAGCATCATACATAGAAACTGCAAGGTACAAAAGACAAAACACACAAAAAAATTTAGAGGCCTTACTGCAAACGCGATCATTATGGGTTCGATTCCCACAAGTGGGAATGAATTATTCTAATTTCCTCACTCAAGTAATAGGCCGAAGTGGAGTAAAACATTCTGATAATAATAACGACGACGATGTTATGGGAAGCTTCAAACCATCTTTAAATCATACTTTAATAGATAACATTGAGATTTTGTCACTCAAAAATAAAAGAAAAAGAACATACAAACCCATAAACCAATACATAAACATCGAAAAATTTTCTAAAAAAAAATCACATTTACTGTACTCTTAATACATACAATTTTGCTTTTTATTTGCCATCCATCATTATTTCGCAGACTCCACGCCTTGACACGTCGAAACCTTTGATATATTATTGGCCGAAAAATACGCCTACATACATTTTTTTATGGCAAATGGAGACAGCGTTACTTCGAGAATATGTAGCATTTCAAAGGTTATTACATGTTTCGACATTTTTTTTTCGTTTGATTTTATTAAATTTCTCCACCTAACTTAGAGTTAAGAGACTCATTTTCCATTATGAAATTCCCGTTCTCAATTTTCCATCCAATTCTAAAGCCATTGCATTTTGAGAATTCCCCCCCGCTTTGCCTCGTTACCAGAGTATAATTGAAATATTAAATATGTTATTTCCTCTTGTGGGAATCGAACCCACATACTGTCGCACGCGTATGTCTCTGCACCACGACTGGGCCTCATTTATAGAAACATACGTAATTATCAATCCATAAAAACTCTTTTGTTTGCACGCCGGTTAGCGTTTTGTATGGAACTGTAGGGAACCCGACGGCTGTAATTTACCGAGCGAGGGGTGGCAAGTGACATGGATAAACACGCTCTACTGTAGATAGCTAACTATACATTTGCATTTTTAATTTCACATTTAATTTATATTGTCGTAGCGCAGGCGCACGAAGTGTGACTGTAAATTAGTTGAGGTTTCGATTCCCACTAGAGGATATAAAATGTTTATTTTAATTTATATATTTTTTTCACTTTGGTTTTGAGGCAAAACGCGGTGTTGTAATCAGCCACTTAACATTCAAATACCTATAAAAACGCTACCCTGCTGTGTGCGGAAAACAGCGAGAAGCTGATTTAATTTAATTTTGATTTAATTAAAAATAACACTGGCGCTTGAAAAATAACAATTTTGTAAAATAGTTTCGACGGTACAAAAAATATTAATTGAATGTGCCTTTGTTTTATTTCGTTGCGAAACGAATTTGTAAATTCAAATTCGATTGTCTAATATACTTTGCAATGCTGACGAAATTGGAATTAAATAAATTTAGTTTTGCTTGACGTTTTTTATTTAGAAATTTTAATTTTTGTATTCATATTTTCATACTTACATAAAAAATATTAAAATTTCTAATAAAATAAAATTAAAACTACTATATCTATTTTGAACTTTGAATAATAATATGTTCACACTTTAAATTGGGACATTGCGTGACAATGCATTAGCAAGGAAACTAAATTAGTTTATTACTCAGACCGAGAACCAAACCTAAAACCGTCGCTGTAACAAGTCACTGCACTCTCCACTCTCACCGTAATTTTACCCAGCCAACATCACATTAACATGAAAGAAACATCTATATTGTCTAGAATAATATTCTTCCAATTGAGATTTGAACCCCTACTATATAAGTTCAGTCATATTATTTTATTTCTATTGCAAAACTTTGATATTTCTTATCCCATAAGAAAGTTTATTTATAAGAAAACACGTGTAGTAAAAATAATTTTCGCCATTTCACGAAAGACATTGAATGTTCTTTACCGCATTTATAATGGGACAGTTCTGAAGAATTGTTTGACCCGTTACCTGCCACCAAATTTTCTAACCGCACAATACGTCACAAACTAAAATATCATCCACACCACCTGGATACAAGGTGCTCCACTTCTGTGCGGTTTCCTAGGAACTTCCTTCTATGCGCCACGGAACTGTGGAATGGCCTTCTGGATGGAAAGCTCTACCTTAAAGGCCGGCACCACACTTGTAGCTTCTCTGCTGTGAGGTTACGAGGTCGTGAGTGGCGACGGTTGCATACCATCAGGTGACCCGGACGCTCGTTTGCCTTGTCCTTTTCCATAAAAAAAAGACGTCAAAGTAAAAATGACAATAACTAAAGAATACGTTGGTGCTATCGTTTCTGTAAATAGGATCTACACACGGACTGTCCTTTGCAGTAGTTGTTAACGATCGTTTCTTTTTGAACCGAAATATGATCTTTAGCTTCACGCTGTATCTTACATTCACCAGTGTATACTCAGTGCTTAGGCCCTCTGCTTCCTTTTTTCCGCATAAATTTTGAGATAACGCGAATGGAATTCGACATTACGTTTTATCTTGTAACGAACGGGAATCGAATCCACAATCATTGTGTTTGCAATCAGACGCACAAATCACAAGAGGCGTTTTACACGCCAACAGTTACTAGCTTTAATTGACTTTATACCTTAAAAAAGTTTCATCAGAAACATCAAAGTAATCATAATAATAACTAATGAACAAGTCAGCGATATCGCATCTGCAAATGGCATCTACACACGGACTCTCACTCTCGACAACTGTACCTAAACGTGAACTAACTCAAAATTCAATATCTAACACGACATTTTGGTGTAAACATCGCGTGACATGCTTAAGTATTCGATACAAGTTGTAAGATGGGCGATGGTTTTGTTAGGTTTTTATTATTTTTGAGGCAAAATTATTTTAATTTTCTTGATCTCTCCTCTATAATAAAAAATAAAATAATGATTAGAAAAAATATATATTTATTTATAAATAAAATTAGTTATTTCAGTCTTAATTTCTGCAAAAGAAAGCTGGAAATCGGCTTCACGCTGTATCCCGCATACAGAAGGGTAGGCAGTGGGAATCTTGTGTAAAGACACTCCGTTCCCCGCCAGGTTTTTGAATTTATGCCAAAGCAAAGAAATTAACTGACTGGTTTCTTGCCTTGTCCGAGGACTGGATTCGTCTACCTCCAGAAGACAGAGCTATGTCATTAAAATGTTTTTTAGTGACACAGCTGTCACTAAAAAATTTATAAATCATACATTATATTATAATCATACAAAAACCATAATATCGCTAAGTCCCTTAACTTCCACCAGAGACAGTGTTTTGTTGCGTCATCGATCATCCTCAAAGCGCTCCGCTCGTAGCGTCGAATATTACTTGCGAGTAAAGTGCAAATGTAAACGCAGCTTCAAGGTTCAAGTACTTTAACGGTGTTCGTAGTTTACTATCTGTAGAATCTTGTTCTTGTGTTATAGAAGTAGTTTCACTACATAGCGGTGAAGTGGAAATTTTGTATATTTTTTTCTCGATACTAAAAATGTGGGCAGAGTGCAAAGATATATTTTTAATTGGTTGTCGGTTCGATTTCAACTTGAGGAATTTATAAGTTTTCACTTCCACACACCGGCAGACGAAACGTGGCGTTCAGCCTCTCAAATATAAAGACTTGAAAATTCGGAGAACAGTGAAAAACAGATTTTTGTAACATAAGTTTCCTTGGAAACTGCGAAATTGTTACGAGGGGTATCGAAATATTTCAAAACACCGCACTCAGAACCATCAATCATATAATACTTAACAACTGTACTAGAATGGCGTTTAAAAAAATATCAAGTAATCTTACTTCTGTTTACAAAATGGGTCTAATTACGCTGTATCCCCCACACAGCAGGATGGGCAGAGGGAACCTAGTGTTAAGACATTCCGTTCCCCACTTTCTGCCGATTTCTGGAGGCATTCCATGTTGAGTGGCAGAAGTCAACGCCGCCCTTTGCCTCGACACCAGAGCGAAGAAATGGAAATATAAACGTAAATAAATACTTCACTTGGGTCTAAATTTATAAGCATAATAAATAAAAATAAAAAAAGCGTCAATGAAAATGTAAAGAAAGAGTCAATGGTTGTATGTAATTTTGAAGAATAACTCTAGATATTGGAATCCAGTCGTAGCACAAAGGCATAAATGTGCGTGTGTACACGCAACAGAGTGTGGATTCGATTCCCACTCAAGGAAAAAAATATTTAATATTTTCTCTGTTACTAACGCAAGGTGTAGCCTTGTGTTTCGTCACTCAACATGCAAGCCCTCAAGAATCCGGAGGAAAATGGGGAACAGAAATATCCTAATGGAAGCAGAGTGCCTTAACACTAGATTCCTAGGATTGGTCTGTGTGCAGTTTACAACCAAAAATATCTTAATTTAGTAGTCGTGAGTTCATTAGAGAAACGTATTATTTTCTTTCAAACCCTCTGGCAAGACTCAGATATGAATCAATATAAATTATCTATGTAATAAAAAAAGTATTTTATTCAGTAACTTTCTCTGAGGTCAGACGTCTGACCTGGGCTAATACTGCTGAAGCAATTATTTACATACAAACTGGGAAATTATTCCCAATATTTGTACATTGTATTGTATTTAAATATATCTCCGCTCAGTTTTCATGTAGTTTAATGAGAACGTTTTGTTGAATGGTCAAAACATTTTGAAAGTTTTCAATCGATGGGAGTTTATTATATAATTGCCGTTTTATTTTTTTTTATCAAATTCGCGCTGTATCCCGCACACAGCAAGTTAGGCAGAGGGCACCTAGTGATAAGACACTTCGTTTCTCACTGTCCACCGAGACTTTAATTTGAATTTATTTTTTGTTTCTTAAAAAAATCTCTCGCAATTATGAAACATATTATATACAAAAAGTTGTTCTTATTTTTTTTCATACAACCAATTCTGTATTCTACGACTGTATTATTGACACGGTGTAACACGTCAATCGCCTATGAAGTACATAATGGAGATCTCTTTTCCGAATAAGCTGTAAGAATTTGAGGTCATACCTACGTCACGTTTTCATAAAGTCATGTCAGGAGCGTAATGTGCGTACGCTTTGAGGGATGCTGACTGACTATATCGATGATATCTTTAATTTTGTGAGTTTTGCTTCTATATCTCTAACTGTGATGGTTATCGAACTGGTACCTTCGTCGTGAGTGGATTAACTAAGCAGCGTTGAATCTCAAAAATTAAAAAATCAGTGTGACCTAAAACTTGCTACTAGACTAGATTTCGCTTTGCCTTATATAGCGAAATAAATATTCATCAATAATTACAAAAAAACATTTTTTTTTATTCTAAATTATATTTAAAATAATGCCAAAATTATATTATATTGAACTGTCCGAGAACAGAATATATGTAATATGTAAAGGAAAAGCACGAAGTGCTTTGTCTTGATAAAGTGGAGAAATGAAAATTATTTATTCTCTCGATTGCCGCTTAACAACTGGTCGTACGATGGTTATAAATCCAACTTGACGTTAGTAGATATTTAATATTAACTACTAATTATTTTCTAAGAAATGTCGATATGTCGCAACACGAAGCTCATTACTTTTACGATAGCTGAGAGGAAAACCCGATGTTTTGACGGCAACGTAAAAAATGAACAACCAAATAAAGCGTAATGGACGACGCATGGGAATATGCGGTGTAGGGAACCATTGTTCCTTAGGTCTTATGTATATACGTTGAGGCATAAAAGAACATATATTATGTAAATCTTGTGTGCCACAGTGCACAGTTTTTTTTTTAGCTTCAGTTGTATTCTGCACATAGCAGAGTAGGCAGACGGTGCCTGGTAACCTAGTGTTAAGACACTTCGTTTGGATTGGACCATTAGTCAATTGAATCGAAATTGTTACACATTTTTGATAGCAGAACCTACTCTGCGAGCAATGTCACGAAGGAAGGAAAACTGAACTGTAAAGCTAATTTGCTGATTAAAGCTGCTTTGCGGGATAAAGCGTGATCCACAACTCACATTCACCATAGTGCTGACAGTCAGATATTTACTGAATAGCTATGATTGCGTTTTAAGATTTTCCACCTGTTTTTTATAGTAAATGAATAAAGAATTAACTATATTTCTCTGGAATATATTTCTTAAGTTTTATATAATATATAATCTGCTTAGAATTGTGCGGCGTTAAAGGTCATCTTTGTGTTCAGTTGCTGTAGGTCTTTCATTTTACGGAATTGTTGAATATAAGGTTAGAGGCAATGTTCATGTAATTCTGTCTCAAATTTAGTTTACTCAATAAATATTTTAGTAGTAAAATTTAGTAAATTATTATTTTATTACATCGTCGAAATCAATTAAAATCGATATTTTTTTGTTATAACATAATTAAAATAGATGAATTTCTTATGCTTGAAACGTTATATCTACATAGATTTTTATCCAGGAATTCAGAATATATCGGGACTCCGCGTGACCGACCGTTCGACCGTTGTCACACTGCAGGACGTTCAAAAATAAAAATCAAAAGTACCATAATATTCTATAGCAGATCGTGGCTTACTCAGCTTATCGGATTGTCGGAAATAATAACAGATTCGAATTCAAACGTTGATATTCATACGTTCTATTTTATTTCATTCAAGTGTAAATTATAGCTGCGCTCTAAAAACGCTTTCAGTATATATTTTTTTAAAGATTAAAATACGCGTACATTTCATTCATTGAAATTGGGACGAGTATATTGCCAATTTTTGTAAACAAAATCGTTTTATAGGCGTTACTGTAAAATATGAGTGTGTGGAAGGTCATATATATTTCTTAAGCTTCACGCTGTATCCCGCATATAGCAGGGTAAATATGGGGGGAATCTAGCGTTAAGTCTGTCCGTTTCCCACTTTTCGATGAATTCTCGGGATATTGCGCATCGAGAAACGGAGATTAAAGTCGCGTTTTTTATTAGTGCGTTTTTTTTAAGCATTGTTACTAGAGCGAGGAAATAAAAAAAAATACTATATAATTGGCCTGAGAGAGAATCGAACCCACAACCGTATATTAACGGGATACACTGTGACGGTATATAATTATTTATTTTATTAAAATCGTCTTACAAACATTTTCTAGCATAGAAACATTTTTCTATTAAAACTGTCAAAGTTAACTAATACAAAACATTTTAAATGTCACCTCGCCCGGCATACTCCTTATAGTTGTTAAGAATATTTGTTGGAAATAAATACCCATACATCTATATTTTATCTATTATTTAAAAGATAATAATTCAGCGCTCAGAACGTAATGCCTAATGTTAAAATTAAAAGGTGAAAAAAAAATGTTGTGTGTTTTTAAAATGAGAATCAAACCCAGAATCGAACGAACACAGTAAAAGTAATTTTAAAAAACACCCCCACTTTTTATCTCTAGGATGATAGCTGCTAGACTAAGCGGAGCGCCAAACATTACGATATCTTCATACCTCTTTAGCCTCGTCCATATCATCAACCTCTCCATATATATTTTCCTCCATTATCAATAATGTGTTCTCGAAGGCCAATCAAAATCTTCTCCCGCCTCCTCGCCTCTAAACTAATGTATATTTAAGATAGTCTAGTTTATATATCCATAAAAAATATTTTTTAAAAAGAAGTCGGCCGTCGTGACGCAGTGGCACAAGGGTGCCGCCCGCAAACGCGACGGTTGTGGGTTCGATTCCTACTCGAGGAAGTGAAATATTTCTTTACATTTATATTTCCATTTTTCTTCGCTCTGGTGTCGAGGCGAAGCGCGGCGTTGAGTTCTGCCACTCAACACGCCATGCCTCGAGAATCCTGCAGAAAGTGGGGAACGAAATTGAGTGTCTTAACACCGAGGTTCCCTCCTCCGCCTACCCTGCTATGTGCAGGATACAGCGTGAAGCTGAAAAAAAAAGAAAAAAAAGTCGGTGATCGCGTGCTATAACAACAACAACTACACGCACGTGATTAATTCAAAATCGATGGTAGCTAGTATTATTATATATGAATGTAGTACAATTCTCTGTGACATACAACTTTATAAACTTTTATTTTTATATAAAATTATTTAGTTTTTTTTTATTCTTTGCCTCTAAAGCCGTTGAGACAGTTGTTCGGCAGAGCGTTAGTATTCTTAAAGGGGAACAGCGACGGTTAAAGGTTCAATTACCAACCTGGGCAACGATTGTAATTAAATTATTTGCATTTCTATCCTCTATCAGTGAAAGAGAAATGTTGGAGAGATTCGTAAATCAAAAAGTATCAGGTATTTTGAAACAAGGAACAAAGTGAGGGAACAAAGTGTCTTAACACTAGATTCTCGCTGCCTTACCTACTAAATGCGGGATACTGCGTGAAAATAAAAATAAATATAAAAGAATTTCAATGCGTCAATGTGTAACCCTCGTTGTTTCCTTCGCCCTTTTATTGGCGGTGGAATTCTTTACAAAGGTCAGACCGTAACTTACTGTTTCATTTGTTTCTCTTCGAGGTTCCAGCTATAACGACTGTTCCGCCTCCACGCCTCTTGGGTAGCCTCGTTTTATATATTTTGTTTGTGCTTTAGATGAAAATTGTAAAAATCGATTTAAATAATGCTATTTTTTGAGTTTAATTATTTTTAATATAGTGACTATAAGAGCGATGATTGTTTTCATCTCTTAACATGTCGTATCTCAACGTATACCTAGCTACCGTCCCTGTAACTTTCCACCTATACACAGCGTGAAGCTAAAAATATATAAATATAGTGTATAAGCTATTACAACATTCATTTCATGTCACAACTGCTAATAAACAGAAAATACTTCAAACGGTTAAGAGATAAGATAAGCGTCAAGCATTGGTGAGAAGACAAAATGTGGCGTTGAATACCGCCTCAAAACACATAATGTCTTGAACATTTAGCGGTGCTTAGCGGAATGGAGTTTCTTAACAACAGGTACCCTCTGCCTACCCTAAATTAAAAACACAGTATTATATTTCTTACATACTTACGTTTATTTGTTTTAATTTTTTCCGCACTTTCAATCTACTTAAAACCTATTTGGAAAAAATATTAATAAAATAATTTTGTTATACTAATAATTATTCGATTGATAAATTGACAGTATAACGAGCTTTAGTTAGTACACATTCATTCAGTAATGAGCTTTCAAAATATTTGCAATACAAAGCATCCGGTAATCCGAGATGAGATCGATTAGATAGAGGATGGGGAGGGGGGGTAGATTCAAGGGGGGTAGATTCGATTGTTTGATATGGATGTGCTACAACGAATATAAAGCAAGGATTAAAAGTAAGGCAAAGTGTGGCGTTAAGTTCCGTCGTCCATCCATAATTGAGATCGTCAAGCCATTGAGAGATCCGTCACTCTACACGTAATGTCTTCAGAATTCAGGGAAAAGTGTGGAACGGAAATGTCTTTATTAATTATATTTTACGATGTGGGTGCGAGTGGGTAGCTGGTCTCCTACGTAAAACTTCAATCTTAATAAGTTATTATTTTTGTGCAAGTTAGCAATTTGGCATATTGATAAGAACATACGTAAAAATATTCAGGCGCATTGGAAATCTCTCTTTTTTTGAAGTCGGTTGAAAATATGAACATCCTCTTTTTTTAATTTGGTTAAAAACGAAATGCAGCGATGAAGAATCTCACTTCTGACATCAATTTTAACAATGTTTTTCCTTGTTACTATTACAGTACAATTAGAATTTTTACCAAAAAAAAAAGAATACTTATTGTACTTCAACCGGATTCCAAAATCAGATACTAAGCCAATTTCACCAATGTGTCCTTAAAGTGATATAAAAATAAATAAATTGAAATAAAAAAGAATCATCTAAATCTGTTGGCGTGACGTTCAGTTATTCATCCATTTGTCGCGGAAATACCGAATACAGATTTAAGATTTATCTTAATTTTTTCTATTCTTCTCGTAGATACCATAGTCAAAAAATTACCATAATAAATTGATAACCACCTTTTCTTCCAGTCGGTTAAAAACAAGATTATGGAAATAAAACAACTAACCGTACATAGCATTTATCAGCTAGAGCAGATTATGATGATTATATTTTATTATAGTCTGATAACAGCTAAGCGTGCTCGACAAGGCATGAAGTGGGCTTTATAAGTGAAGGCTATACGTCTACAGCGTTTAGAATTGTTCCATTCAAACGTTCATGAATGCGAAATGTGTTTTTTTAAATAGTTTAAAATGCAAATTGTTGAATAAATTTAAATAACAACCTACCGGATGTTAGATAAATTTATAGTATTCGTGGCGCAGTGGGACATCGTTTGATTGTAAAATTGATTTTGTGGGTTCGATTTTGACTTGTGGTAATGAATTATTTTCATTTGTTCGCTGTAGTAGTATTACAAAATGTTTTAGCATCACTGTAGTATATCGCATGTAGAAAGTATTTTCCAGAAAATCGTTTTAAGTTACAATTTAAGTTACACTGACATTCCACATTTTTCACACAATTTTCGAGATATTGCAAGTGATAAGGGAGGGAACTCAATGCCCTAGTTTTGTCAGCCAGGCCAGTCGTAGCGCAGTGCAAGTATGCAATTGTAAACGCGAAAGGGTGTGTAGGTTCGATTTCTATTCGAAGAAATGAAATATTTAATATTTTCATTTGCTCACTTCCTCCAGAATCTCGCTGCCTACCTTGTCATCTGCGGATATCGGAATACAGCGTGAAGTATATAAAAGAAAAAAAATCTAGTCCCCGCGGTACAAGCGGTAGCCCACTGTTTCACGATAGCCTCAGACATATTCTTCTATATTATATTGAAAGCTTCACGTACACCCAGTGTAACGGGAACCTGGTCAGAGAACCTAGTGTTGAAACACTCTGTTCCCCACTTTTCCGTCAAATACTTCTGAATAGCGGAAACAACGCCGCGCTTTTTGCCTCAAAACCAGAGCGAAGAAATGTAAATATATATAAATATTTCACTTCCTCGAGTAAGGATCGAATCCACGACCATTCGACACTCACAATTTTAAGCGTCAATTAAGATTGTCGAACTGGACATAATTTTCAATTAAAATTGGAAGCTAGTTAATCTAACAACTAAGTAGCTTTGGTTGAGCTCAAAAGCACTAAGTCGGTTGACAGTTGAAATCGATATTACATTAACTAATTGATTCATCCATCCCTCTAACAATATATTGTCTGTTACAACTACATCGGCTTCTACCATAGTATAGAATGCTTTAGTATATAGAAGATTCTACTCCGTCTAGTAATTAATTGAGAAGCCAAGAAGATCTAGGTTCGTTTTTTTTTATTTTGTTTTATAAAAACGTGATTATAAAATAGTAAATAGTAGTAAAGCCCACTTATAGCAGGATAGGTAGAAGTGAGTTAGTGTTAAGTTTTTACGTTTCCCGCTTTTCACTGACTTCTCAAGACTTTGGGAGTTTGGTGGTGGGACTTAGCATTGCGCTTTTCCTCGTTACCAAAGTTAAAACATGAAATATTCCATTCCGCTGAGTGGGAACCGAACCCACTAACGTTTCGCTTACAGTTGCACGTCGGTGATTAAATTAACTTATTACTACATTTTTGTTATAATTTCGTACTGTATCCCGTATATTACATTGTAGGCAGAGGCGTATTTGTCTTGAGTAGCGGAACTGCGTGCAGAGGCGTCAAGCCAGCTACCGAACCCACGACAAAAAATATTTTACTTCGTATTCCTAATAATAAATCTAAAATCTTTCCACAATTACGTTTAAGACACACTGAGTCACACGTATTACGCAGCTTTAAGGGGATCTATTTTGGAAGCTTTACAAGACGTGCGCCGTACTTAAGCTGAGATAATATAAAAAAATTGTACTGAAATATAAATTTTACTTGATTTTCTAAACAATTATTTTTTTAATTTGAAAATATTTTTTATAGCTTCACACTGTATCATACAGCAGGTTAATTGGGACAATATTTTTGTTTTATAAAATAAAGCATGGCCTTAAGTTCCACCGCTCTGCTCTGACTCGAAAATTGAGGATATTGTGTGAAGAACGTATTGCCTTAACACTAAATTCCCGGCCTACCTTGACACGTATATTTGTTAATTACATATATATCGTAAAGCTGAAAAACGTCAAACTAAACAAAGTGACTCGTCTTTACGATCTCTATCTACACCATAAAAATACCAGATTCAATGAGAAGGAATACAAAAAATGAGAGAGAAGAAGGAGAATATCAAATTCTCCCATTAAATTTAATTTCACAATTAACAGGCGTTAAGCACGACCCTCATTCCCTCGTTCCCACAGCAATCATAAACTCCCAAAATAATAAACGTCTTAATCCCGGTGCCCTTAAGTGATATTTCATACTTCAATTTTATTGCCACTTGAATTTCCTTAGATCACAGCTTCGTTATGAGAGATCACCTTGCATTATCTTTACGAGTTCCTGCTGACGAATCCTGTAAGGGAAAGTCGAATGTGGTACATAGTAAAGACTGAGCGGATATTCTCGTACTAACTTGCTTAGCTTCACGCTGTACACTTAGCGGGGTAGTCAGAGAGAACGGAGAACCTACCACTACGGACTCTGCATACCTTCCAGTGATAATGTGTTTCCGAAGATCAACCGAGGTCTCCTTCTAAATATTCTACCCTTTTCTTGCCATTTTTTTTGTTCTTTCTGTTTCTTGCCATTAGTCCGTAGTGTAGTTTTTTTACATAGTCACAAAGTTGTAAGTCAATAAAAGATAAAAAAAATAATGCTGAAACGCTATAATGTTATAAATGGCACCCACGATGACTCTTGATAAAGACATAAGATTTCGGTCGAGGTGTGAAGTCGGGTGGCATATGCGATCGGCGTTTACGACTTAAGTGATTTATTTGATGGCGACTCATTCAGATATATCCCTTTTGATATAGAAATAGAATAGGCTTGTTGTCACCGTTATAGAGCCATTGTTGTTTTTACTTTAACATGTGGTTGAATGAAGCTTAGCTGAAGCTTTAAAGTGTAGTGACATCGCAAATAGAGGGAGTTATTTTCGTTTCCATGCTTTGGCACCACTCAACACGCTATTTGGAAAAATCTGTTGAAAGTGGAGAAAAAAATACGTGGAAAATGTGATATTTTAATTATATTTAGGGTATGCAATATGTATATGCAATATGTATATAAGGGTATGCAATGTTTGAACGTAGCGGGATTTAAACTCGTTCCCTCTTTGGAAACCGTCTATTTGGACGGTTTTCAAATCCCGCTGCCTTTAAATTTTATACATTTACTTAATAAGTATTTTTTTTTAAGTGTGGAATAACACTTGTATATCTATATATGTGTATATATATTCTAGACACTGTACCACGATCGCAAAAAGATAATAAAACTTAAAAGAACATTAAGTTTACAATGTCAGAAACGTCCATATAGCATTCCATTGCGATGTTTGTTTTTATTACACGTTGGTTGGTACCTTTTACGAGTCTTTGTACAAAGTAAATGGTTATTTTAGTTAGAATCATTTGTACCTACGAGTATGTACGTGGTAGAGCGAATAGTTTTTTTTAAAGTGAAAGGTATAAGAAGATTACGTTTTTTCAATAGCAATCTTGTTAGCGCGCCGTATGCTAGGCTGTTATCTTACATGATTGGAAATGTGTAAGGTAGTTGGACTGAGAAATTTAAAAAAGAAAGTACCTCATGAAAGTATCTTATGAAACAATTTTTAAGTTTTAATCTATATTAATTTACCGTGATCCATGCATTTGTCAATACATTATTGTTATTTTGATATTATAAACAAATGAAAAAGTTTTAAATTATCAAAAACGTTTTATTTCTAACAGTTAAAATATTTTTTCTTGACACTGGGTTCCGAGATTCCCTCCGCCTACCCTGCTTTGTGCAGCATTACGGCATATAGCCAAAAAAAATACTTTACCAAGCTAATTCTCACTAACCAAAACAACCCTAATACAATCCCTATATAACCCACGACGTTCGGGGCCTGTCACCGCCACAATAAACTACAAGCTGACAAGAAAACGAGTTATAAAAAGTTTTTTCAGTCCAAAATTTTTACCCTACCGAGCACAATAGGCTGTGAAAGAGGCTAAATTGCGGTACTCCATTGTAGAGATGCATTCACTTGTGTGTGATGAATCTTGATTAGGTGATATCTTTAGACGGTTTCCGAGCGAAAAGAAATGGGTATTTCCCCCACTTTTTAGTAAGAATACGTTATGTTGCCTACATTGTAGACATAGATTTAATATGTAGTTGTATTATGGGGTTGAATTTTTTTTTGCATATTACGTAATAGGTACCGTACCCCACGTAGGGGTAGCTGGCCGTGATCGTTGTGCGTTCGATTTCCATTTCAGGGAATAATTATAATTTTATTGTTTACATTTCACAATTATACAGTGAGGAAATGTTCTGATACAAGTATCTTTACTCGGATACCGAAAAAAGCTTTACTCTAAGTAGATACAATCTATTGATATACCACTTTATGTTGTTTATGTAATTTATTTACGATATTATATAAAGTTCACCGAGTGAAATTTTAATCTAAAATTATCTTCTTAGGTTTGTTTTAAAGGTTCCGTACCTTTTTATGATAAAGAACCCTTGAAAGATCACTTTGGTGTCCGTCTGTCTGCCTGTCTGACAAGAGCATTTATATAAGGAACGCTTATACGAAAGATATCAAGTTAAAATTTAAACTATATACTAATTTTTTTTCACGAAATCTTTGGGCTGTATATATTTGTAGCCCAATGATTTGATGTAAAAAATGTATTTCTAAATTGCATGCTTGCATCTACAGGCAGTTTTAGTTTAGGAAAAAAAATCTGAAAACTATACATTTGTGGTTAAGTCCTAAAAAATAATAGCGTTTAAAGCAAAATTTGGGATTAAAACTGCTTATAAAAATCTTCAATTTTTGTACGAAACCCTCGGTGGGCTAGCCTGACTTGCGATTGTTCAGTTTTTTAATTTAATTTTAATGTTAAAAAAAATAATATTTTCTAACGGGAACTGTCTTCGTTCTCTCATTTCAATTATGCCATAAAATTGTGTTTACACAAATTCCAATGATTAATACTAAGAAGCCATGACTAAAAACAAGTTAATCTACAGTAAGCCATTAGTTTGCGTTAAGTAAATGATTGATGGTCGCGATGTACGAGTGTAAAGGTGGTTAATCGATATAAAATCGATCCTATAAATCAATTATAAAATCATAAACATTAATCGATTGACACTATCTAAGCTTCAAACCATTTTAGACCCTCGCACGTTTTAATAAAACAGTAACTGTAAAATTTAAGATTGTTCTGCTACCTCAATCTCTCTTTCAATAAAGTTCAAAAGAACTCCGTGTAGAAATTAATTAGAAAAAATCTACTTTCTGTAACTAGCCGTGGTACAGCGGTAGACAGCGGCGAGTTACTATAAACGCGATGATAAGTGAGTTCCATTCGAGGAAGTACTTATACCACCATCTCGATTTCTAAACAGCAGCAAAAGATGGTACAAAAAACAAACAAAAGTGGAACTGAGACTAGGAAAACTTGTCAATCTGTACCAATATTGTGTAATTATTAATGAAATTTTTTTTCCCTTGTATCCTGCACATAGTAGGGTAAAAAGAGGGAACCTGTTGTTTAGTTACTGCGTTCTTATTAAGACACTTTTGTTCCCCACTTACCACTGAATTCTTGAGTGGAGGAGCTCAACGCCGTGCTTAGCCTAGTTACCAGATCGATATTTCAAAATCCTATCTTTTCTAACAGTCACTCAGTAACTGAAGAATTTATCGACATATAAATATATAATACATGGTTTTTCATGACGCAAGCTAATTAAAAATTACTATATTGTCGGTACTGAAGTGTACATTATTCATTGAACCCAAGCTAACATATGCAACACAATTTAACAGCGAATCAATTTCCAAAATACCCACAATTTTTTGCTAAATTCATTCTATTACGAATACATAAACAACATACAATATAAATTGATACAATGTATGAACTCTACATTTTGCCAATCCATCTCGTCGAGTTGAAGCCTTAGACGGATTTATGGCTATATCGTAAATTACATTGATGGTTATTGCCTGGTAGGTTTGGCAGGTGGCCGCTGTAACCCCGCAGTGAATGCCAAAAAGGTAAATAGATTCCCAAATAACGTGTATAACGTGCCCGCTATAGGTAAGTAGATAGAACCTAGTGTTTAGCACTCCATTCTTCACGTGCTGTCCAATTTTCAAGAACAAAAATGCGTGAAGAATTGTAGAAGTTGAGATTTTTCTTTTTACATGACTGAGGTGATAGTTGACAGAGTAATAAACGTGTAAATGAACAGTTTAAATTCTACTTTGTCAATAAGATACTCATACAATAATTGTAACATAAATAATTACAAGTATATTTTAAGGTATATAATATGATATTTCATATATTCTGATAAATATTAACCATTAAGCATTAAAAGAATAATATACAGATGAGAGTTGTTAATTCGTTTTATGAAAAAAAGTGAAACTATTTTTATCTCTTCACCCTGATGAGGAGGTGGTCAACACTGCTTAATCCAAGGTAGGTCGTAATGCAGAAAAATAATAAAATAAACTTAATGATCTAATGAGGAAATCGAATTCACGACCACCTTTCAACATTTTAAACGTACTACGTGAAATAAACCATCTTCCTGCTAAATGTTTAAAAAAGAACATTTGGCCACCGAGTGAAGATAAACAAACCGTCGGGTGATAAATTACTATTTTGTGAAGTCGGTCTGCTTAGTACTGTGCATCCACTGGAGTTTTGTTGCTATAAATATTTTAACTAGAGGCCGTCGTGGCGTCGTGTCGTCGTGATTGTGGGTTCGATCCCCACTCGAGGAAATGGAATTTTTATTTTTTCGCTCTGGTGTCGAAGCAAAGCGCGGTGTTGAGTTCTACCACTCAATGCGAAGAATTCGGTGGAAAGTGGGGAACGGAGTGTCTTAACACTAAGTTCCCTCTGCCTACCCTACTGTGTGCGGGATACAGCGTGTAACTGATTTAATTAATTGTAACTAGGCAAAAATAGAAGTAATCAGTATATATACATTTTTATTTTAGGTTCACTCTGTATCCCGCTCGCAATTTTTAATACATTCTTTCCACGCCGTGCTTTATATGTCTATATATACTTAGTTCTCCTCATTACATAAATAAAGATGTCATGATGCAGGACATGAGTGTCAATGGATTAAGCATTTGAGATGTTGAGACTGTCGAATGTGTAGTAGATATACGGTAGACCATCTGATGGTAAAAAAATCCAGTGCCAAGTAGAAGATGAAGTTCTAGTACAAATCCCAAGAAACACAGGTTCAAATTTTGATTAAAAAAAAATCACTATTCTAACAAAACTTAATTAGAGACGCTGATTATTTATACTTTTCTTTCCATTTCTTGAAGATTTACAAATGTAAAATGTAAAGTCTGAAAATTTACAAATGTAGTTGAAAATTGTTATCCAAATATCTTTAAGTCAACTTTTTATACGCCCACGTGATCACACATCACAGGGGCTTACACATTACTCCTACTAATTGGCCTTTATTCGACTCAAATATTAGCAGTTACTCTTTTCTTAATTAATACCAACGTCAAAGAATTTGAAATATAAATAATAATAATACTTTTATACAATATTAATGGTGTTCGTTTTATATTTAATGATTTTTTTCTGTGTAGTAATGTACGAAGTTAATGTTAATAAAAATGTCTCGAAACTTGTCAGGAAGTTCGGAAACGGAGTGACAAAAAAAATATAAAAGATTGTAGTAAAAAAAACATTTCAAATATAACAAATATATTATCGAGATAGTAACTAATTTAAACGAACTCATTTAAAAAATATGTGAGCACATAATTTCAATAATAAAATTAAAAATCTAATAACTGCCTTACAATAACTCACGGAGCTTAGAAAACAACTATCGTTATTCATTGAAATAGAAGAAAAACTTCAAATATAACGATCTTATTTAACATCAAAAAGGGATTCTTTCACCGCGGGATACTTAAGGGAAGAGAGGGCACTTTAATGGTATAGCCAGCTGCGCAAGCGCAACAAAACAATGATCTGTTTATTTTAATATAACATATGCCGCTCCGTGTGGTTAGTTCTACTTGTTGCTAGAAATTTTATGAAGAAAATAGTTTTTAAGTGAAAAAACTCTTAATAATATAAATCTATAAAACATGCAATTTAAACGTAACTGACGGCTGTGAATTTGATTTTAATTCAGGGCATTTAAATATTTCTCTGCTCCTCTCATTCAACAAAAAATATCTCAAAAGATAGGTGGGTCGGAAATGTCTTAACATGAGGGTTATTAATGCTTACTTAAGCAAACTAAACATAAAAAATGTAGTAAAAGAGAACAAAAATAGAAAATTTCTAAAACTATATATGCTATGCTCTAGTAATTCATTGAGATAATAATCTAAAACGATCGAAGAAAAGTAATGCCCTGAGCTGATAGTATGAGAGCGTAAATTTGTCAACTTTCTCCATATATTTACTTAACTACCGTCCCGGGCATCCCGGGAGTGCATTTCGTTTTTGTATAGGATCTTTACTTTATCTATTCAATTTATATCGTACCCAATGTATGTGGAAAACGTTTAATCTTTTCCTATCCCACTCATAGTATAGTAAGCAGAGGGTACCTGGAAATGTTATAACAGTGTTATAACATTCCGTTCCCATTAAGACGTTTCCGTTCCTCACTTTCCGTCGATTCTCAAAGCTTTTTGAGTGCTGGAATTTAACGCCGCGTTTCGCGTAGTTACCAAAGAGGAAATGAAAATATTTAATTAAATTATTTAATTAAATATTTTCATTTCACGATAGCTATGCACGTCAATGGCGGTACAGTCAGCCTCTGCGCCACGACTACCACTATTACTTAGTAAATATTTCTACAATTTTACGGTTTATACCACATATAACACGATTGCCATAGATAAAATAATGTTACAAAACTCCATTCCCCGCATACCAAAAAAAATCATATTAAGTGGCGGAACTCAACGCTTTATCGAAATAAAATTTCTTCGCTCTAGTATTTCGATACTGAATCGAAATGAAAATAGAAATTAATGTAAATATTTCGTTTCCTCGAGTGGGGATCGAACCCACAACCAATCGCGTTTACAGTTACACTTAGTGCCCCTGCGCCATAACTGGCCTCTTCCATATTTCTCTAACTAAACCATATATAAATGGAATATCCAATGAAACTCGAACATCTGATGAAATTTCGGAGAACCCGCGCTGGGAATAATAGGTGAGCTATTCGTTCAATACGTACTGCGTATATAGTGAAAATAAATAAAACACGCCTTATAAGATTCCTTTGGAGATAGAAACGAATAAAATATGTTTTTTCGTACTTTTTACGTGGCGGTTTGAAAGGTGGATTTTTTTAGATTATTTATATGTTTAGATTGTATTTTTTTACATTCTTTATCCTAGCACCCCACTAATATTGTAGATGTGAAGGTTTGTGAGTATGGATGTTTGTGTGACTATCACGCAAAAAATGCTGAATGGGTTTAGATTAAATTTTATAAGTTAGAAGTTAATTTGCAATAACGTGTATTATACATCAAAATAGCGCGTAGGTAGGTAGGGTCACCAGTAAATATTTTGTTAGCTATACAAAATTTTAGTTTTAAAACAAATTTTAGTGTTGAAATAAAGTGGTAGGTAGGAGGCCGTCGTGATGCAGAAGCAAATCCTACGATTAGAAGCGTGACGGTTGTAGATTCGATTCCCAGTCATGAAAAATATTCCTCCAGAATTTGGCGGAAAACGGAGAATGGAAGCGTCTTAATGGAAACGGAATATCTTAACACCAGGTTCCCAGGTTATACAGCATGAAGCTTAAAAATCACCACGTCAATACACAGTGAGTTCTGGAAAAACGTCACGTACCGTCACTGTCGTAGCAAGATTTACAACTTGATTTACTATTGAAGTCGAATGAAAAACGGCCGCAAGTGGAGTAAACTGCGGCTAACATTTAACTTATAAACATGTACGGCTTTGTTTTACACAAACCTAAATAACCTTTCGTGAGTTTTTGTAAATATATTTGAGACAATAAATAATGTATTGATTTTACGTCGTTAGTTAAAAATGAAATATCTTTAAGCCAGCTCTATAAGCTACTGATATTCATATTAAACAAAAAGTTCAAATAGCTCTGGTAACGAGGCAAAGCGCGGTGTTAAATTACGTCACTCAATAAGCCATCTCTCCAGAATTCAGCAGTAAGTGGGGGGGCAAAAGTACACGATGTATCTTAACAATAGGTCTGTGGCGGTCTTGACTGACGAGCATGCACATAGATAAACAGACATACAACGTTTATTCATTTAAACTTACGGAACCCTAAAAATATTTTTCAGTTATCTCGTATTTCCACTTCACGCAAGTTGCAAGTGTAAATAAACATTTAACATGATATTTCCATATGCTGTTCTGCTTCCAAAGTAATGGGTGCTGTCGTTTGCAGGGATATGTATGTTTCCTATCATAATCTCACACTCTCATTCTTGTATTTACGACACCAAAGGAAAAGTAAGTAATTGTATAAATAAATACATGTTGTTTATACTTTTAAACTGTTTCTAGCAACGATGACATGACTAATGAGTTTACGCGGTGGAAGATATATATATATAAATATGTAACGTATAGATTTCAGATATTTTATTTCTGTTTGAGGTTGTGTTTCGAAATAGTTTTTACTTTCTGTATTTTTTTTGTTTTTTTTTATTGATTCACCCTATATCCTACATAAAGCAGGAGAAGACGAAGAACTTGTTTCTTGCAGGCTTGTAAGGGTACTCGACTCCCCACTTTCCATTTAACTGCTTGACAAAACGCTACGGTATATTTTGTTGCCGAGTTGCAGAGTGGCAATTGAATTCACAACCATCGCGCTTACATTCAAATACTGTGCTAATAAGCTGATACTACAATAACTAAGTTCTCTATAAGCGGAATACAGCGGAAGTGGAATAATTATATTATATTACTTCAACAAATTTGCCACAGTCGCTGACCACCGAATCGTTACATTCACCTCCGCCATTAGTGCTGGCCGATTCAATTTTTTCAACACCAAATGCACTCTTGTCCACTTTTACCACAAATTGTTTTGATTGGAGTATAAAATGGCAGACAAATAGGTTAGCCAAAAAATTGGCGTGCTTTTACACCGTATAGGGTCTCTACGTAACGTTTTATACTGACTCTACATTTTATTTTCTTTATTTTGCTACCTTTCAAATATTTGTACGGACATGTCGCGCCATAGATATGTGTGTTTGAGTTTATTTTTTTTTTGATGAACAAAATGGAACTTTGTTAAAAAGTGTAATTTGTATAGCGTTTGTGTTTTGTTGTTTTCGTTTTAGTCGATTGGGCGGTTTTGTTTCTGGGTTCAATGTACTGTTACAGTGGGATCGTAACGATACGTTAATCCGTTATAGCGAACTTGTGACGTTCGTTACTTATAACGAATACAATTCGTTAGAATGCTTACATTTAGTTGTGATATATTTTTGGGTCTTATAATAAGGTTATCTGTTTAGTTAGTTAATTATTTATTAAATAAAATATTTTATTGGATATGTTTCTTGTCTTGCATAAATACTTATATCATACATATTTTGAGTATTGTATAGAATACTTACTCTACTCTTATTCTCTGCAAGCAATGTCTCAATAATTGTACGGAATGTGAGGAACGGAGTTTGTAAAATTACGCTTACTTTGTTTAGATTGCTATATGCGGAAACGCCGCGAATCTAAAACAAACATCTGTCAACAAGCTAAATTTCAGCTAAATCGATTCAACGTCGCGTTGAAACTTCCCAAATTTTTCAATTTGCCCAATTCAACCTATAAAAGTTGCACCAACAGATATAACTCGGTACAATTTTTTATTTCGTCGCGACTAAATCGTATTATTCCTCATAAAGCGGAGCTGATGCTGCAAACTTTGCGTCGACACCTGCCAGCCATTTCGAGGAATCTACGTTGGAACGGTTTCCATTTCTAAAGACGATCATTTTGACTAGTACTATATATTGAAAGAGTATATAGTTATTTATTTTTTTTATTTATAGTATTTAGTAATTTAATTTTAATGATATATCTTTATCAGTCAGTGAGACTGAGGCCCTGGTGGCGCAGTGTATAGCATGCTACTGTAAATATCACGTTAGTGGGTTCAATTCCTAATTGGGGGAATGAAATATTAATATTTTCCCATCGTAGTAACGTGACATAGCGTGGCGGAGACTTCACACCGGCACATCATAAGCTGTAATGAATTTACTTTGTTTATAAAAATATTTCTTTCATTCAGCATGCGAGGTTTTGAACATGAAATGTAAGTTGGTCTCAAATTTCGGAAAACTACGTAACGGAACTTAACACCTCGCTTAGTCTACTAGAATAGGAAAATGAAAGTAATTTGAACATAATCATAATCCTGAATTGAGATCGAAACCATAATCATCAACGCTTAAAGTCAACCCTAAAGGGTAAAGGGAACCCTTCGAATTGAAAAATCTGTTCAAAAATCGAATAAGAGCAACCTGTATTGTATCTAATTTTACAACGTTTTGAATCGTTTGTCTACAAATGTCTGTTTACAAATGTATTTGAAACTTCGACGATTGGGCCATTGAGTGTTTTTCTTTTTTCAACTTCCCAATAGCTCTCGAAGTTCAGCTTTATTGAATTCGGATTTGACTTTTTTGTTCATAAAATTTCATAAAATAAACCTGAATGCTTCATTGGCCGATATTTTTCGCACTTGGCTAAGCGTGGTACGTTCAGTTTTCTTTTTGTTCGATAAAAATTTTTCCGCTTCCCCTTGGTATGATGTTCTGGATATAACAACTGTGCCGCTGCACCACCAGAAATTATTAAAATCTTTCTTTATTTATATTTTAAGCCGTAACTGACAAATCTAACCAAATCTAAACAAATCTAAATAAAGCACACTGCTACTAAGCTATAAAGCACAAATTTAAAAGCAATAGGAAGCTTCCCAACGACAGGTAGTTTAATTGGTGTTATAAAAATGCAAATGTGAAACATGTTTCTGAATATTTACAAATATGTTTGATAAAGTTCAGTACAAGAGCTTACGTACACTTTTTATACCGTATTAAAAGAGATTTTTTCTTTTTAGATAACCCAACGGGCACGTGGGTGTATTGAAATTGGTGCACTGACCTGGAAACGTAGGCGTAGGTCACCGAGTCCCTTGTAAAGCAATATTTTAATTGAATATATATTTAACACGAATTTCAAGAGATCTGTTAGATTAAATCAGTTTTTATGGTTATTATAGTGTTAATATATTTTATTATTATTTGCTTAATAAGTTGAATTAGTTGAGGCGAATGAAGTTTTTTAATACTAGGTTCTTAAGTTTGCTCCTGAGTTTCGTATAAAGAAATGACGTTGAACTTTTGAGACTTTGCCATAGTAAGCAATCTATAAAAAAATATTCGTTTCCAAACCTGGTAATAGATCCCACAACCCTCGCACTTATGATCAGACGCTACACTGCTGAGACACGACGTTCAATTCTATTCATAAGTAAGACTAAGAGCAAAATTCAGTTTCGCCTCTCAACACGCACCTTAATTTGAGCTGAAAATTGAGAACTAAATTTTCTACCTGGCCCGGTACACGAAAATAAGCCAAATTCATTATAATAAGTATTCACTATGAAAACCCTTCTACTTCACCTCAATCAAAGCCTTCGAACTAAGATCGCCATATAAATACAAAATTCACTTCAGAAAATAAAATAGCTACGAAACAGGTATCTAATCTAGAAAAAAAAATTGAACACTTTTGTTTGTCGCAAAAAAAATAAATAAACAGTCACTAAACCGCTGTCTGACTCAATGTCAACATGATACTTAACATAACTGTCACCTGTCGACGAGATAGAAAAAAAATCTCGAAAGTCATTTTAATTGTATCAACAAAACGTTGAGACCGCTATCAGGTTTGAGATAAGATCTGAGGTGGACGGGAAGTCAATAATCTAATATGTTTACTATTTTAAAAGTTTTTTTGTTTGGAGATTTTGTTATATTTTGATGTAAAAAATGTATGTTATTGTGCGGTAATGTAATATTATGGAGTTGAAGAGCTTGTTTGGTTCGACGCATATATACTTATAAATTTTATATAATATAGTGCATTTGTGCAAGAATACATTAGGTATTAGATAGTAATAGCGACTTTAAGTTAAAAGATACGTTGAAAATTCTTGGCTTACGTATACATACAGGCTTAAGTTTTCCATTACCGCACCACCAGCACGAGTGATAAATTTTATCAATTTACGTGAAAAGTTGCAACTTAAAGTATATTTTATTCCGTTTATTTATTTATAAAAATTTTACTGTTTCTCTATCTGTATGCTACGGTATGATACTGCTATCTGTACGGCGTGTGCTTTCTCCTATAAGTTAGAATATTGAAGTATAATGTTATTTTTATTCAGTTTTCTAAGTTTTCTTAACAGCTTCACGCTGTTTCATGCATGTAAAGGTAACAAAAGGTAATATAAGTTTAGACATTCTATTTCCCACATACCGCCTTATTTTCGGGACATTACATGTTGAGTAACAGAATTCAACGCTGCAGTTCGTCTCGTTATCATTGCCACAAAATGCATAAAATTTATTCCCCTAAATGGAATCGGACTCGCATTTACCGCTACGCCACGATAATCTAAATAACTATACATATTGTAATTTTTACTTTCTAGTATTGAGGATCGTGAGCAGAGAGAGTGAGAACCAGAGTCATGTTATTTTTTTAATTGATTCATAAAAGGTCATCGTGGCGTATTGGGAAATCATCTGATTGTAAATCACATCTTTGTGTTCGACATTGTATATACTTATTGTATATAATATACTTTCATTTTCCTACTCTGGTAGACGAAGTGCTTCATCGAGTTCAACCACGTAGCACACCATATCTTGAAATTTTGCTAAAAACGGAGACCATACCGTCTTGATACGAGCCTACCAGTTAATCCTTCAATAAACAGTAAAAATTGTGAATCCGAATATAAAAAGACCATAGAAACAATTAAAACATGTTAATACATACATTATATTACTATTATTTAAATCTGAATACATTAATAAAAAACGATTTAGTTCAGCTTAAAAGAATATTAAAATATAAAAAAAATAGGCCAACAGTACTCTCTCGCTATTTTAATACATACGAGTATGTTCATACAAGCATACGAGAGCTTTCCTTTTGTTGAGAGATCAAGACATCAATTAGTGAAGGGATTATATCCAGAGAGGCGATGCCGACGCGGATATTTCATTGTGCGGTCAACCTATTGTTACTTCGATTAGCTTGTCTTTTTATTTGAACTGATCTAAATTAATTCTTTTATTTTTTTTTAATTTTATTTATTGTTTAGATTATTTGAGCATTTGTTTTTTTTTTATATGTAAATGTAATGTATTTATATGTAAAATTTGGGTTTTTTAGTTCTGCTGTTTTTTGATTGGGTGGAAATTGTATCTTGAATAACTGACACCTAGTGTTAATATCTAACCTAGTATTAAGTGGTGGAACTCTCCGCCCCACATTTGCCTCGATTCTAAAGCGAAAGAATGAAATATTTCATTTCCTCGAATGGGGATCGAACCCACAGCAGTCGTGTTTACGACCTGGGCAATACAAACTAAGACGCCAGTACAAGTACTTGCACAAGTCTTGCGATACTTATACGACACAATATGCCTTTGCCAATCAAAAATTGAGAAAAAAATATTAAAATAATAAATACTTAAAGTTAAAAAAAAACTTTTTTGGACAACGTTCTGATCAGTTTTCTTATATACGTGTACATATATTATGAAAAAAAACCATTAACATTATTTTGTTCTATAACAATGACTCATCTTAACCATTTTTAAATCCCACGCTGCATTATGATTAATGAGAGTGTGAATACGGCTTAATAATTACCAACGTTACACTTATATGAGACGATGCAAACAAAAGATACGGGAAGAATATATTATAATTGATATTTTTGTGGGCGAAAATTCTGTATATATTTATTAAGTGAAGCTTATGTTAAAGATTGAAGCCATCGTGTCGTAGCGGAATTGAGTGGAAAGAGGGAAGCGTGGTTTGTTTACTATACGCGGAATAAAGTGTGAAATTATTTTTAGGGTTCCGTTCTTCAAAAGGAAAAAATGAGACCCTTCTCCTTTGAGGATCAATTTTTTTAACCGATTGTTCTTCTGTCAAGATCATTTATCTTGAGATCGCATAATAAAAAACTATAATAGGGTATTGCTGATGGACCTACCTACTTATGACATAGTTTGACGCAAAAAGTAAGGACTTAGAATACAAATGAAGGAAAAATCCGTAAAATAAAGAATCAAAGAGTGATATAGATATTGCAGAGAAAATTATTACATTTATAGTTCATTTCATATAAAATGAGTGTATAGGGGTATATTATTACTTTGATTTTCGATCTTCCTGAAAATGGTACGGAACACTGTGTGAGCGAATCCGACTCGCACTTGCTTTATGTTTTTCGTCATCCTGAACTTCTTGGTAAGGACAGCGGGTTTTTTTTATAAAGATATTACATTGTCACCGGATCCGGTCACGTATGCAAATTTATAAGCAAATACACGGCAAAAAGTAGGTCAATGTATTGTTGAATATTTTTTTTTTACTTTTATGTTGTATGAGAAGGTAGGTAGAGGAAATTAAAGTAAAGTTCACACCGTTCCTCACTCGACCTGCTTCCGCTCAGTTTTAGAAAGGTGTTTATATAGTACCTTAATTCAGATTTGAACCCATACTGATTCTAAAAATATTTTATCTGAAAATATTAGTCGATAAGCCAATTTTCTATAATATTGCACTAGACGTTCATTGTTTACAAGAACTAACAATTTTAATTTACTTCCTAATGCAACTCACGTGTTCTGCAATTGGCATTTTTAACTTTGCTGCTGTATCTTAATTATTAATTGTCTTATTTATGGTGCTATATTGTCACGGAAGCGACGGGATAATATGTGGCTGTTGTGAATTCGATTCCTACTTGTGTTAATTTATTATTGTCTTTTCACATTATGTTAAGACAAAGCACGGGGTTGTGTTCCGTGTTGAAACTTAATGTGCTAAATTTAGACGAAAAATGCAAAATGAAGTGTCTCGACACTGATCTGTGATAAATTTCCAATTAAAAATAAATATCAAGCACACTATTCAACCATCAACCATCTTCCGGGAAGACTGGAAATGAAATTAACGGCCCTGGTTTAATATTCATTATCTATACCGATATTAAAAAGTTGAAGAGATTGTTTAGTTGAATGCGTTAATCTCAGGAACTAATGAGTTTAAAATAGTATAGTTTTCGAGTTTAAAATGTATTTTTGTGTTGGATAATTCATTTATTGAAGAATGCTATAGTATAACTCAGAGTTACCTCGAAATCTTAAAATCTAAATTATTTCCAATAGACCATGTAAACGAAGATGCCAAAAAAAGATAGTCACACAACGCAGACAGTCACAGACTCGGACAAAGCGGGATAGAGGGAACTTGGGAATTTAATGTTAAGACACTCCATTCTCCACATTTCATCAAATTTTCGTATTGAATGGCTTTGCCTCTCAACTAAAGTAACAAATGAAAAAATTAAATATTTAAATCCCTCGAGTGGGAATCGAACTCTAAATCGTCGCGTTTACAATCGAATGCTACTGACAAACTTTGCTTTCTTAAACAAAATTGCAACACCTTACTCCACACTTAATAATATCCATATCTCGTTATAAAGGTAAGTATTTAACTTAGTAAGTTGAACTAAGTTGCTAACAGCAGTACTAAATACACGGAAAGATAAACCGGCAAATGGTCTCTATAACTTTGTAGTACGTGGAGCTTCCTTTGAGAAAAGCTGTGAGTTTGAATTATCTTATACTTTATTGTGTGAATTATATTAATGGTTTGTGTTGTGTTATTATTGCATATGCTTTTTTTTGTAGTTAGTTAAATTACATTTTCATATTTTAATTTTTTTTTGGTTTACGCTGTACCTCCCTGCACATGGCAGGGTAGGCACAGGGAATCTGCGGACCTAGTTTTAAGACACTCCGTTCTCACTAAGACTGTTGTTAGTTATATCAGTTTTCCGTCAAAATTTTAAACAATATAGCACAATACAACAAAACTCCACATTTATTTATTCATTCAGCTCCACCCTGTACACACAACAGGGCAGGCTGAGAAAACCGAGTGTTGAAACACTCCGTTCTCTACTAAACTCCCAACTAAACCCGACAATTCTAAGATTATAATATACCACAATAGGGAAGTTCAAATTCTTCTGTCTCTAATCAGCAACAATCCGATAACCAAACATCACCATAACAAAAGCTATGAGGCGAAACGAAGCGAATTTATTACCTCTACTGACAAATTATAGGGTAGTACCGATTTTAGTGCGATTTACTTGAACATTATCTTTGATAAATCGATATGAGTAGTGTTTATATCGTTAGTCTTACTACAATATGAATCACGACCTATACGCCTTACTAGTAGTTTACTCATGGTTTTACCTGTTTAAATTTAATAATGTATTTATAGGGAAAAAGTGTTCAGACACTCCGTTCTTAATAAGACGCTTCTATTGTCTAATTTTCGCTCAAAATGTTGGGTAATAGAACTCAACATCTCGCTTTTAGTCGTAAACACAGCGAATTTTTTTTTTTAAATTCCTCTTTGAGATTGAAACTTACAACCTATCGCGGTTTCAACAGAGTGCATAGCGTTAAGCTAAAATTAAATAAAAATCAGCTTCACGCTGTACCCCGCATACAGCAGGGTAGGTAGAGGGAGCCTAGTGTTAAGACACATGGAGTGTCCCACTATCTGCAGAATTCTAGGGGCGTTGCGTGTTGAGTGGTGAATATAAACGCCGCTCTTGGCCTCGACACCAGAGCGAAGAAATGAAAATATAAATTAAATATTTTATTTCCTCGAGTGGGGATCGAACCCACAACCGTCGCATTACAGTCACACCTTTGTAACGCTGCGCCACAATGCTCTTAAGCTAAAACAAAATAATAAAATCATCAAGGATTCTATTCGAACAATAAATACGTACGTAGAAATGAAATGAAGCATTAAAAAGGAAAATCGAAGGAACACGCCGCACCGTGTAATCGCTCCTTACTTCTAGTTGGCAGACATGTGTACTGAACCATGAACCATTCCATTTTAGAGCTAAACGTGTACATACAAATACAGCACTTTCACGCATTTTCCCGCACAGCAGTATAAATAAAGAAAAATTAGTAAAAAATTGTCATTACGTTTCTGTTTCAAACTTAATATGGTATTTATATCTACTGTAAACACGAGGCCTGTGAATTCAACCCCCGGGGACTGGGTTATCCTTTTTTTAAAAAATATAATTTGGACTGGATTTGAACCAGCCTCTCGTGGAAATCGAGAGAAGTTATAACTTTTTATATTCAAATGTCCTCTTATTAATTTTCGAGATTTTGTAATTAAAAGTATGGCGTTGAGTTCTACAACTGATTACATTTTTAGAATTTGAATGGAAAATGGAGAACGGAGTGTCTTGATTTTTTCATCCAACCTGATATGCGAGATTTCTTCATTTCTATTAAGACACTTAACTTATCCACGTGTCATCATGAAAAACAATGAGAAGCTCATCTCAACACCACACTTTGTCCTATTACCAGAGCGAAGAAATCAAAATATTAAATATTTCATTGTCTTGAGTGAGAATCGAACCCGCAACTGTCGTATTTTCAACAGCCTGAACGACGAAGAAAAGTTGATACCTGAACTATTTTAGATCAAACTCGATCGCTTTACTCGACATTGATCATACAGGCAGCGTTTTAAAATATATAGTTTTTATATTTTTGTATTCCACTATCGGCGCGATCAAGGTTTATTTTGGAAGTGGTTCTTTAGAGATAAGAATAACTTGTTCAGTACGTTTACTTTCGTTAATATTGAGACTTATCTAGAGCTATTTCCGGTTCTGGCGATGGTATTTCTAATTATTATGAAGTTAAGGTTATTTTTCTCCTTAGACGCCAGTTTTGCTGCAGGAGCATAAGAATGCGTTGTTAAACGCGAGAGATTCTGGGTTCTATTAATATTTTCATTTTCGCTTCTCTGGTAAGAAAGCAACGCGTCCGAGTAACGGAACTCACCTCCACGTTTTGTCCTCTTGAAGCAAAGAAATGAAAATAATTCATTCCTACCAGTGGGAATGGAACTTACAACCGCCTCTGGGCACGCTGGTCTTACGCCGCACAGATAGGTGTCGCCTGAATCGTGAAAAGCAAAGTTATGTTTTCAATTTTGCTCCGGATCAAGGAAGTTAGATTAAACGTTATTGCGTTTCATAAAATTTTACATACTTCATTTTTCAAAACATGATGAAACTGAAAGAAATGAAATATTCATAAAATAATTAATTTCTTTCACAACTATCAAGAGTCAAGTTTTCCCGGTGCTTCTCGACGAGTCTACCAAAGAATTATTCCGACGTGTGGGAATCGAACCTACTGCTTCAGTTAGCCGTCCTGTGTCATGACGTGTTGTGTCAAAGTAAAAATTAAAAAGAAAACACATTTAAAATAATAAACAGAATAACAATTTAACCTTACCCACCTATATGAGAATAAAAACATGTAAAAATCAGAATTTTTTTGTATCGACTGGTCCCGCGGATGCAGATAAATTAAAAATTTCATACATTTCATACATCCGCATTATATCTGCACATGTAACTTTCGATTCCCTTTGTGCTACTTTATTGATTTTTAAACATATTAATTTTGGGTTTCCGGCAAAAGAGGTTTTAACGAGTCGGTTATTTCAGTTATCGATATTGATAACGCTGTGAGTTTCCATAGATAGGCGTATATTTAACAATTTTTAGAGTTCCGTATCCAAATGTGAACGAGAACTTATTACTAACACGCTGTCCGTTTATTTGTCTGTCTGTCATCAGGCTGTTTGTATCTCATGAGCGATGATGGTTAGATGGTTGATTTTTTTACAGACGATATATAGTTCTTTTGCCGCTGTAACGACGAATTGAAAGAAAAAAAACAGTATTTGATATATATTTAGAGAGATAAAGTGACTGTATACGCGACTAGTTGTGACTTCACTCTGGTGTCAAGGCAATATGCGGCGTTGAGTTCCGCCAGTCAACACGCAATGCCTCCAGAATTCAGCCGAACGAGGGGAACTGAGTGTCCCATACAAAAAACGTAATTTTTAGCCGTTTTTTATTGATAATGACACGAAACCATGGTGGTGGTGCGTGCATCAAAATTTATTTTTTTATTTAACAGTAGCCAAGAATGACCGAGGGATTGACAAAAAAACAGCCTATAACAGTTTGAATGTAGTAAATTCACTACACTGCGGGTGGTCACGTCAGACACGGCCTTTGAGATAATATACGTAGGATGTATCAACAATAGAATATTTTATAGGGTTCCGCAAATAACTTGTAAACTTTATTTAATATTATTGTATAATATAATAGCTTCGCACTCTCTCCCGCATTATTATGCGGGTAGGCAGGGAAAAGAGTGTTAAGACATTCTGTCTTCCACTCTCCGTAAAATTTTTAAGACATTACATGTGTTTTATTCAATTGCAATATATATTTAATTAATAATATATATTAATATATATATTAATCAATCCCCCGAATGGGGATCGACCCCATAACACTCGCATTTACATTCAGAGAATGTAATAACTTAACGTTGTATTTCTTTTCTCGCACATACTAGCACCTTACCTTGCTTGCAGAGGGAACCAACAACTTGCTCTATTAAAACATGTAAATCTAAATTGAGCCTTTATGAAATGCAAATTTTAACTGCTTATATAACAGAAATCTGCCTTTGACCACTTTTCAAAAGGTTCCTATAATATAATAAAGCTAGAATGGCGTAAACGAAAAAGTATTTTTTTTTAGCAACACTAATCTTCTGCTTGTGGGTTTGCTTACGTTGTATACGTGAATATAAAATTTTAATTATAAATGCTACTGTTGTAGATTTGATTCCTATACGAGGAAAGGGTTTCGGCTGATTGTCAGATATTCGGTCAGACAATATAAATTACAATAAAAGTAGGGAGATTAAATATTTTCATTTCCTTGCTCAGATTATATTTCCTCCGCTTAACACAGAATGTCTCGAAAATAATCAGAAAATAGGGAACAGAGTGTCTTAGCACTAGGATCCCTCTGCCCTATTAAATGCGGGATGTAGCATGTATCTTACATATGGTATTTAGTTGTAAAATTACGTAACTTTAATTCAACCTCACAACCAATGGTGGTTTCCTTGCTCAGGTCAGTCGTGGCGCAGAAGCATTCATTTACATTCGTAACGAGGAAAAACGCGGCGTTGAGTTCCGCCATTAACAGTTATAATATATATACATTTTTTTTGAAGAATGCAAGTTAGGTACATACTAGATATGTAATGGTTATAATAAATGTTATAATTAAAAATGGTACGGGACCATTTATGAAACGGATCGTTTCTAAAGACTTGTTCTATAACTTTTTGTATCGCAACTTTCCTACCAGAAACACAATTCGAGCTTTTTTTTAAGCTCAACCTCAAAGGTTAACGAGACCTCCCGAAATGGAGATGCAATAAACTAAATTGCTACGAGTACGTCTAAAATGCAGTTAGAATTGCCTTTGTGCTGGAAGTTTAGTTAGTTTTCTGGGAGTTACAGAAACTAACAGCTTTTTTGGATATTTAATAAATGCTTAGAGACAATTGTACGTTATTTTTCGCGTCGCCCGCTTGCGTCTGTAAACGTGAGAAGCTATGGGTTCGATGCCCAGTCGTTAAGTTCCACCACCCAGCACGCAACTCAGACTCTTGAATTCGGCGTTAACGGGAAACGTAACTCTGCTGCTTGTACCTGTTTGATCTTCCCACTCAATACGTAAAAATCTCAAAAATTGGGCAAATAGTGAAGATCAAAGTGTGTTAACTATATGTTGCCTGGGAAAAGCATGATTTTTTAAATCTAATACAATGTTTATCCACATTTGACTATATTGGTGATATTTCTTGTTGAGTGACGGTACTTTATCCGACCAAACAAAGGAAAAAGAAACATTTAAAATATAAAAAAATCACGACGTTCTATTCATTTTCCAACGGCATAGCTTCCGATTATTTGTACACTTTGTGTAACAGATATTAAAATAGAAATTATTTTTTTTAATTTATATGACACATTTCGTAATTCACCTTAAAAAGGCTTAAGCTTTAAATTGAAGTGAATGTCTTATTATAAATAATTATTTTTTAATCTTACTATAATTAAAAGCATTAGTAATTATTATTAATAATTTCTAATGAAGACTAATAAGGTAGATTTATTTAAGATAATACTTGAAAGGTCATTAGTCGTATGCACACCCACGACTATCGGAGACTACTTACTAAATCGATCTATGTAGGTAAATTATAAAATCATTCCATAAATTAAAAAACAAAGCGCGGTGTTAAGCTTCGCCATACATCTCAGAATGTCGTGTAATAGGACAAAAAAAATTAAAAACAGAGACTTTCTTTGATCCTTTTTAATTCAAATTAAGCAACGACGTCGACGTCTAAGTTACATTAATATTAATTCACTAGTTATTTCAAACATCCATTACAAGTCAGCTTAATGTTTTTTTTTTTATAATTTCTTTATTCAAGTTACACAGAAATATGAGTAGTGTCAGTCTTACAATATATTAAATTTAAATTCTATACAATATCCTTTCACAAACAGCTATTGAAGCTGAATTTAAGTCAAACGTTGAAAGCTCGTTAGTTAGATGCACACCTACGTTTATTGGAGATTATGTATTAAATCGATCTCAGTTAGATTTCAAGCTCTCTCCTCCTGTTTTAGTCGCTTTATCGTAACGCTGACAGAGGCTTTTGGTATCGAATATTTGTAGAGTCCAATTAAGAGGATATTATGATTTATTTTCAGTTTCATGCTGCAGCAGGGTAGATAGAGGGAACCTAGTGTTAATAAACTCCGATTCCACTTTCCGCTAAATCTTCTAGGCATTGCGTGTTGAATGGCGGAATTCAAATAATAGTTAATTTCCACGAGTGGAACCTATAACCATATTTGTTACAGTCACACGCTTGTGCCACTGCGCCGCTATCGAGATACGATCGACGTTCGATTTCCACAGGGGAACGATATATTTTCAATTTCCTCCTTGGGATAACTAAAGAGTGGAGTATATATAATATATCGTGTATGTTGTCTGTATCGCATTCAGTTCTTAGTTATCTAGTCTATGTTAAATATCAAAAGAAAAAATAAAAAACAGAGAAATGCGTCACTATCTACCAACGATAGTATTTTTTTCAAGCAAAATAATTAATCTACATTACAGTCCCCGCTTATAACTTAAACCACAACTAAGTCTTAAGCCTGTCACTGTGGAAGAAGAATCGTTTTATATAAATTCCTCGATGCAATTTATTTTTGTTATATCAAGAAGTATTGGAGTTTAATTAGCCTTTCGGTTCTGAAGTCGGTATGGCGCTGGTATTAAATGTACATTAAAATTAGAACAGAAAAAACAGAATTTATGGACTTTGAAGCTGTCGTGTCGCAGTCGCACAGTGTTTGACTGTAAATGTAAGTCGTGGGTTTGATCTCTATTTGAAGAAACGACTATATTATTTAAAATGTTTAAAATTTAACAAAAACACAGGATGGAGCTTTACCACTCATTCCTGCAATGACCAGAAAATTGGGGACCAGAAAGTGGTGCGATCACCACTTTCTGGTCCCCAATTTTCTGGTCAACGTCTTATCATTATTTTCTCTGCGAGAAGAAACGAAAGAAATAGATATATACAATAATATATAAATTATAAATTATAATACCTTGTTATAAAGCTTCCATTGCCTGGAGCGATCTACACTTAAATACCCTATTATACAAGCATTCGATACGACGGCGGCAAATTACAGGAAATATGGATTAAGCATTAATTATGATGGAACATTAGAATTGCTGTACCGTTTGTCTCAGTGGTACATTTGTGTAGAGATAATAAATGGTTTGTTATTGCCGAAGAAGTATTGGGACCAGTCCTCGCAGGGGCAGGATAGTATGTGGGTTCGATTCCCACTTCGCTATGGTAAAAAGGCTAAGCGCGACATTGAGTTCAGCCATTGAATGCGCAATATTCTCTGCCTACCAGCGTGAAGTACACACTATATCCCTTATAGAGCACCCGGGTGTCAAGTCACTCCTTTCTCAACATTTTGCCTCATTTTTCGGAAGTGTTGATTAAGGTAACTCATTGCCACTTTGTTTCTTGGTACCAGAGGAAAAAAATTAAATAATATTTTAATTTGTTGTAACTGTGCACACAGCTGTCGGGCTTACAGTCTGACGTCTCAAATTACACAAATATGCGAAACAAATGTGGTTATCTCTTTGTGGTTATTTTTTGCATATTGTAAAAAAAATTGAGGTTTTCGTGGAGTAGCGGTACAAGGGTGTGACTGTAACGCGACGGTTGTGGGTTGGATCTCCACTCGAGAAACTGAAATATTTATTTACGTTTATATTTCCATTTCTTCACTCTAGTTTCGAGGCAAAGGGCGGCGTTGAGTTCTGCCACTCAACACGCAATGCCTTCAGAATTTGACATACAGTGGGGAACAGAGTGTCCCAGCACTAGGTGCCCTCTGCCTACCCTGCTGTGTGCGGGATACACCGTGAAGCTAATTTGCCTAACAGAATTTAGTGCCAGGACACATCGATCTCTACCCCAATTGGAACTCAACGCCACGTTTGACCTAGCAAAAAGAAATATGAAAATAATTCATTCCCCCGATTGGGAATAGAACCCACAAAAATCGTGTTTATAACCTGACGCTCTACCCCTGCACCGAAATATGAAGATTATACATAAATTGCATGCTTTGCATTCTACACTCAGAGGTAGTGTGGATCCCGAACTCATCAGGTTATCTCATTGTTTATCTTATCATAGAGATATAATCATATGATTATAAAAAGTCATGTTGAGGCCTTCGTGGCACCGTGGCACGCCTAACTCTAAATATGGATTGTCTTCCGTTTGGCGGGATTCATTATTATCATGTCACGTCTGTGACAACATGACAAAACGCGGCGTTGAGGTTTGCCACTCAATATGGCTCGAAAATTAGGTGGGCGCAGATTGTCCTAGTACGAAGATCGCTCTATACACCTACTTTGTTCTGCGAGAAAAAGTGTGAAACTGTAAATAAAATACTCTAAATGAAACTCACGTTACAATATAAAAGGTTAAAAAACGTGGTCGTGTATACAAACTTCTATTTTGCTTGCACACGGGACAATAGCTCAGGACTGATGTAGTTATAATAAAACTGGTCAAACGCAAATCGACGTTACGTACAAAGGGTTCTGTATACGATATACATTTGTTTTGGACTGGCCGGGTTTCGCTTGGGTTTGGAGGCGTTTTTTATATAGTTCATAACGTTCAAAACGAAAAATCAAAAAATAGAAGAACTTTTTAACAATCAGCTATTGTTCATTGAAGTTCTTCTAAGTATATTTTTTTTATCCCGCAAATAGCAGGGTGGGCAGAAAGTATTTGGTAATCAAGTGTTAAGACACTCCGTTCCCATTAATATACAGCGTTCCCTCCTTTGCGCAGAAATCTTCAGTCATTCAAAACCGCGTTTTGCCTCGTTGCCAGAGTAAACATATTTGAAATATTGAATATATTAAATATTTTTTATTAGTTTGGATTCCTCTGGGTGGTTTACAGTGCCACGACGGCTTCAAGTGTTTTTCAATTTTTTAGTATATGATTGAACTAGTTTTTAATTTATAACTAGCGTAATCTTTTTGAGTTGCATTCAATCTCGAAGTCTCGAATTCGGTCGAAGTGTGGAAAACGAAGTTACTTAACACTAGATTCTCTCTTCCCACCCACCAGGGCAGTATGTGGAATAATGCGTGAAGCTAAAATAAACTATAATATAAATATTCTTATATCGAAAATATCAAGAAAATACATCTGCTCTTGACAGGAAGTTATGACAGATACGGAACTCTAAGAAATACTTTGCATAGCAGATTTCCTACTTGTTCCTCTTACCTTATTAAATTATTTCTTAGATATTCAACGCAAAATAGAAATTCCACTTAAAAGCAAGTAGATATTATAATATTATGTTAGTACATAGATTTTTAATACTTTTTAGCATAATCACATAAAAAAAGTAATAAAACAATAGCTTTGGCTTTTAAGTATGAAATACTTAAAAAGCAAAAACTGTTCTTTTATTAAACATATTATCAAAGGGCGGCGTTGAGTTCTGCCACTCAACACGCAATGCCTCGTAAATTTGACGGAGTGTCTTAAAACTAGGTTCCCTCTGCCTACACTACTGTGTGAAGGATACAGCGTGAAGCTGAGAAAAATAATATATTATAAATGATTAGATTGCTCACTTTTAAGGTATTTTGTATTTATGAAATTCACTATTTCTTTATAATATTTAGATATTGGATTTTTTATTGCATTTATATTATAAATGATACTTTGAAATTTTCTATATATTTTAATTCTAACACTGCGCTTAATTATACTTTAAAAACACGTCAAAAATGAAACCTTTCCCCTACCGGGAACAGAATTTATATTCACCGTATTCTAAAACATTTGACACTGCGCTACTACGGTCTAATCTTATTACATTACTTGTTAAATATTCAACAACGGTACATTTCTTTTTAAGGGCGAGTCGAGATTTCAATTTGGGTTGTTTACTCGGTCTTCTTCAATTTCCTGCTGAAGTAATATCCTCTTTTTAATATTTTTCAAGATAGAATGGAATGTACAGTTCTTTTTACTTGTTTTTTTTTTATTTTTTTTCTTTAGTTTTCAAATTTGTAATGAGACCATTAATAGTAAATTAGAATTAGTTTGACCAAAACCTTGGTTTAATTTGTATGTGAATCATGTAAAACTTGAAATAACAGCAAATAACAGGGATTTTACGTTTTCGTAAAATCCCTGTTATTTGATTTTTTGGCGGAACTTAACGCCTCCTTTCGCCTCGTTACCAGAGCAAAGAAGTGACAATAGACAAATATTTACATTTCAAATATTTTTTTTCATTCTAATTTATAATTATTTTAAATGACTAGTTAGGTAAGATACCATATTGAAAAATACTAGTTAATGTAACGATATAATATAAATCATGAGGCACCTATGCCATCAACATCGAGGTTAGATTAATTATGTTTTTTTTTATTTCACTCCGCATTTCAAAGTGAATTCAACATAGAATAATTTTAAATGGAAAGTTGATTCAATACTTTTTAAGGCCGTCGTAGTGCATTACTACAGCGATCGATTGTAAACGTGACGGTTGTGGGTTTTATTACCACTTGATGGAACGAAATACAATTTCTTCGTTCTGGTGACAAGACTAAGTGCGGCGTTGAATTCTGCAACTCAATACGCTAAGATTATCCTATTATACCGTACTGTTATATGCGGGATACAGCGTGAAGTATAATAAAAAAAATACATTCTTGATAAACACATAATATAATTCGTATCGAAGGCCAAGTGTGATTTTGATTTATGCCTAAGCATATAGATAAATAATCATTAGTAATTTAAATAATAAATTATATGTAAGTATAAGTTTAATAGGTTAATTATTCAAATATTTACTTCGAGCTTCAATGGTGAGAAAAATATATTAATTTTTTCTACTAATTTGGGTCCGTAGATTTAAAATGGAATATTTAGTTTTTTCCCATCCGTAGAAGTTTCAAGAATCCACAACGAGAATTGAATCCACAACTACCTGCCACCGGAGTAAATTATTTTCATTTCGATACAGTCTTTCAACTGAGTGACTTGATGGCCACGTCTTCGACTAGGAGGAATAAATTATTTTCAATTGCTCGCTACGCAATGAAGACAAAACTTGACGTTGAGTTCTGCCACTCGACATGCAATATCTCGAAAAATGGGAGGAAAGCAAGGAACAGAGTGTCTCAAGACTAGGCTCCTTCTGCATACCTACATAGTGATGTAGCCTTAAAGTAAACATAATTAAATCAAAGGTCATGATTACTTGGTTACAAATTATATATTTGCCTGAGGTCAACACTTATAGTAGCTCACTCACCCAGGCTATATCAATTCCGTCATTTGAGAGGGACGGGAGCAGATAAAGTTACCAATTATGAAAAAATATAAGAAAAAATCTTTAACAAGAATAGAATAAGATTTTCTTTTATATTTATATTTCAATTTCATAATTTATATTTTATAGGAACGAAGTATCTCAAGACTAGATTCTCCCTGCCAACCTTGTTGTAGGCGGTATACAGTTTAAATACAAAAAAAAACATTTTTTGTTTCATTAATCAAACCCACACCTATCGTTCAATGTGACACGTCGCGACCACAACACCGTGTCTGTGGAACATTTAATACAATATTCAAGAAACATTTCCAACAAGTGTTTGAGTTGCGAGAGACTAAGTTCTAAACTTTGTCGATTCCAATTCTAGGAACACTGAGAAAGGAAATTGCCTATTGGACCCTTTGGCGAAATTATTACGGTGGTACACAATTACTGTGAGCTTTTTGCTATCGTGGTTTTCTTTATTTTTCACGGGGTTGATTTTCTTAGAACTCTTAGACACATTTTCATTCATAGTCATGACTAATGTATCCTTAAAAATCTATTAAACTTATTAAATACAATCATATAATATATTTATGTTTTACATGATTGAACTGATGTAAACTTATGTAACATTAAATATATAGTCCTGTTACATACAAATCTATTGTAATATATATGTATTATTACACATTTAACACATGTACAATAGTACATGTATCATTTAACAGTTTATTAAAAAAAGATAGGTAATTAAATAAAAAGATCGACCGTAGATCGAATGAATGATTTCTTATCCTAGCTCTGGTAACAAGACAGAACGTGGCATTGAGTTCTGCCACTCAACATGCAATGTCTCAAAAATTGGGCGGAAAGGGAGATACAGAGTGTCATAACACTATTTCCAACTTGTTGCCCTTTTATATGCGGGTTACAGCGTGAAGCTAAGAACAAATAAGATAACACAAGGACTTCCTTTGTTTTGATTAACTATATTGAAGTAGAAACGAAAAAAATATTAATATTCTCTCGTAAGAATCGTATTTTACAACCATTCCATAAATAATCAGGGATTTTCTTTGTATTTTTATTATGAGTTAGGAATAACAAAATGTAGAAAATAGAGAATCGCCCTCTAACACGCCATCTATTGAAATTGGATGCAAAGAAATAACGGAGTGTCTTAACACTAAGCTATCCAAGATACAGCGGAAAGCTAACGTGACAGCTTACAGAAGCTTAGCTAAGCTATTCCTAAAGTCCATAATATATATCAACATATAATATTTATGATATTACATAACTTCATCTAGTCCACCCTTTAGATAATATGATTCACACCATCTCATATATCACAGCACCATTGTAATTTTGGGAAATTAGGTAATTGAAGCAATCAACAAACAGAATATTATAGTATTCCACTTCGTTACTCGAGTCGTCATTTATTTGGCGAGATTCGTTCATAACTCGTCTGCGCGGGGCCCGACGTTACCTTTATTTATAGCGATTTATATGACAAGTAGCCGCCTTTTTGTTCTCTTTATTCTATACTTTAGTACGATATCTGGGGAGTGAGTGAGAAATTTGTTTTGATAAAGTATTTTGTTTGATTTTAAAATAATATTAATTTATGATGGTAAATGGAGATCGGAATATCGAATACGACAACGAAATTTCAGTATACTAGAAGAAAAATGAAAGAAAGTATAATACTGCAGAGATGCGATCTCTTCGTAGGATATACGGAGCCAGTAACTGATGGAATCCGCAAAGACTCATCATTACACAGAATGACAGGTACGAGCGAGGATGTGATGAAAAAGTGAGCGCTAAGAGAGCTGGGAGGAGACTTCGGTTGACATTTAAAACACAGTATCAAAAATACTCGATATTACGTGAAAAGCCTTAGAGCCTACCTGAGGTTGATGAATAGGTTGATGATAGTGAAAGAGACGAAAGAGATATGTAGAGCGACGCTACGACTGGCTTTTGAATAAAAATATTACATGTAAAATGGAAAAAACTCTTAGATATAGAAATGTCATCATCAAACATTTGCGGCGCGTGAGACGGTTCACAATCAAAAGCTCGCGGTGCCATTTGAATGGAAACGTCACGTAACGTTATCCAATTTCCTGTGTACGTACGGATTTTACGTTGAAAGTATGAGAAACGATTGTTGGGATAGATCTGCCATTAATCTACGTGTTTGGAGGACTAGTGTTTTGCTCGCGGCTTTGTCCCCTTGGACTATATTGATATAATGATATAATATATAATCAAGACATTGATGTCAGTCAAGATGTAGTGGCACAAGTGTGTGACTCTGAAAGCAATAGGTTGGAGTTTCTATTCTCATTAGAGGAAATATTTAATATTTTAATTTTTTCGCTTTAGTATCGATGCAATACGTGGCATCGAGGTGTGCCACCAGCAATGTGTCCACAATGCTGGGGAAAATGATGAATTGTGGGTTAGATTCGTCATCGTAAGGATGTCGAAGTCTTGATCTGCCGGGCTCAGTTTAGCATCGCTGAAGCCGTCCACGTCTGGTAAACGGTGGTTAGGAAATCGTATTCCTCACTCCATTCGTGCTAAGTTCCTATTACTATAACCAAATATAACAGCTTTTATAGTACCATTTTAAATGAAAAATCTATTTTTGTTTACACTTCTACGTAGTTCTCCGTGTATAAATAACAGTAGTGGTTAGTTTTTATATATAAAATACATCTACGGTATTTTGTGCTTAGCATTAAATTGTGAAGTAATTAAAATAATTGAAATTCCAAAACTTATTCTGTTGTAATTTCAATGTTTTACACCTTAAAATGTATATTTACACACTAAATATAATAAATATATCATACAATTAACATATTCATATATTCACTATTAGCCGAACTCCGTTAAAAATGTACTTTTCAACAACACTTGTAAATCTCCATAACAGCGTAAATAAAACTCTCGAACCAAATATGTAAATCGATGCAACGGTTTCGCATTTTAAATTATATGTACAAGTATTTTATTATTCCATCATATCGTTTCGTTATGAACACTAAGCTATCTAAGGCTGTAAGCACGGCAGTTGTAGTGTCGATTTCCACTCAGGGTAATAAACTATTTTCACGTACCCGCTTTGGTACCAAGACAAAATGCAGAATTTTTTTGAAAATTGGATGGTGTAATGGGAACGTACTAGGCACCCCTATTACCCCACTTTATATATGATTCAGGATGAAAATGCAAGAAATTAAAAATATTTCATATTTTATGTGAAATTTTAAAATTCACCGCAGTCTTCGTCTCGTTAATAATGTTTTAACTGAAATTCACGTATATTTTCAATTTGATCAATCCGTGTACTTTGGCCTCTATTAAGGGCTATCGTATATCGTATGAAGTGCAGATCATAGTTGGATCGAGTTCAGATTTAGTAAATATAATAAGCTTCATTTTATAATATTAGAAGTCTTTAATAAGTTTATTGGTTATGCATTTTTTTTATTTACTTTGTAATCACAAATAACGAAAAAAAAAATGATTATCGACTCTCACTAAAAAAGCAAAATAAAATACTTATACTAAATGAGCAACAAAATCTCGGCCTCCACTAAAGCCATCAAGGCGCGCCACCCAGGGCTTACTGTCGGTTTACGGCAATCAAAAGTGGCGGGACACGGAATATCTTGTTACTTTCTTGTTATTTAACGAATTCAGTCACGAATCATTTTATTGAGATTCGTTCTGTTATTTGGAGTTCACACGATAGCTCGTGAGGTGTTCAAGAAGGTGGATTATATTCTTTTGAGGGTTCCACACCTCAACAGGTGTAAACAGAACCCTTATATGATCACTTTGGTATCTGTATGTACGTCTATCAAGTCAAATTATTATCTTAAGATAGCGTGGAGGTAACAAGCTGAAATAGATGTCGAATATTAAGATCAACGCAATAAAACCTATAGGTAACCTACTGTGGACAAAGAAAAAAATCTGAAAAGTGAAAATTTATATTTATTTCGTACAAAAAAAAATTACACACTTGTGTTTGAGGTTTATTTCATGCCATAGATTTTTAGAATTTAATGGTGTGCCTTCACATTAGGATACCTCTGCACACCCTGCTCTATGCAAAATACAATGTGAAGCTAATAAAATAATAACCTTTAATATTACAGTCAATATGTAGATATTAAATAGAGTGAAAGAACATTTATAAGTTTTTACACTGCTATTTTTACTCTGTTATCAAAACACCAAATATAAGTTGAATGCCATCCAACGTATTACGTAATATGCCAATATTCCCCATACGTATAGCGCCAAACACAAAATATTTTCAGTATGACAGCTTTCAGAATGAACGAACGTATTTTCTATTCGTAGTTTCCTAGCTCAAAGGAAATTGTGGCCTTCCGGAATCTCCGCCAGCTTAAAATCCAGATCCGCCTTTGGACAAATATAGGATTGTAGACGCCTTAATAAGACAACGAAAAGACGTTTAAATCCAGAATCGTAGAACCGTACCTTTTAAATATTTAAGTGCACGAAATCTGTTCTCGTGATTTTCATTTAATATTTAATGGCGTTAAATAATAATTGCATTCCTGGGAAGTGGAAAATACTTTAAGGCACCTGGGGGTTCATTTTCGCGTCATTTCGTTTATAATTCAACGCTGTGCTTTATCTTTCCTTATCATCTATTAAAAAAAATCTATAAAAATAATCACGTTTGTTGTTTGAAATCCGCCAAAAAACAGTTTTTACTATTTGTTTTCATAGTGCCATTAGAAATATATCATCTGTGAAAATTTGGAAAAGAACTCTGACATAGCAATTTTCTTTATTTTCAGTGCCCACGTCGGACGTGCAAGGTGTTTTAGGGAAGAAGGCATCTCTGCCATGTGACATACAGCCTCTTCATCCAGACGACGCCGTGGTCATGGTGCTTTGGTTTAAGGAATCGGATGGAGAACCTTTATATAGGTATTTATTAATACGACATGGTTTATTTAAATATATAGCCTATTCGAAATTGATTTTCCAGTTTGAATCACTTAATTTATTTAACATCTGCCGATTTCTGGAGGCATTGCGTGTTGAGTGGCAGAACTTAACGCCACCCTTTGCCTCGACACCCGAGCGAAGAAATGGAAATATAAACGTAAATAAATATTTCACTTCTTCGAGTGGGGATCGAACCCACAACCATCGCGATACACTCACACCCTTGTGCCACTGCGCCACGACGGCCTCTAACAAACGGTAATGGCATTTAACAAACTAATAGCTAGAATTGAGATTCTAGCTATTAGTTTAGTATTCTGGCTATTAGTTAATTAAGTGACTCGACTCCGCCTGGTGAGTTGGGCAGAATTAATTATTTTGCTTTTCTAGCTTTGGTAAAAAAACGACGGCAAGTTGTGTTTTACACATAAGACGCAATGTCTTGAAAATTCAGCGGCGCGTGGGAACATACAGTTTTAAGATAAAGTTTGGCACTTACTGAAATAATAACGAAAAATAATTTATTAATTTTATTTTTATCCTAGTTACGACATTCGGGGGAGAAATTTCAATCAGCCGAAGCTCTGGTCGTCACCTTTAGTATTCGGGAACAGAGCCTATTTCCGTGGTGGGGCCACACCTGCTGTCCTGATGGTGGACAACGTGCTGGCGATCGACGCTGGCGTGTATAGATGTAGAGTTGACTTCAAGAACTCTCCTACTAGGAATTTAAAAGTTAATTTTACTGTTATAAGTAAGTTTCTTTTTTTATATCTTTTATAGTAGTTCTTTTCTGGTGACAAATCTGGTGTTCGACATGTCTCAACACACCATATGCATTGTAAGAAAATGTAAAGCAGAGTGACTAATCAAATATCTTATCTAATTCTATCTATCTTATCTAATCAATTTTTTTTTTATTTTTATAGTTCCACCCAGCAGGCCTACAATATACGATGCGAAGAGAAGAGACAGGACGAAATTGGTAGAGCCTTATAATGAAGGGTCTAATGTTCTACTTATTTGTGAAGTAGAAGGAGGTCAGTATTTGTATTTTTTTTTTGTTGAAATTTGACTGTCGGAATTGTGCAACAGTAGATGTACTCGAGCAGTTTAGTGATAATTCACTTTGATTGTCTATCGTCGTTTCGATGCAACTGAATTGAGCTTACTGTCCTAATTATTTCGGGCATTTAGGATTCTATAAAAATAAACTTTTAAATTCACACTGTATCCCGCACATAGCAGAGCGAGCAGAGTGCTTGTAAAATTAGGTTCCCATTACGACACTTCCGTTCCCCACTTGCCGCCGGAATCGAATCTACAGTCGTTCGTCGCTCCCTTATACATACATGGCCTCAAATATTAAAATAATAATAATATATATTTAAATAAATATAACTCCGATACAAATATAATAATTTAAAATATCGTAACCGAACCAATTATACAGCAGTTCCAACGAAACTTTTGATCAAGCGACGCCGCCGCCACAAAAGGAAAATTTACTCAGCAAATTACAAAATTACAATTCACATTACGCGGACAATATTTCAAACTAAATTGTCAACTCGACTCGAGCCTGAATCGATAATAATGGTGGGGTTTTACTCGAATATAATTAATGTCGTTTACGTTTGCTATTTAATCAATCTCGCTGACAGACTGTCATTTTCGGTACTTTTCTTATGTATAATGACGGTTTCTCTAAATTAAACCCTTTTAAAATCGATCATAATGTATATTTATGAACAGGCCAAGTCAGTCGTGGCGCAGAGGTGCTACGGTAAACATGATAGGTTTTGGATTCTATTTCCACTCAAGGAAATGAACTATATTCATTTCCTCGCTCTGGTAACGAGCCAACGAGCTGCCTCTATCACACGCGAAAAGTGGGAAATGGAAATGTTTTAATAGGAACGGAGTGTCTTAACACTATTTTTCCAGGTTCCCTCTGCCATGTACGGGATGCAGCCTAAAGCAAATCTTGTGTGTCTGGACGCGCTAGTGTCGGGAAAAACTGATTCAAGATTATTTTTGTATTAGATAGTCCATTTATTTTTTAGGAAGCCTTAATTTTTCTTTTTTTTTTAAGATCTCAGTTAGTATATTTATATTTTAATTAGGAAATATTATTCTAAAATTACAATTTTAATAAGATAATGTAGATTATCTCAAACAACAACTTACATTATCTTTGACAAGAATTACTAAAAAATATACAGAGTAAGCAGCTTCCCCTTCAAACTGAGTTAAAAATAACCTTCAGTCATTTCAGCTTAAGATTTCGTTAAGTTTTTTAACTTTGTTAACAAGATTTAAGGCGTCAGAAGTAATTAGCGTTTATTTTACGTAGGTATCTTATAGGTACTTTCTCTGAAAATTTACTGGAATGAAGAGTGATAGTCAATTGAGTAAAAAGTTTTTGATACATTTATTATTATCTCAGCCGTGGCCTAAGAGCACTCCGTACTGGCTGTGGGTTCGACTCCTGCTCGAAAAAATGAAATATTTTTATTTCCTCGCTCAGTTAATAAGCAATACTTTGAGCTCCACCACTCAGTACTTAATGCCTCTAGAGTTGATGGGAACGAAAGTGTCTTAAATCAAGGTTCCCAAATTCCCTTTGCCTACCCTGCTGTGTGTTACAGCGTGAAGCTAAATAAATAAATGATTTTTTTATTCGTAATTTTAGTGGGTAATTTTCTCACTCTGGTCAACATAGCGCAGCGTTGAAGCAACTCAACTCAATGTCTCGAAAAGTAGTGAACATAATGTCTTAAACATTAAGTTCTTTCTCTATTTTCTTTATAATCAATTTTCGGTATTGAATGAAAACAAAAAGTGAAATTTTTAAAAGAAAATTGTTAATTTTTTGTGTAGAAAGTTTGTTTACAAACACGAAAATAATCCTTATTGTGTAAAAAAAATCTAACCGTTTGTCCGGATAAAAGCAAGAAACATGATATATTAAAAATTACATCGATTCTATACATTCATTTTTCATGCATGCCGCATTTTAATATTCTCTAGCAGCTTTCGCGCAGTAAAATATATATATATATTTCAAGAAATATAATTCTTTATGATCGTTACAATTTAAATACAGATAATAGGAAATTTCTTTCTTTCTATTTATTTTCTTTATATTTATTATTTATTTTCATTGAAAATTTAATTAAGGGTGTATTTTAATGTATATTAAATTTCGATAAACAGACAAAAATTTAAAAACAGTTATTTTGGACGCTTGATTGGATATATTCATAAATAACCCCAATAATAATAGATTTTGTCACTTTATAATATATATATGTTTACTTTCACAAAGAAATATTCGATCTTTAATTTCGGTAATGGCTAATCCAAGTCAGAAAAGATTCTTGGGAACGGAATATAGTGCACTCTGACTACCCTGATATGCACGATAAAATGTGAACCCTAAACTTCTGATAATATCTCCGAGAGGTGATCGAACCCACAACCATCACACTATAATAAAATACTATCTGTGAGTATTGTTGATTTTTGAGAATTATTGTAAAAAAAATCTTTTACGAGCGCGAGAAAATGAAAATATATTATTTCGTGGTCGTAGGTCCACGAAATAATATATTTTCACGACGTGGAATCGAACCTACGACCTATCCTGTACCTCAACTGACCTTACAAATAAAGTTATTATTTTAAAACAAAAATAAATGTAACAATAAAATCCAATTAAATTTAAACAATAAATAACTCGGGTGATATACGAGTATCTCGATGTGACAGCCTAACGGTACGTAATTGTATCGAACATGGGTGGTCAATATAACGACAAATAGATAAAAGATCTTTATCTATCTATTTGAATATTATCTAGCCATCAACACTGTTTCAAATTTAGATGTTGTTATATATTAAATATTTATAGATATTCAACACCAACGATTATTCCATATAGCACAATGGAACCGTATGCGTGATGGTAGTGGGTTTGATCGCTCAGGAAAATTATTTATGTATAAAAAAAAGAAGTTTTTACTCGCATCATAGTATGCAACAAAGTGTTAAGACACTCTGTTCTGCACTTTCAGTTCAGTTGTCGGCACATTACGTGTTAACGACTGAACGTTTCGTCTACCAAAATACAGAAAGTTATTACAGATAACCTTACATTTTTGAAATCGAATATATTATTTCAATATCTACTCGAGTCAAATTTTCGAGCAGTTAAGAGGCACTACAGCAAGTTCTCGTTCAAATATTTATGATATATACAAAAAAGCTTGTAAAAAATGAAGCGTAAATTTCGACACTGTGTGTGATAACACTTTACTTGAAAAAAGGTCGCAGATTTGATTTTATTGACAGAAACATTCATGTAGTTAAATAAATGTTTTCACAGTAAAGTGCGTAATTTTGAATGTCATCATGAATAATATAGAGGTTACTCTTAGAGGTTAACCTGCAAATCTAAGCGCGAACGGTAGTGTGTTCGATTCCTACTCTAGGAAATGCAAAATTTTATATTTTAATTTTCTCGCTCTGGTAACGAGGCAAAGCTAGATGTTGAGTTCCGCCACTCAACACGCAATGCCTCTAGAATTCAGTGAAAAGTTGGGAACGTCTGGATGGCAACGGAGGGTCTTTTCCAGGTTCAGTCTGCTCACCCTGCTATATACGGGATTCAGCATAAAGCTAAAAAAAATTGAATAATTGCAGGCAGTAGGTTCATTAGTTATTTAAACAATTATAAAATTTATTATTTTTATAATAAATTATTTTTTTTTATTTCATGCAAAGCAGTTGGCTGCTCTTCAGTTTATTCGGTTCTCTTCGAGCGTGTAATAAATAATATGTCATTTTTTTAACAGGTATACCTAGACCAAGAGTCACGTGGTACCTCGAAAACGTAGTGATAGATGACTCGTATGAAGAAAGAAAAGATGGCTTGACAGTCAACACATTAACATTTCCTAATGTTGGTAGACAGCATTTGAACGCGAGATTGGTCTGCCAAGCATCGAATACCAACTTGGCGCCGCCCGAGACAAAAGTTCTCATTTTGGATATAAATCGTAAGTATTTAGATTTATTAAAAATATTTTTCAATTTCTATTTATTATATTATGGGTGAAATAGTTTTCGTTTTATTAAAACTTCCTTAATTTATATTTATAATTTAAGAACAAAATATTTATATGGCGCAATTTTTTTTTGGAATATATCCGAGTGGTCAAGCCAAGTAATTAATTCCTTCTTATATGCTCATATTAAACGTACGTATAAAGACATTTCACTATTTCAACATCTCTGTCAGGAAAAAACAGCTAACTTCGAGTCGGACTCGCGCAGATAGACAGACGAACGGACGAATCTTAGTGACCGTAATAATTAGAGTACCTTTTTATCTTACGAAAATCTAAAAGTGTAGAATTGAGTGTTATTTTTCTCCGAAAACCTAAAACTACGATAATATTGGATCAAACTACTTTACTTTACAGTTATTTTATAATGATGTAACACAAATGCACGCGTAAAACTTGTATTGTTGTTGAGAGACTGACAGCCAACGGACAGGCGAAGCAATTCTATTTAGTAAGCTCAAATTTGGCATATAGGTAGATTGAAGAGTGTTAAGGTAGTAAACGACTGTAAAAGAACAGGTTGGGGGTTCGACTCCTACTCGAGGAAATAAAATATTCAAAAAATATTTAGCCTAGGCTTAGTATATTAGCACTAGGTTTCCAGGCTCCCTCCTAACTACTTTTCTAAATAAATAAAGTAAGGAAATTGTAACTCCATGTTTTGTCAATGTACGATTTATTATTCGAATAAATATATTATGTTATTAGACAGAAATAACTTACAATTTTTCAGTAAGTTGCTGTTTATAAAAGCTCAATGGTGGGATTCTTAAGCTCCTTCCTTAAAGGTATTAAAACGAGACGTACTCTTTCAACACATTTCCTATACGTACATATATTCAATAAATATTTCATTCTATAGAAAGTGAACTGAACAGTAAATATGTATACGTGATTTCTTTCTAATAGTATTTACTAAAGTTTATCGCTGAAATATACAAGTTGCTAGTTTCAAAGAAAATATTTGTTTGATAAAAGTTTTCTCATGGCTTTATCAACGTGGATTCTTATATACGCTGGTACTATTCAATTATATAGTAAGAAACGTAAAACTATAGTTGTTCGACCCTCACAGCTATAGTTCGATATTTATTTAGTAGAATATTCTTTTATTTCTCCAATAATCTAAACACAAGTGAAAAATGTTGAAGTGTTAAATTGTACGTAAAATTTTATTAAGATTTCCGCATATAGCTGGGTATGCAGTTAAGGTAGCCTAGTGTTAAGACTTTATCCTATCACGAGAGTGAAAAAATATAAATAATGCTCTTTCCGTTGTAAGAATCGAACCCACAACAATCACATTTGCAGTCAAACTCTGTATCTGTTTAATACAAACAATAATTTGTTCCAGTAAAACCAATAACTGTCAACATCTTAACTAAAGAAAAGCAAGTGTCAGCTGACAAGAGGTACGAGGTCGAATGCAAGACGACCGGCTCACGCCCCGAAGCGTCCGTCTCCTGGTGGAAGAACAATAGGCAACTTAAGAGGATGGCCAAAAACGTAACAGCTTTTGTTCTCTTCTACCGTACTGTAATTAATAGATTATTATGTTTTTTTCTTCTTCTTTATGATTGATGACTTGGTTTGGTTTGATTTTAGGGTTCCTTCTTTTAGATCTTTAAAATTAAAACGTTAGTTTGTTATGTTTAAACTGTTATTAGATACGGTGGCTTGATGGCTTGCGTTCCTAACATACTATCTTGAAAGATTTCAGTACGATCTAACATACTCTTATTTGTTAATTTCTTATGACAATCAGAATAAATTTTTAAAATTACAAATATACAATTTCTAAATCAGCTTCACGCTGTAATCCTGCACACAGCAGGGTAGCCAGAAGGAACCTAGTGTTAAGACACTCCGTTCCCCAGTTATATACCAATACTATTTGGTTGGTCTGGTTAAATTTCAAACAAACTTAAAGTTTTTAAAATTAGAATAGGACAGAGTAAAAATTATTCCTAAACGTAATTTCATATTTTATACTTATACATAAAGATTGTATTAAGAATTGTAGAGAACCCTGTATAATGCAGTTTGTGACTCGAACTTGACCAGTTTTTTTCAAATAGAACGACGATTCAAATTCATTATTGTTAATTTTGCGGGAAGTTCTTTGGTAGGGTTGATAATGGCCACCACAATATGACAATGGGAGAGGCTTATTGCTTTATTTTTGCTTGTCAACTGTTTTTGTTGAAATATTTGCAGTTTATTTAGGTGTAAACGGTTTTTTTGTTACGGCTCCCTTTTTTCTTTGTTAGTTTATTTTGTATCTGATTATAAAAAAATATACCTATAATTAGGCAAAATCTACAATTTTTTTATCTATTTCCCATTGTAACCTGCACCTAGAATGGTAGGAAAAAGGAACCTAGTGTTAAGACTTTTCATTGTTATCATTACACTTTCGATCTCAACTTTCGATGAATTGCCTCCAGTGGGAACCAATTCATATTCTATTAATTAATTAATGGAAAATTTTATTAATTAATGAAAAATTATAATAACTTGTAATGTAATAATAAGACGTAAGCATTAATTAAAATTTAAATATTAAGTACTCTTGGAAAAAATGTTAGTAGGTGAATTACAATTTTATCGCTATTCAAGGTGAATAGGTGAATTGAAGTGAACATTTTCATTTTTATTTTTCATAATATTTATAATTAAGCTTGCTAATTATTATTTAGCCAGTCTGCGTCAGTAAATGACTGTATAGTTATTTTTATTACTCTGATGGGTTTTTGGACAATGTCTCAAGTTCAAGATATGAAGGGAAACCGCAATCGGAATGTATTATCACTAGGGTTCCAGATTCCCCCACCTATCGCACTATACGCGGTGTACAGTCTGAACCTTAATAAAACTATCATATTAACACGTATATTTCCAATCAGTTTTCTGAAAACAACGAAACACTCAGCGTGCTCAGCCTCGTGCCCGCAGTGGAAGACGACGGCAAATATTTAACTTGTCGAGCTGAGAACAAGCACATCCCAGACTCCGCTATAGAAGATAAGTGGCGTCTTAATGTACATTGTGAGTATTGGAAATGTTTACCGATATTTTTAACGTCAATCGTTTTTTATGTAGTCTTATTTTCGGATAGCTTCTCATCCTAGATTTGATTGAATTTCTTTTTTTTCGGACTCCATACCACAGGTAGCTAGGATAGCCAGGAGGAACCTGATGTTAAGACACTCTGTTTCCCACTTTCCGCCGAATCTTGGAGGCGGTACGTGTTGAGTGGCGGAATTCAATGCCGCATTTTGCCTTGGTACCAGAGCGAGGAAAATGAAAATAGTATATTTTTCATTTAGTCATTATCGAAATTTAACTATATGTCTATTATCACTCTATTAATGTCTAATCTTTTTATTTTTTATTTATTTCCTCGAGTGTGAATCGAACCCACATCCTTTCTCGCTTATAATGACGCGCGTCTGACTTTATCGATAATTATTTGAAATTTTAAGCGAAAGCTCGAGGCAAAAATATTTCGGAACTAAAAGTTTCATGATATGTAATTAAAAGTTGTAAAAATTCTCATTTTCTATCTTAATACAGGGAGGCTATTTTAAAAATATACTGAAATAGATAATATATGAACACTGAATGTCAGTTTAGATTATGTGCATAAATTACCACAATTAGACCCTTGATAGTTTGAAGTAACAGTCAAAAATCTAACTTCTATTTTAACGTCTTTACTATTTTTAAATCTGTATTAAACGTCTTTATAAATAGCATATATATATATTTAATATATATTATAATAAAACAGTTATGGATTCGATTCCTACGCCCAGTTAGCCACTAAAAATACAATGCTTCGAAAACCGAGGGGAACCTAGAACACTAGATTCCTAACCCGCTATATGCGGGATAAAGCGTGAACTAAAAAAATATTTAACTTAACCATTATTCTATTATTCTTTTTTTTTATTGTTATTACAACACTATTGAAATAAACCATATTGGTCAGCCGTGGGCGTATCGTCAACAACACAATTGTCTACGGGAATGTCGCCTTACGCACTCAAGTATAGAGATGTTCCGAATCAATCTACATTCACACCATTTATCATGTTCATTGTTGACGAACATAAATAAATCTTTTTAAGTATAGAGGCCGCGATAAGATTTATTTTTAAAATCTAAGTAGGTTTTATTTATGAATTAGTTAACTGTTGAATCGGGATTCAATGCAGGTATATTATAATAGAAAAAAAATTCGTACTTTAGTAGTAGTAGGTTGTGGGTTCGATGACCATTCGAGGAAAAGACATGTTAAGTACTTATTTTCATTTTGCTCGCTCTGGTAATAAGATTATGCGGGTCGTTAAGTTTCGCCACTCAACACCCAATGTCAAACCCCAACTCGATTAGCGTTCCCGTTCCCGGGTATGCTCTGCCATAGTTCTAAATAACATTATATAGCACTCAATTCCACATTTTATTAACCAGATTAAGGGGCTGAACTTATTCAATTTTATTAACGAATATACATATGTAGCTTGACACCCTACTATATGCAGGTGTATCCTTCATATAGCAGGATGGGAGCTGGTAAGAAAAGGGAAACTCTTAACATAATATAATAACCACTTCCGTTTCCCACTTTTCGCTGAATTCTGGAAACGCAGCGTGTTGAGTGGCGGAACTCAACGCCGCACGATTAAATTGTTATACAATTGTAAATACTGCGTCAAAAAATAATGGATTCTTAATAGTAAAATTAATAATTACGATTTTCTCTCGCTTGTGAAAATAAATTAGTTCGCTAAAAAATCCTGAAGAAATGAAAAGCCAGAATTGCAAGCAAAACATTTCATAATATTTTTTTTTCGATAAAATGAATAAGAATACTAATTTACATCTCCATTAAAAGAAAAATGAAAGTTAAGAACGACGGACGTTGAAATCGTCATGACATCTAAAAAAATCGTGAAAATTTTCAAGAGTCTTCAGGAGCTCGAGAGAGAGGATTTTAATAAATCTTAGAAAATGACACGTAGGTTCAGAGAGCAGAGGGCGGGGTTGAAACCACTCCTAGAATTAAATATATAAAACATTTATAATATTAAATGAAACTACTTTAGGGAAAATTTCATGTTAGATTTTTGATTAATTTATATTTTTAACCTTACTGTACACTGCACACAGTATTTAAAATTTTATTTTGATGGATAAATTTTAATTAATAACATTAATATTCTCTCTGGTAACTAAATACAATGTGGCGTTGAGTTTCGCCACTCAACATGCTTATGGTCTGCGTTACTTCGTCTCTCTTCAGTTGTTCCCCGCATATCGAGCGAAAAAAAGCGTAAAGCGTAAAGCTTGGACTAATCCAAAAGAACGTTATCAGAATATTATTAGATAGTATTTTATAATAGACATACTTTAAAACTAAACTAAACACACACACCCTTAAATGATTTCAAAGAGGAGTTTTCCCATTTCCCCTATCTAAAAAAATAGCGTGTCAAACTCTTTCGCTTCAAATTCTCTCTAGAATCGCTTTAAATTCTCTCTTTATTAATTTTATTATTGACATCGATTACTTGACAATCCTCTGTAAATATTAATCGATGGTTAAAATATACCTTTTGTTAAATATACCTTTTTTTCCAGATGTACCGATAGTCGATTTGAAAATGGGATCAAATTTGAATCCAGATGAAATAAAAGAAGGTGACGACGTCTACTTCGAGTGTACTGTGAAAGCTAATCCGAAGACACATAGGCTTGTTTGGTTTCATGATGTGAGTATTTATATTAGATGTATATATTATATACAACAATTATATAAGTACTTTTTATATTTTTTTATTAATTGTGAGTATTCGTGGCAGTTCTTAAGTGATAAGAACGTATTTCATAATGTTTATGTTGTGGCGTCGTGGGGCCGGGGCACAAGTATGTGACTGTAAAGCGATGGTTGTGTGTTCGATCACCACTACTTTTTTTCATTTATTTGCTCTGACATTAGGGCAAGAACCGAACGTTGAATTCCACTACTCAATACGGAATTCCCCAAAAATTTCAGCAGAAAGTGGGTGTCTTATCATAAATAAATGGAGTGTCTTAACACTAAGTTCCCTCTGCCTACTATGCTGTGTGCGGGATACAGCGTGAAGCTGTAAAGCTATTTATTGTAGTGATAAATTAACAAAGTTAAAACAAGACAGTGAAAAATCATTTTTCTCCATTCACAATAACTTACTTTTGTGTCTCTTTACTAATTCTATTAATTTTTACCAGAATTCCGAAATATTTCACAACGAAGCGGCAGGAGTGATACTAAGCGCTCAAAGTTTAGTTCTACAAAGTGTGACCCGAGCAGCGGCGGGCGACTACACATGTATGGCGGCTAATAGTGAAGGCAAGGGGACGAGCAATCCAGTGTCCTTATTAATTAGATGTAAGTATTATATGTACGTGGGAAAACGAAGTGTTTTGTAATGGGAACCTAGTATTGTAGCACAGAGTACTAGGTTCCCAGACTGTCTCTGGCTACTCTGCTGAGTGCTGGATATAGTGTGAACTAAAAAAGAAAGGTGTTTGTAAGACCTTCATCCGATTATACAAAAGGACTTAATAAATCACTATATACTCATATATGACACATAATATATTCTAAGCGTCAAAGGTAATTGTGATCGCAGGTACAGCGGTGGGTTAATTTACGTGAAGTAATACAGCCTTTATATAGTATATAATTCAATTTGAACCATTAGTTCCTGAGAAAAGCATATTTTAAAAATCCAACTTTTTAAAATTAACATTTTTCTGAATGAGAATCGAACTCAGTTCGCGGCAAGCGTTGTTCATTGAGCTACAACTTGAGCTGCACTGATAGGTCTATTTGCTGCGTGAAGCGTAATTAAATGAAACTTATTCTGACTATAAATGCAAAAGTGTAGGTTCAATTTCTGCTCTAAGAAATTAATTATTTTTATTCCCTCACCCTTTCCCCTCCGTTCCCTCAAACTGCCGTGTTTTACCAACACGCAAATCACGTCAGCCTTCACTACACATACACAAACAATACTTTCTCCTTTCAAAACAAATAATAACAGACAGTGATTAAAATTCGTTTCAGCTCAAAATATTAAACTACAAGAGAATTTGATAGTCAACGAAACAAAAGAGAATGTATAACCTTTCAAGTTTTCTTTTGAGGTGCCTCCAAGACACGTTCTATTGTACATAACTAGATTCATTACTCTATGTTTTTCAAAGAACTTGGATCAAAGCGCAGTTGCTTATAAATATGCATTTTATTTTAAATTATTCAGTATAAGGCCAGTCGTGGCGCAGATGCACAAGCATGTCACTGAAAATGTTATGTTGTTATTGCTAAACGAAGTACGAATATTAATTATTTACTAGTGTTGCTTAATTAATATAGTCAACCATTTAACATAATTACATACGGTTATTATAATATATACCAAAATATAATATATAGAGGTCGTCGTAGCACAGAGGTACAAGCATGTGCGTGTAAATGCGGGTTTGACTACCATGAATTATTTATTAATATTTTCATTTCTTCGCTTTGTTACCAAGGCAAAGTGCGGCGTTGAATTCCGCCACTCAACACTAGAGTTTTCACAGCACAACAATTTTCAATATTTTTTAATAAAAATCGTAGACCCCCCGGTATGTTATTTTTTTTTGGACAAAGGCAATTGATTTGAAAAAAAATGATTATAAATATGTTTCAAGGAAAAAACTATATTATATTTTAAAGCAATTTTTGAGGCCCTCCTCCCATTTAAAATCTAACATGATTTGAAAAGAAAACTTCAAAAACTTTAGTAAAATATAAAATAAATAAAATACTAAAATATATATTTATTTGCAAACTGTTTTATTCACAATGAGAGAATATTACGGAAATGAATTATCGCAGTAAACAGCACTAGATAGGCGTTTGTGCTGCGGTCGGTTTGTCGTGTGCCTAATTCACGTTAACATATTTGACGTTGAGAGGAACATTTTATTGATTGCATATATTCATTTATAAAATGATGACGAAGTAGCTGCAGGGAGAATTTAAAAAAAAGTTTCTCTTTGTTCCTTTCTTCTCTGTTTCTCTCTCTCTGAGAGATGGTAAAATTATGTAGTAATTCCACTATATTAATGAGCAAATACTCTATGTGTTCCATTAGCCATCTTCCAATTCCATCATCAGACCAGCTCAATAGTACCATAATATTGCATTATCAGCTTTTAGCTATCAACGCGTAACTGCCAAGTTTTATTAAATAAATATATAGGCTACATAAGCACAGTTTAAATTGAATCTAAGGCTAGTAAGAACACCGACGCCACACAAAACTTGCCATTGGGAGAGAAACATTAAAATTATTCGCACACTGAACTTCTTTAAAAATTTCATCCAGCTTGAAAGATGTTCAACTTTTAAAAACGCTTTCCGCTTCTTTACTGGATGAAAGTGCTGTTTCAAAACTTTAGTAGTTTCCTATATAATTTGTCGAGGCGTTTCGTTTAGTTTTTTTTTGTTTGTGTTTTAAAGTGTGTAGAGAAGTGATATTGTTATATAGTATGTGAACTTTGACGCATCTCCTATAGTATTTAGTGAGGTAAAGAGCACTGAAAATAGTAAAAGAGTAATAAATCAATATACTTAATGGAATTATCTTAATGGGAACAGAGTATATTAACATTAGGTTCCCAAGTTCGTCTCTGGCTTATCTTGCTATGTGTGGGATAAAGAAAACCGGACAAGCGTGAGTCGGGCTCGCTCACCGACAGTTCCATACAATTTTTTTCCCCCCCTTTAGGGCTATTATTTAAACTCAAATTAAGAAACTCAATACTAACAGAATATATGAGATATTAATAGTAAATAGCATTTGTAAAAGGCCACCTACTACATAGAACTGGTCATTGCACTTAGACCAAGTTATATAATATAAAACTGCCGGCTTTTATCCCGTACGAAGGTTGTAAAATTTTACAAGGCGCTGTTAGAACGTAAAATGGTTATGGCGAAATATTTTGACCGAGACGGTCTTTTCAGAAGGTACCCTCATTCAAATAGCTTTCGTGTTATAAATCTATTTTAAATATATTAATATTATTATTCATTTAAACTTTTAAGTGTCATTATATTTAAAATTTTAAATGAAAAAATAATCTTGAAATCATAACGCACTGTTGAGTTCTGCCATGCTTGCAGAATTCGGTGGAAATTGGGGATCGGAAGGATATAAATGGAAACGAAGTGTCTTCTTAACACTAGGTTCCCACTATTCCAGATTCTCTCGGCGTGATACGGCACCAAGCTAAAAAAAATGTGTAAAGCTATTTTTTACAGCTAAACAGAAAGTACTAACATTCCTTTACACTCTATCTCTTCGATTTATGGACGTACCAGAAGCCCATCAAATAAATAGAACCTACAATTATCATTCAGTATAGATATAACTGCTATACTGAGTGATAGTTGTAGGTATTGCTATTTCCAATATATTCAATTCAGTTTAATTAAAAAAAAAAAAGCATCACCCCACACAGATATTACTCAAAACCGAAGGCCAAAACAACAGTTTTATTAGATCCGTGATTGTGATAGGTTTGTATGAATTGTAATAGAATTTTTGTTATTCATTCCAGCTGTTGTTGGAAGCTGGACTAATTGGATTAGGTCACTTTATTTTTCTGATCTAACCCTTTCATTTGTTTCTTCGGAGTTTGTGGAAGATTTTTGTTAAAATTTGTTGTTTTTTTTATTTTAGAATTATTAATTGTAATGATATGTTTGTTGAGTTTGAAGAAAATGAAAATGAAAAATTTTAACCGATTACGGCGAGGCGAAAGGGAGATGATTTTATTTTTAATGGTATCGTGTGGAGTATTACATGAAAGGGTATTTCAGACTTTTTAGAGCAGGATATTTCAGTAGTCTAGTTTAATTTTTGAACTTTTTTCCCGACTGCTAAGGGAGGGTTATATTTTTCACACTTATCTTGTATGTAATATTTTTTATTACCTCGTATTTCTAAAACCACTGAACGGATTCTCATAAATGAGGTATCGTTAGATTCATCTTAACAGCCCAAATGTTCTTAAACAGGTGACGTTTAAAAACAATTATGGCGGCTGGCCACGCCATTGAACATGATGAAAAAATATATATTTTTCGAATATCACAATATAGGTATCAAATTCAAGAACAATCGAGGGATTACAAAAAGGTGTTATGATTATCATTACCGTAATACATATCCCATTCTAACAATGAATATAATTGTTCTATCTATCGTTCAGCGTTTCTCATGAACAACGTACATTTTTCTGTTTGGAATTTGAACCCCCACCTATCGATAAGGCTTCAATGACATCAGATATCACTATGCCATCTATATAATCCTCTAAATTCTATTCAAAATAAATAAATCCCCTATTACACGAACAGTCCAGCTACGACGCCAACATAAATTAGGCGGACGACACACCGACCGCAGTACAAACGCCTATCTCGTGCTGTTTGCCGCGATATTTCATTTCGGTAATTTGCCCTTATTGATGACATCTATTATAGCCCATTATAGTCTTATATAGTGGAGATTATAGTTATGTTGGTAATTACATTATTTACACGCGGCGTTGAGTTCCGCCACTCAAGGCACGTTATATTGACAGTTTAGCGGATAGCAAATATCTAATCAAATAAGAGGGAAAAGCGTGAAGCTGAATTTGATAAGGCAAAGAGCAAAATATTGTTATATATATAATTTAAATGAATATATTATATACTTTCTATAATTAATTTCTATTATCCCAGATGCTCCTGTATGCGCGGAGAGAAAAGACAACGAGCTGTTTGGAGCACTGAAGCATGAGACCGTCTCTCTGCATTGTTCTGTTGACGCTAACCCTGCACTGGTATCCTTTCACTGGACCTTCAATAATTCTGGGGAACAAACTGAAATACCTCCAAGGTAACGTGAAATATTCGATGATAATTTATTTTCTATTTTTATACTAGTCTTTCTTTTCCGCATTTGCTGGTCAGCATATAAAAAAAATATTTTTAGGATATTACAGTAGATATATACGAATATGCATGTCTGATAAGGCAAAAAATGTCTATTATAATATTTATTTTTTTATCTTATAATAGACAAATATTGTCGGGGAAACATAATATATATTGTAAAAATTTGGAAGTATTTGAATCCATAATTGTTATTTAAAGTATCTTTTCTACCACCTTACCTAAATAATTATATATACGCATGTATATAATATATAATTATTGTGTACTTACAATGTATTTCCAAAAGTAAGTATTAGATTGACTATAAACACGAAGGTTGAGGGTTGGATTTCACTCAAGGAAATGAATTAGCTCCATGTTTCCGTTCTGGTAACAAGACGAACCCTGGTCCGCCACATAACACGTGATGTCTCGAAAATGTAGCGCAAAGTGGGAAACGCAATATCTTATCTCTTTTTTTTTTTCGCTTCTGGCAACCCCGGAGCTAACAGCTGATCCGACTGAGAATTTTAATTTAAAAAAAAATTAATTCAATTTGAAGCCCGTTTCCACAATAATTGCTTAATTTAATTGAGTAAATAGTGATATTTACGTAATTATAATAGTTTTTATGTTTTAAATAGATTTTATTGTGAATTGTAAAGTGTTCTCTGTGCAAGTGACTGGTAGTGTGCCGGCATTTAAAATTTCTAAAACCCGGGAAGTATTTGTTTCTTAATTTTTTATATTCCCACACACAACTTACTACACAAAACTCATATTTTAGTGAGCTACGTCCCTTCTCACATTTTGGCACCGTTATTGTCTCACTATGCTTGACAAGTTGGAAGCTTAGCTGCAGACATACATATTTGCCTCAGACAAATACACCAATATAAAAAAAAACCTTACTGTACTCAATTATATATACACACTACGTTTTTATCATAGTTTTAATTATAAGGAGCTATAGCAACCATAATATAACGTTGAATAATTGTGGTTTCCGTCGTGCATGAAACTACCCGTTATTTGCATATAATTCAAATCCTTAACGTTACTCTTCCATTATTTACATATCTTTTTAATTTTTATTCAAATGATGACTCGCAGAGCACTAACTCGTCAGGAGGAGTCCAAACTCCAACTGACTTTACAAGAATTGAAAAACTAAGGATTTGTGTGCCCAATTACAGTGTGAAAGGCAAGAAAATGAAATAGAACTTTTACAGTTATTAGATAATAACACTAGGCTTAAGAAAGAAATGACTGCTATACACATAGAACTAACAACAATTGTAGAGGAACGGGATACTCTCAAACGCTTAGTAGATAAGTTTGACCGGTGCAGCGATGAATATGAGCAGGCCCTTAATAGGATAAATACCTTGGAGCTGGAGCTGCTAGATGCTCACACACTCATCACTCAGCTACAGGAGGATGCTCAGAATGCAACTGTGCTACAAAATATTAGTTTATATAATGAGATAGTTGAGAGTGCCCCAAAGTTGGTTTCTCCTGTGTTGGACAGACATAGTCACTCAATTATTGATCTTACCAAAGATGACACATCATTACTCAATTTAAAAAAAAACATCAAGTCTGCCTCACTGCAGTAGAAACAAACTAAAAAAATACATAAAAATCAAAAAAAATATTATCAAAACCAAAAAATTAATAAAACAGCATAGTAATATGTCCAAGTGTGCAAAACTAAGTAAGGAGAAATTGGAACTATATAATGATTTAGAAAAGTGCACAATAAAACTAGACAAATGCAGGTTAAAGTATGAAGCTGATACACAAGCACTACAAAGTGAAATTAGTTATTTAAAAGACTCCCTTGATAAAAATAATACTTAATAAAAAGTATGTCACTTCAATGAACGAAATAGAAGAGTATTCCAAGGCAATGGACAATCTTATTACACTGTCCACAAATAACACTGAATGATTTGATTCTTTAATCAACAATCACTCTTGTGATTGTGCCCGTTCATCACACCAATCGCCTGCAAGTACTCCGATGTGTGCCCCCTTGACCGACCCCTTGTGTGTCAGCGTTCATAATAATAATAATAGTGATAGGTTCAGGTCACAGCAGTCATTTGGTGCATCAATTCATGAACCTAGTTCATTAGTTGATGCACAAAACATAGTTTTATTTAGTGATGATATTGGAAGGAATATGGGTTCAATTTTGAATTCTTGTTTACCGGGACAGTCAGCTATTAGTTATTGTTATCCGTCAGCATCCTTTGAATTTCTCATGCAAAGAACTTTAAGTTATAAATTCAATAAGTGTGATAAACTTGTAATATTATCAAGTGATAGGGGAAATTTAAACAAACAACAGTTGAATGACTATTGTGAGTCATTATTAAAGCTAGATATAAGTAAAATAATTTTGTTTACATTTCCTTATCATAAAAATCAGTCAGAAGCGGAAAAAAATTATAGATTTAAGCTAAATTCTACTATACATACAATAAGCATGTATAATGACAAAGTACATTTAATTGACACTAACAAAATTGTTAGTAAAAGATTATTTTTAACTCATAGTAAATATTATTCTAGTCATAGGTTTAGGAGACAGATAGCTTCTGTGCTATCCTATTATTTTGACTTATCAGCCAAGAACTTGGCTATTACTTCAACTGCTTCTATTGAGCAGACTGACATTGTAATACATTCTGACATTATACCTAATAATGTACAACTTAACTTAGCCAATACTGTGGCTATAAAGAACACTGTACCTCTTGAAAGGTATACTTTGACTTGCTTGGAATCCGTTCCAAATAATTTAAATTAAATAATAAGACAATAGAGGCCATCTCTGGCAAAATTTTATACAGTAGTAAAAATAAAAGCAATAATGATGTAAAAATAAATACTGTTTGTAATGATAATGATACTAACTTGGTGCATCAAAACATACAAGGGATGTTAAATAAAGACCTAGAAATGAGCTATTCTTAAATAATAATAATATTCATGTACTTTGTATTACAGAGCACTGGCTTCGAAGCTCTGAAGCTATATTTAATTTTAATAATCACCAAGTAGCTAGTATGTTCAACAGAGAAAAAGCAATTCGTGGTGGCTCCTTAATAATTTTGAATAAATCCTATAAGTTTAAAGAACGTAAAGACATTGTGAGCCTCTCTGTTGAGCAAACTATTGAAATGGCCTGTGCTGAGCTTGAGCATTTCATTGTTGTAAGTGTATACAGACCTCCCATTGGGTTATATGAAAATTTTGAAATAATTTTAGAACAGGTACTTGTAAAATTATCTGGATCTAAGAAATTAATAGTTGTATGTGGTGATTTTAATATTAATTTACTAGATAATTCCACCACTTGTATCAGATTTAGATCATTACTAAATTCATATAACCTAGTTAATCTATTTCTAGAGGCAACAAGAATCACTCATTGTAGTGCAACTTGTATTGATAATATTTTTACAAACTCCACTCCATGTAAAAAGTCAATAATTAATATGTTAGGCTCAGATCATTGCGGACAGTTGGCTTCCTTTCACTTTGGTAAAAATATAATTAATAAAAATAAAAAAATTGTTTGTATACCGATGACAACTGGTCGTGTAGAAAAATTTAGAAGTAATATAATAGCAAAACTTAAATACCTAAAATATAAAAATAACACCAATTTACTATATGAGATTTTTTTCAATGTTTTTAAAAGTGAGTTCAATGCTATATTTACTTCTAAAACTGTCAATTCCAGGAATTTCTTGTCATTTAATGTTTGGGCGACTGTGGGGATTCAAAAGAGTAGACAAAGGTTATATGAACTGTATAGTGAGAAAACATTAATAATAATAATAATAATAATAAATAAACAATAATAATAATTGTTTGTAAAACAATTAAAAACATCAATAATTTTACCAAAGTTGGTGATTTTCATAATGTTAACACTAGAAATAGGCATAATCTTGGTGCACCTGTAACTCGGTTGCATCGAATCCGTAATTCTTTTATGGGACAGTGTGTACGCTTTTACAATAGGATCCCAGAAAACGTCAGAGAATTTTCTATATCACGATTTAAAAAAATTGTGAAAAGACGTTTGTGTGTTAAAGGTTATTACCAAATTAATGATTTTGTAAATGATAACACGCCTTGGGAATGAAACGCCTTGGGAAGGAAATGAAATGAAATGAATTTGAATTTTGACTTACTTCTTTGTTTAACCTGCTATATGCGGGTTACAGCGTGAAGGAAACAAACTTAAATTATTATTTTTTTCACGCAGATTATACAGCAGCAACGGCCACACATCGACTCTGAACTACACACCCACAACCGACATGGAGTACGGGACGCTCGCGTGCTACGGTGAGAACGCGGTTGGACAGCAGAAAGTGCCGTGTCTATTCCAACTTGTGGCTGCAGGTGAGGAAGCTACTGAATTTTGTGATTTGACTCAATTTTATATTTCTTGAGGATATGTTTTTCATAGAATAATAAAATAAATTATTTAATTATATTTTATTTTGATAGTGTAGTAATTATTTTGATATTCCTAATTGCGCGAGTAAGTCTATCTGTTTGACTTTTTGTCTATCTGTTTGTACACCAATATGTTCTTATAGTACTGGATAGATTTGAATATCACATTCTTAAATATTAAAGGTGCGAAGTAGGCTATAGGTTATTTTGAAAACTGGTACACCTAATATAGTATTATGGAAAAACAACAAAAAGCAACCAGACTATAAAACATACAATGATAAACATTTCTCGATAAGTAATTATTGATCTGATGAACAAAGACAAACTTGGCGTTGAATATTTGAATTAAATACGGAGAACAGAGTGTCTCGACGGCAAGTTCAAAGAGGCCACGCAAATTAAGTTGCGGGCGGCAACTAGTCAATTATATTATTTACAAAATAATATAATCTTTGTTTAGGTCGTCCATTTCATCTCCAAAACTGTACAGTAGCGAACCAAAGTCTCGACTCGCTGTATGTAGAGTGCGTCGAGAACTTTGACGGTGGCTTACCGCAAACTTTCCTCATGGAATTACTTGAGCTTCCTTCATTGATTGTAAGTTTTTTATACTTTTTTTTACATTTTGTAGTCATTGTGTAGTCATTTTGTTGATAGAGGCCAGTCGTGTAAATACGACAGGTTGCGGATTTTATTTCCACTCGAGGAAACAAATATTTAATGTTTTCATTTCTTCGCTCTGGTGTTGAAGAAAAGTGTGGTGTTGGGTTCCGCTACTCATCGCAATAACTCTAGAATACGGCGGAAAGTTTGGAACGGAGTGTCTTAACACTAGATTCCCTCTGCATAACCTGCCTTATGGGGGATACATTTAATGCATGCTAACCTCCACAGGTCCGCTACAATGTTTCAACTAACCGAACTCCTCCATACTTTGAAATCCGCGGCCTGCCACCCGGCGTTAGCTACAGAATAGATTTATACGCGGTAAACGCGAAAGGCAGGAGCGACGTGTCTACTATAGAAACCGTCACATTGAAGGGACAAGCGAAATATACTGGTAAGTTTAATTTATCTATGTATGTGCTTTATATGTTTTTTTTTAGTTTCATGCACACAGCATATTAAGTACATTCCGTGTAGAGTAGATGAACTCAACGTCGGGCTTTTCCCTTCATACCAAAGCGAAGAAATGAAAATATTAATAAATTATAATTAATTTCCTCGAAGGCGGATCGAACCCACACCAATCGGTTTGACAGTCACACTTTGTGCCCCTGACATGTTCAATACTTCACAATAATTCATAATAATTGTAAATAGATTAGTTCTTTCATGAAAATATAACAAAGTGTTTAATCTCAGTAGAGCCAACATCCGATTAAAAGCTTCATTTGCCAAACAATTTTATTAAAAATTAACTTAAATAGCTTTAATTTAGCTCGCATGCTTGAAAACTTGTTACTCACTTAGGCTTCAAAAGGAGTTTCAAATTTCGCAAACGTTGAAATTTTCACAACTTTATTACCTGCCGTGTTTAATGCGGGAATTTTGACGGGAAATTAAAAGTTATCCCGTTGGTAGTCGAGTGTTTACTTTGTGACTGTTCATATTTTGTTTAAGTGTTAGCTGTTGATTGAATGTTCACTGTACTGGTTTCATAAAGTTTGAATTAGTAAAAATAGCAAAGCGGCTTCACGCTTATTCCCGCATAGTACTTTCCCACTTTTTACCTTATTTTCGAGACTGAAATTGGCATTTTAGAGACTGATTCTTTCTAACTGCGTCACGACAGTTTTGTAGAAATATTAAGACAAACAAAATTAGGTTTTTTCGGTCTACGTATCCGCGTGGAAAGATCGGAATATTCACAAACACACCGTTCTTCATTTTCCTATGAAATCGAACTTAATTCTCATTCGTCTCTTTTTTATTATTTTATTTACTTTTAAAGATGGTGTTTGGTTCCCAGGATCCTTCTGCTTACCCTGACATAATAAATGCTCAACACATTCATTGTCTAATACATTGTCTAACAGGTGAAAGTAGTTCGCTTGGCATGTCACCAGTACTGGCGTCCATAGCAGCGATGTCAGCGTTGATGGCTACAGCAGTGTGTGGGATACTTGCTATACTGTACAAAAAACATGTGAATCGACATCGACATATGCCCGCCAAGCATGCTCCGTTGAGGTAAGTTTTTTTGTAAGTTTAAGCTGTATCACCCAATACCCAACTTTTAAGGTATTGTTTGTTAAGTGGCGGAACTCAATCACATGTTTTGTCTTGTTACCTGAGCGAGTAAATTTAAATTCTCGTTAGGTGCGTGTATATGATTGTAGCTTTTTATTGTATGTATTCTGTATTTCACACTGTATTTCACACATAGTAGGGTAAACAGTAAGAATTTGGATATCTAGTGCTAAGACACTCTGCTCTGCCCCGATTTCCACCAGATTCTGGAAGCATCCAAGGATGAATGTCGGTACTCAACGCTTCACTTTGCCTCGTTGCCTAGTAGTTATAAAAGGAAATATTGTTTGTGCTTGTATATTTAATTTCTTTGAGTGGAAATCAAAGCCATAACCTGTCACCTTACAGAACCATGCTTGTGCCACTGCTCTACGGTTGGTCTCTTTTTAAATTCCATATCAAAATCTGGTGAAACTCCACAAAAAACTTGAAAAAATGTAAAAATAAAACTTCCATCAGACAAAAGATTTAATTTATCTATTTTTATCTCAACATACCGATGTACCAATGTACAGAAACGTTCGAACCAATTAAATTGGTCTAAACCCAAAGCAGGTATGCGATAACCAGACCGGGACTCCCCCGAAACAGGGTAGAGCCGATTAAAAGATTTGCTCTACGCCTCGCTAGAACGACGAATTGCTTTACATCTAGTGGGACTTGGGGTGAGGAAAACCTCACCCAAAGGAAAACCTTTTTGTCACCAATTTGGTAAGAATGATGTAAGACTGTTGCTATTTCAATAGTAGTCGAAATTAGAAATTATTGATTTAATCATACAAAATATTGACAGACACATGATTGAAAGATATGCTACTTTCAATGGTTCTGTATGTTTACCTGCCAACAATATGTAGATGAAACTCTGTCATTGAGGGCAGTCTTGCCACAGGGGCACGAAGTGTGACTGAGAACGCTACAGATTGTGGATTCAATTTCACTCGAGCAAATGAAATACTAAATATATTTGTTTCTTCCGCAAAACGCGATATTTTTCACCACATAACATGGAATGCTTCCAAAATTCGTTGGAAAATGGGAAACGAAATGTCTTAACACTAGGTTTCCTCTGCTTGCCTGCCAGCGGGGTTACCGTGTGCAGGATACAGCGTGAAGTTGAAATAAAGAAATCTGTCGTTGCTGAGTCACTGACAAACAACGCACAGACAAAACTTGGTTTCTAAAGTGAACACGGATATATAAGTTAAAGTTAAACATATAAATTATTTATCAAAATTCCTACTGGATATTCCCTACATGCGAAATTTTCCATTTCAGTATAAGAAACACACTAATAAAGTAATGGTCGACGGCTAGTCTTATATAAAGGCTTTGAAACTTTTTATCAAATTTGTTTGAAGATTTCAATCTCGGTCACCTTCAAACTGAGGTCAGGTCGTGACTGAGCCAAATATCAAAATGTCATCATAGATTTTGTGCCTTTAAATTATTGAAATATTATTATATAGGTATAAGTTACCAGCCAAAGTTAAAGGTTAGTTAGTTCTCGTGTTGAAAATTATTTTTTTTATCACTTTTTGTCCACTTTTGTTTTGAAAATCGAACTCACAATCAATCAAGGTTTAATAAAATACTTCCTAAGTGCGCCACGATGGTGTATTGTTAATGAAGAAGTCAGCTTCTCGTCTTTTTGTACATAGTAACGTAGGCAAAGGGTACCAACCTAGTACCCCGAGTCATTAAGATATTGCATGTTGAGTGTCTGAATTTCGTCAAATTATCGAGACATTTTGAGTGGCGGAACTTAACGAGGCGCTTCGTTTACTCGGCGGAAAAATTATTAAAATAAATTAAATATCCGTTGGGATCGAACCCACAACTCTTGCTTACAAACAGGCTTTATCACTGAGCCCCTACAGCCTCATAAAAATATTAACTAACTTAATTTTTTTTTCTTAGCGAATCAATGTATGCGGAACGGAGCGGTCAATGCAGTACTCCTGTGAAGGCCGAAGCTCGTCCCGCACCCGAACCTGATCCTACAGACGACGCTGATCCTGATATAATACCAAATTTATATGGCAAGTATAGAAATAAATGAAAATATTTTTCTAATTTACCAATATTATGATAGTCTGCAGTCGTGGCGTAGGGGCACAATCGTAATAATTAATTTACTAGCTCTGGTAACGAGGCAAAGCGCAGCGTTAAGTTCTGCCACTCATGAGAACGGAGCACTTGATGAGAACGGAACTTTACTTAGTAAAAATATTATTTATAATTTTTACTGTTCTATTTATGTAAATATTACATTTATTACTAATAAATGCCATTTTTTTATATTCAAAGATCTAATAATATCTTAGAAGAATATTTCTCTTAAAGACTTAGTCAGCAAGTCAAAAATTAAAGCTTCTTATAGGGAATATATTTAGCGAATTTAATAATAGACAAAGCAAAGAAGCCTTAGTTTATAGTATGAGATTTTTATGGTAATTTTATTTCTTTGTTAAGTTTTGTTCAATGTGAGACTTACGAATGAAAGTTTGTCCTGGCCAGTGGTAATATGAGGTGTGACTCTTACACATGTATGATAGCTAAATATGATTATATGTGAACGTGAGCTGATGGTTGTGGGTTCGATTCACATTCGAGGAATGATTTATTTTTTTATACACTTGCTCTGGTGACAAGACGAAGTACAGTGTTGAGTGGCACTCAATGTCTTGATAATTGCACAGGAAGTGGATAACGGAACGTCTTAACATTACGTTGTATATTCTTCGTTTGTACGTAGCTATCAGCTAAACTATCTAAAAAAATTCGATTCGATAAAAAGAAATATAAATAAAAAAAAGGAAAAAGAATCGAATCCACGACCCGTAATGATAGGGCGAAACCTGTTAGGTAACGTCGTTAGCAATTCAATACTCGGGTACGAAATAACCATTATGACGCTTCATTTATTCACAGAGCTCAATACAAATCGCACGACAGTGATTCTGTGAATTCTGACACCTTTCATTTCTGCTGGAATTTTGAAATATTCGATTTTGAAAGTGAATTTCAGCTGTTTGATGTCTTATTATAATTTATATATTTTATTAAATAAATAAATATGCTTCACGCTGTATCTTGAATACAGCAGGGAAGGGAATATCTTATTTAATATACGTTTTAATTATATGTTTACGTTGAACGTTTATTTGTACTCTTGAAAATTCGATAGACAAATAATTATATAGCTTACAACTAGCTAATTATATAGCTTTACAAACACAACGAACGCCATTATGGCGCAGGAGATGCACGCATATAGTTTTGGGTTCGATACCTTTTAGACTAATTGATTTAATTTTTATTCACCATAAACTTTGGGTTCCGTACATTAACATACCGTCTTTAAAAGATATGAAAATTAAAAAACACTATGAAAATTAAAAAACACAAATAGAGAAAATTTATAAATATTTTCATTTCCTCGCTTTCGTTACAAAGACGTAGAGCACGTTGATATCCACCAATCAACACACAATGTCCAGAATTAACACTGAATTTCCTATCATCCTATATGCGGAATATAGCGTAAAGCTTAGAAATATACGAGATTACTAACATTTACATCCAAATTTATCGTACAGAAAGAAGACCGGTATCGAACGGCTACATGAGTCTGCAGCGACCGCCGTCTAACGGTAAGGTACGCGAAGTCAGCGACGACGCCCGCTCGGAGCCCGACGGCGGCGGATATTACGCTGACTTCAGGAAAAAAGATTATAAAATACCTTTGACTAGTGTAAGTGTTCATTTTGGTTAATTACCTACTCTCATCGTAAACGCAATGGTTCGGAGTTTGATTCTCAATCGCAGTAATTGATTATAATAATAATTAATCAATTAGTAATTTTCACTTTGTCTCTTTTGTAAGAGCCGCTAATAAATTATATATTTCTTTATTATTGTAGAACAGGAATAACTTACTACAAGGCACAAATATTTAGAAGCTTTTAAAAATTGGAAAGTAGCGGGACTCGAATCTGGGACTCTCAGAAACAGTCTCTAGCTCGTTATTACTGATTAACAATTCGTTATAAACGTTTATAGAGTAATAATTGTTATAAACAATTCGTTATTACTGATTTACATCGAAATTATTACATGTTATTTTTGTTAATAGTATTAACGAACTGTTATCAAGAAAATACTACTATCAAAAAAATATAAAAGTGTAGTGACTATCATGAGCACAGACATAAACCTACAAAAAACCTCTCTTACCCAATTAGCCTGTTATTAACACCAACAGAATAGAATCTAAAACATTTGAAAAGAATATCTCATAGAAATTTTTTCACCGTCACCGCCTTTTCATATGATCTTTTTTTTAATAAAAAAAAAGCGCAATTATGTGCACCGCTGAAGTATGTTTTCATTCAGAATGAAGTGACTTTTTATGTTGAACACAATAGCAAAGTAAATACAATATATACTGTACGTTTACTTACTCGCACTAGGTCAACAATTAGTGTAATGTGGGGCAAGCATTTAAATTACTTTCATATTTTTATTTTCATGCTCTTGAACACATTTTGAATGAACTGTGCTTAATGATGCGACACTACCCTTTAATAATGTTGGTTTATTAAAACTTTGAGATTCGCTCGTGACAATTTTTTGTAACTACCCTCAGTTTCGAGGTGTTGTTTTGTCTTGCTCTCTACGATATTGTGACACTGCTGTTAAAAGCAAAATTAAAATATCAAAATCATTCTATTTCATTTAGAATCGTTTTCAAAAAACAGCTAGAAAACAATTGCTGTAAATGTTTAAATTATTGTAAAAACATTGAGAATTTCAATAATGATTTCTTAAAATTTGTTCAGATATTTGAATTTTTATAAGAAAAAAATGTATAAATTTACAAATAAAGTGTGGTTCAATTTACAAGCGTCGAATCTCCACTTAGTGTAATGTAATTTTGTAAGGTGGGCGCGAAATTTTATTTGAGAATATTTATACAAAAAATATTCTTATTAATTATTTTTATTTATTTATATATTTTAATTAATTACCATATATCTAATGTAAAAATTTATTTTACAGTCATATCACAGTTTAAACCGCGTGAACAAAGGCGTGAACGCGTGCAGTCCGGGCTCGGGCGTGACGTCATCGCTCACCGCGCACCGCCTGCGACCGGAAGTAGTCACTACCTCCCATAGAGTCCAAGAGAGTTGTATATAAACTAAATATAGAGGCATTTGTATTATGATTCGTGAAATACAATATTTTCTAATAAATGCGATTCAGAAGTATTGTTTTCTTTGAACTGTAGAGTCGATATTTAGAGCTGTAATTCGACTTTTCAATGCAATAAATTTCTAAATTGAATTTCGAATGTAACATTAAATTGTAAAACCTAATAATATTATATAAATTTGTAATAAAATTAAACATTTCACATAAAATAGATGCTTGACTCAAGCAGTAACGTACAACATTTTTAAACCTTTTCAAATTTTTATATCAAAAATGTTTACAGATATTTTTTTATGTAAAAATCTGTAGGATTAAATAGCCTCCGAATCATTACAATGCCTTGAGACCCTCCAATGTAAATATTCTGATAAGATAAGTACTGACTGTGTTCCTTTCATAGTTTAACCTTTTGTAAATTTGACTTTTTACTCTTTTGTGTAAGGATAGAGTAAGTTACACTTGTTAGTGGGCAAATCGCTTAAAGTTTGACAAGCACGGTACGAGTCTATAGATATGATTTTTTTCGATACGAGTCTATAGATATTAAATTATACTGTGTATGTAATGTTTTGTAGCTTCAAGCATAAATAGTAGGATAGGTGCCACAAATAGCAGGGTAGGCTTCCCAAATAGCAGGGAAGGAACCTGGGAACCTAGTGTTAAGTCACTTCATTCCCATTAAGACAATTTCGTTTCCCATTTTCCACTGAATACTGGAGGCATTGCCTGTATTGAGTGGAATATAAATGTATTATTGTATTTTATGTTACTGTAATAGTTTTTTTAAACAAAAACATAGAAATTAAAGGTTAATGACTACTAAAAATTCTTACTATTTTTGAATATTAAAAAAAAAGATACATTCACAATTTGTAATTATTCACGATACAAAATCTATACAGCCAATCTAACTATTGGTAAAAAATATTTATATACCGAGTAGTATATTTTTTCCACATAAATAAAATGTCTTTCTTTTTAGAGCTGAATTAATGTACGTATATCTATAGACTCTTAATGTATATTTGAAATAATATTGTTAATACCTACGTCACTCCAAACCTGTTTATTAAAAATAAACATTTTAAAATAACGTTATAACAACGAATGACTAAATTTCTATTTTTTTTTAATTTAGAATGGAAAGAGTTACAGAACCGTACTATTTTATTAATATTTAATTGAATTGGCGAGTATCTACGCCGCACTTTTTCTACTAAAGCGGGGAATCTATATAGCTTCACGCTGTATCCCGCGCAGAGCAGTGTAGGCAGAGGGAACCTAGTGTTAAGACACTCCGCTCCCCACAATTCCCCCGATTATATTTAAATTATTTTAAAGTATAATAATGTATATTAATCCTCGAGTGAATGATTATATTTAAATTAATATTATAAAATTAAGATATTTTAAATATTCATTCACATGATTCACTATCCCACGGGACCGTCATCTCACGGGAGTGCTAACACGCTCGCGCTAAGTATATCACTTGGTGACAATGTACCGAAATGTGAAGAGCTCGGTGAAAAATTATCACCTATATGTAGAATGACGAATAAATATTTATTATTCGTCATTAGAGCGCATGATTACATGCGCATATCGCGAGTCCAAGAATTTGTTTTAAGAAAGCCAGGCCACGTGTTGAGATGGGTTTTATTCGTATGAATTAATTAATTTTATAATAAATAAATAAGAGGCCGCTGTTTGTGGTCGATCCCGATTAGAGGAGATTATTATTTTCATACCCTCTCTTTCTTTCACCATACAGCACCCAATGCCTCTAGATTTCGACTAAATGTGGAGAACGGAAGTGTCTTAATGGGAACGAATTATCTTATCTGCGATAGGTTTCCACGTTACGTCTGCCGACCCAGCTGCAGCTGCATATGCAGGATGTACCGTGTTAATTTAATTATTTATTTTATGATTTTTTAGTAAATAATATTTTTACTTTGATTTTTGTTAAAGCCTAACTCAATAGATTCGGAAATCTTTGAAATAATTAGCTTCCATATAATATATATAGAAATTAACTATGAAATGGATAAATTTTTAAAGAAAATTGGGAAAAAAATATATCTGATTGTCTGGTAACGCGTCGCCTTAAAATATTTGTTGTTTACATACCTAATAACAGTACATGAATGAAAACCATAACATAACATAGTATGTGAACTTGAGACTTACTACCGTCAAATCTATGCGTTTGATATTTGTGGGATATAGCGTGAAGCTAAAAAAACAATATTTTTTACTTAAAAAAAAACTCTTTCCATTTCATCCATTCTTTATTTTAAATTTCAAGTGACCGAGGAAAAATCTAAAATATCTATTGTCTTTGTAAATTTCGCTCAGAGTTGAAAGGTTTGTAAAAATAGTTGATTGAAGCGAAATTGCTTGCGAATTATATTAAAAAGTGCGCAATGATATTTTAAAAGCTGTTGAAAAAATTTAGATTTGTATGAGATTTTTCATTAAAACATTTATTTCCGAGAATAACTTAATATAAACGGTTTCTTTGTGAATAATTAACGAACAAAACTTTACATTCACTTACGTTTTATAAATGCATGCATTATTTATTTATATACTTAATTGTAAATAGCTGTAAATTTGTATATAGAAAAGTTCTATATTGAAATTACAAAATCTAGTCTAATTTAGTACTAACGGTGCTAAGAAATGTATAATAAGCCGCCTGTTATCCATATAGTAGAGTATCATTGAAATATTCAAATAAAAATACTAATTTTATTAACATTTTTTTTGTTTATCTAAATAATTAATAATAAATTTCTTAATAAATATTAATGATAATGAAAAATAATTAAATTATATATAATTGATCTATGAGTGGATAACAGGCGATCAAAGACAGCAGCATTCAGTACGAGGTGCTGGATTGTTAAAGATTCGATAAACAATTGTTTCTTGTAAATGTTTTCAAAATACAATGTCGAGCATTTATGGTTTTCAGTGTTTTATTTATAACCCATGTATGAAACTCAATATATTTTTTTTTTATCATAAATTATACTAACTTTCATCGATATGTGTCTATTATTTTAAGAATTTCGTAACTCAAAAAAATATACACACGAGTACAACCATCTAATTTTCAAGAAATTACATGTTAAATGGTGGATGGTGGTGGTTACACTCCCCCCCCAAGAGAGAACTCAACCCACAACCGTCACGCTTACAGACAGTCGCTGTACCGTACAATATACAATAAATAAATGTAAATTCAAAACGGAAACATATTTACGATTACATTACAATTTTTACATGAATTACGGTCACCATACACAAATAAAACATTTTCAACTCTCAAGACGTCTTATGTCCAGTACATATGACCGAAAATAGTGTAAAGATCCAGAAGTACGTTATGTTAGAAGAAAAATAAAATCTATATTTTATAATGTAAAGATCAATTTCGAGTAAAATTTTTATTTCGAAGCCAATGTTTCATAATACCACCCGTCGATCCCAAAATTTTATATCTTAACTAATAATGTAAAGTTATACAAGAGATTGTTTGGTTGAACGTGCTAATCTCAGGATGTACTGAATCTCGTTCATTCGAAAAAATGTTTTTGTATAGAATGCTTCAATTATATAGAGATAGACCTCCTGAAGTACCTGCAGTCAGAGTTTCTTTTAGAATGAGGAATATTTCATTCTAATTTGCAATTTTTAATTATTTCCACTTAAAAACAGGGACGAATCCGTACTAAAAACTATTATTATCATGTTATATACCGTTGTTAAATTTAAAAGTTTGTATTTCGTTGATAGTGCCAATTAAGTATGCAAATTTTTATTTATATTCATACATATTGGTGAATGAATATTGGATATTGAATTAAAACAAAGGCTTTTTTACGATATATTTGTTTGAAAGCAAAGTGTAATATTTATATATAATATTATTTTAATGCAGGTCGGATGCAGTATATTTTAGACTTGTATTTATTCTTATTATAATCTCTTGTTTTATACGGTATCCCACACATAGCAGGATAGGCAGAGGGAACCTAGTATTTAGAAATTCAGTTTCCTATTTCCCGGCCAATTCGAGATATTGCTAGTTGAGTAGCAGAACTCAACGCTGCAATTCATCTTTTTACCAGCTTGTGGAAAATAATTATTTTTTGGAGTGGGAATCGAACCTACAATCATAGCCTCAAAATCATCAGAAGTACAAATTTTTAAACGACGGAAATATATATATTATTATGAAAAAAAAGTTCTAAATTATGACGGGCGATGCCACACTGTGTGATGGCCATAAACAGTATTTATTTGACACTTGTGATAGTAAAGCAGATTTAATGAAAGCTCGTATAGTATATTGTACATAAAGCAATCACTATAAACAACAACGCCTACAGTTAAATGGGAAGATTAACAATGGCGGTAAACGTAAATATAAATATAAATCAAACTAAATATGGTGGTCGTCGTCGTCGTGGAGCAGTGGTTGTGGGTTCGATTTTCACTCAAAGGAATGATCGTATTGAAGTTATTTCATTTATCACAAGCAATGTGTGATGATGTACTGCTGCTAATTAAAAACATTTTTTTTGTGTTGGATAGTTTATCGAGGAGAGCTTTATAATATCACATCAATCAGTTTATTGATAGGTACTGTACCTGCGACCAGAGTTACCTTACGGGACGAAGCCGCAGGAGAAGCAACCTATATAAACGAGCATATAAGTTTTAAATAAATTTGAGGCTGTCGTGGTATAAGGGTATACTGTATACGGTTATGGGTTCAATCCTCACTCGGGGGAATGAATTATTGTCTATTAATATCAATATTCATATTTTCGCTCTGGCTCCATGGCAAAGAGTCCGGCGTTGAGTTCCGCCAGTGAACAAGCAAATACCTCGAAAAAATCTGTGGAAAGTGGGGAACGGAGTATCTTAACACTAGTATCCCTCTGCAAATTAAATTCTTAAATCTTAAATTTGATTTATTTTAAGAAGAAAACAAAAGGTGAGCAAATTTCAAAATATTTTTTCATTATTTTAATCATAATATTCTTATCTAATCGAATATAGAGTCAAATATAATTTATACCGTAACTGTCGAGATTAATATCTTATACGACATCAGGGAATAGCGATTACACTAATGTACTTTATATTAGGGGCTTCGTTGTATATTTGTATTTTATGTTGGAAAAATATATAAAACGAAATTATTTTATATAAAACGATTTCTGTCTCTCACATCATTCAGAGTTAGAGATAAATTTTGTATTTAATGTTTAATTACAAAAAAAATCTTAACTACTATTCTGCCAACAATTTGGAAATATGAACTTTTAGGGTTTTTTTAACCTCATGCTGTCCTGCATATAGTAGGGGAGATACATCAACATGGTAAGAAACTCCTCCATTTCTCACTTTACGCCCAGTTTTCAAGACATTGCTTATTGAGTGGTGAAACTCAAAGCCACGCTCTGTCTTGTTACAAGAACAAAATGGAAGTAATTCAATTCTCCTGAGTGAGAAGCTCACAACTGTCGAGATTTGCAGTCAAATAACACGACAGCGTTTATATATATTTTTAATATGTCAATGTGTAAAGAGAAAAAAAAAGTCGAGGCAAAGCGCGGCGTTGAGTTCTGCCACTCAACACGCAATGCCTCTAGAATTTGGAAGACTGAAGTGTGTGAATGTGAACAGAGAATCTGAACTCTAGGTTCACCCCCTGGCTACCCAACTGCGTAATATAAAAAATAGATATAATGTCACCATTTTCATTTCCATATAGTTACATATACTTACCAATGTATTCACCGCAGCTGGGAAATTCTGACAGATGACCTAATTGTCATATTTGGGCTGCGGTCAGTTACATGATTGATACGCTCCATCCCACCACATTTACCGCGTTGCAGCAAGGTAGCTTCAAAAGGGTATTTATCTAATTATTATTTGGAAGGTATTTGTGAAAATATTGTACCGGGTTTGCTGTATGTTATTGTTTATCATAATCTATTCATAAAAGCTACGTAAAAAGAGACGAAGCATGGTGTTGAGTTCCGCCACTCGACACTTACTTCCCAGATTGACTCTGGCTACTCTTCTAAATGCGGGATACAGATCTCTTAATTAGTATAAAATTAATAGTGATTGATCTGAATACTAACTAAGCAAGAAAAAAATTCAAATGGTAAAAATAAAGGAAATCTGTTTGTATATTTTTTATATTGTTATAAAATATAAAGGAGCACATATACATTTATTATTATTAGCGAAGAGCTAACAACTTCTTATAGAACAACAATAAAGCAAAATATAACGATTTATAAATACAATCGAAATATCCTTAAGTATCAAGTGGCAGATTGATATGTCACATACATTTGTATGGTATTTCTTGCTGTCCTTGAATTATATATCTACATACGGTGGCAATAAATAAAGAGAGTTTCATGTATTTTTCCACTGCCCCATTATGGTTTAGTAATGTAATCTGGAATACAGAATTTTTATAAAGCTATGATTAACCGGGGCTAGTAAGTTAGTTTGTGGATAAACATTTTTTCAGTTTTCTACAGAAATCTGTTTCTTTTAAAATAGATTTTTTAAAATATTTTTAGGATACGTGGAGACGCTCCACCGCCTCCAAGTTTAGGCTACCGTTAATCTGTAGTTAGTACTTATACATTATAAACTAAGCAGAAATTTTAATATCATATTGATATATCTGCCTATCTAAACAAATGAAGAGAATTGGGTGAAAATTAAAAAAAATATATTAATTCAATTTGTATCCAAAGCGGCACAAGCCATTTTATCGAGCGGAAGTTGTATATTGCGGATGGATACTTCCGGCGGAATTAATTAAGGAGTAAAGTGAATTTATCAACTCTATAGAGTTTAAGAGCTTTTGTTAACTTTGTTCTGGAACTACATGTGATAACACTCATGGTTGAGTTGTTGTGTTTATGTGGTTGATATTAATATAACAAATGCAGAGTTTCTGGATGGAAGAGAGAGAACCTTGTTGATGCACTTGGAGTGTTTGACTATAAGCGAGGTGGTCGTAGGTTCGTACACCGTTTGAGGAAATTATTATATTTGTTATTTAATATTTGCATTTCTTCGCCTTGATAACCAGGCAAATCACAGCGTTGTCTTTAGCCACCTTCCACGCAATGTCACCAGATTTCGGTGGACTTTGGGATACGAAACTATCTTAATGAGAGCGGAGTGCCTCGGTTCTCTTTTTTTCAATTCAGGATATTTCGTTTTCAAACTAAAAAACTATATAAAGAATAATTGAAACATATAATTTTTACACGCCATGCCTCCATAATTAGACAGAAAATAGGACACAGATATCTTAATGGCAGTAGAGTGCCTCTGTTCTCAACTTTTCACCCGAAGTCCGATTTCTATGTGGTTAAAGTAAAAAAAAAAGAGAAGAATAATTTAAATATATTAACCGCCACTGTTGCAATCACTATATCGTACTTTTGACAATTTTATATATATATATTTTTTTCACTTCAACAAATTCAATCGTTCGTTATCAAATGAAGCAACTCTTATGGAATATACGAGTTCGTGTTGTAACATTTATGTCGCTGTTATGATTTCTATTATTAGCTTTCTCTGTGGGAAGATTGTTACAAAATTTCGTTGTTCGAAATACCTTGTTATATTTATTTTATTGACTATATGTCTATATTATTTATAATGACTATGTAAAAACCAGTGAAATTAATGAAAATATTAGATTTTATAAAATGTTCATAAGAAGGTTTGAAGCTAAGTTGAGTTTAAATTTATTATTTGATGTCATTGAAAAGAGTAGGGAGACATTGCGTTCAATTTTCGAGATATGCGACTTGAGTAGCGGATCTTGTCGCCACACTTTGTGTACCTCTAAATGGGGATTGAAAGCCATAACAATGTTTCATCACTGCAGGACGATCTTAACGCATGATTTTTGTTATTTCACATTCACAGTTTTCCTGTTACACTCTGCCTACCCTACTATGTGCGGCATACAGCGTGAAGCTTAACAAAAAATAAAGAATATTACCTAATATTTAATTATTGGACAACGGTACTCTGTTTGGCATTTATAAATATTTAATAAAACACTTTTTTTAGACGGTATCGCGTGATCGTTTAGATTAACCTAATACCATATTTATATGCCATTGATTGTTTTTAATGACCATGGTGGGTACAGCCTACGCGTTTTGTTGACACCATTATGGTTCAAAGAAACGTCTGGGATAAATGTCGATTCGGAGAATGATTGGGACTATATTGAGTCCACGGTGGTCCAGTAGCGCGAGTGTATGACTGTTAGTGTGACAGTCGTGCGTCCGATCCCACTTGGGGTAGTGAAATATTTATAATTTTAGTTTCTTTGTTAACGAGGTAAAGCGTGATGTTGAGTTCCGCCACTTAGCACAATGTTTTAAGAATTCGATGGTAAGTTAATTGAGAATCGAATATCTCATTTTCTTCCTATGTTGACTCTGCCTGCCCTGTTACGTGTGGGATACAGCATGAAGCTGAAAAAAGCCACGTCTCAGAATAGAGCACAAATTCGTTATCCGTGTAACCGGTCAGTGTGAGCGTACGTTGTGTACAGGTGACGCGCCGTTATACAAACATTCCCATTTAAAACATAACATATTAAAACCTATCTGTTAGGGTTGCTCATTTTTCTATTTTATATATATTTTTTGTATTTTCTCTTGTAAAGTGTTCACTAGTTTTTTTCTATCTATTTTCTTTTTCTTAGGAATTGTTAGGGATCCTAATCATATCCTGTATCATGATTTCTATAATGTTATAATTGTGAAAACCGACAAGGATGGATTTGTTCTATTTTAATAAGCATGTGTGGATGTGTGGGTGTGAGTGCATAAGAATGAGAGATCACACAAAAATAAATAGTCTTTTATTATTTATTAGCATGAAAGTAGAATTAATATACCAAATTGTATATTTCTTGAGTATATTATGTGATGCAGTTGGAACAGCAAGTAAGCAAAGCAAGTAGTTTATCACTAACTTTCCAAACTTGTACAGAAATAAAACAAACAAATACCACGATATTATTATTTAATAGATTTCAAAGCAACAACCCTAGCCAACGAAAGCGTTATCAAAGGACGGATCGATTAATCGCGTTCACATTAAACAATGTTGTTATGAAAATGAAACATTGCTAGTGAGTGACTGACCTTACAGGAAATTGGTCGCGTTGAGAATAAATTTTATATAGTAAGATCAGGATGAACAAGTGCCTATTCAGATTATATCGGTAAATTACAAGGATTTTTTTACAATCAAGGGGAACACCTATTATTGAGCTACTCCATTCCTCCAAGACCACCGTTCCCCACTTTTCGCAGAATTGTAGAGGCATGGTATGTTGAATACTGGAAGTCAACGCCGCGCCTCGTTGCCACTGGGAGGAAATAAAATATTTTATTTTCTCGAGTTGGAATCGAACTTTCAATCCGTTACGCTTACACTCGTACTCTTGTACCCCTGAGCCACGACTGGCCTAAATTTAAATTTTCACAAACTTTTTAGAAGGTTTCTATCAATGTCACTCCTTGAAAGAACCGTCCGCACCGTCCCAGCAACATCTAAGTCCACGATAAAAATACAAGCAAAAAATAAAGAGGACTTAAGACATCTTAAGTCTATTGTCATTTCACAAGTTAGGAAAGACTTTGTAAACAAAAACAGATAATGTGATTACGTTAGAGCTTCCATAAGTAAGGGAACTTTATAAAGGAACAGGGTACCAAATACTTTTATTTAAAAAAGCGATTTTTTTTTGTTTTACTTGACAACTTGTATTAAAATATTAATTTTATTATATATATACGTGCAACGTAGGGTGATAATCTAAACGTAGCTGACTTGAACCTTCGCCTCTTGGAAGCTCATTATGCCTCCTGATCGCTAACTTATATTTAAGCAAGTACTTAAGTAAGTGCAGGCCGTCGTGCTTAAAGCTAATCAATACACATATTCTTCTTCTCAGGTTTTATATGCATTTTTATAGTTATGGTAACGCAACACTAGCATTGACGTTAGGTCAACGATGTCTCTAAAAACAGCGCCAAGATTGTCCACTTTTAAATTTTATCTTTATACTTAAGGCGATTAGCGCAGTAGGGTAAGCAAATACTATAATTTTAAAGTAAATAAAATAAGCAAGGAGATATATAGAAAATGTAATTTTTTTTATCCATATAAAGACTTAAAAAAGCACAATAGATATTTATATCAGCTTTTCGAGAGATAACTTTATGCATATTATTTGTATTCTTGTATGGTTTTTTGTTTTCTTTAATTATTGTAAATATGCAGTGGTCATACAAGCCAATTCAGGCTTAAGACTGCGAAGAATGATTAATTATTATTACTATGTTATAAATAAATAATAATATATATGTAACGGAGAGAATGGAGTGCCAAATACTACATTCACATGATTCATTGCATTAAAATTATTTTATATTTCTATTTTATATTCTTTGACCATTTAATATATTATTAATATCAATGCCATACGAAAGAAATATTAGAGCCTAAATAAAATAAAGATAGCCTAGCTTTCCATTCTCAATTGAACTGAAACTCAAAAACTGATAACGGAGAATGGAGAAACACTACACTATTCAAATCATAATAGAAAAATAAAAAATAAAAACAATCGAAACAATTACATTAAAATCTAAAATGATGTTTGTATCGTGAACAAACGTTAAAGACACGGGTCGTTAGATACGAGAAATTCTCCAACAATATTCTTTGTAACAATCGATTGAGCTGTCGGCGCTCTCGATACCGGCGGAAAATGTTTAAAAAACATCTCGAGCGTCAAGCATCGAGCATCGAGCATCGAGTGCTGAGCAGATGCTTTAGTTCTGTTATTTTCTCAGGGTATAAGCGAGGGGCGGTAGAGTTTAGAGTATTTTTTTTTATTTTCACTCTCTTCTTTTTGGAATACCCTTTTTTGACAGGTGAAGTTTATTTTTGTTAAAATATAACTAAAATTTTGCCAATTGAAATTGCTCCGTTTACAATAATGTGCACAGATTTTAGTTACTGATAATTAGATATAAACGGAGAAATAAACAGAGTTTCGGGAAATTATGCTGGTTAGTGATGGGAACTCGTCTAGACGCAGTGGTCTCCGTCAGAAAATCAGGTTGTGACTGACAGACTGTGTAAACTGGACATAGGCTGCAAAATTAGACGTGGAGATAGAGAAAGTTTCTCCTTGGTTTTGGGTGGACAGAGTAATGAGCTTGCTTTCGATCTCAAATTTCATCTGTCTGTACATTTGTTCTCCAACAAAACAAAGGTTATTAAATTTGCATAACTTGTAGATTGAAACTAAACTCACAGGTCGTTTGACCCTAGATAACCATGTCTGTATAATTAAATTGACCAATAATACAATATTTTAACGAAAAATGCAGTTTTTTTTTTTAAATTTATGTCCAATTTCTGTATTCATAAAATAACCGCTTTCGTGTAGTTTCTGGAACAAGCAACAATTCTATCTGGCAACGTTCATTTGAGCGTTTCTCGAACTCGATATTTGATCTGTAATTAAAATCCAAACTGTTTTCTATAGAAATTAATATTTTGATATCTGTATAGGGTATGAAATACATTTCAATTTGAATCGAGTTTTGTATTTGAGTAATGTTTTGTCATAATAAAGTATACAATAGGGCAATTTTGACCTTTAAAGCTGTCTTGGCAGTAGGAGAACGTCCGTCTTTAACCACGACGGTCATAGGTTCGACGTCCAGTTCAAAAAAAAATCACCAAAATATTACTTATCATAATAAGTATTTTTTTCACAAACGATATAACACAAAATCGACTATTTGTCATCAAATATTTAAAAATTCAAATCGAACCCATTAAACCGTCATATTTTACGAAGCACTAACAAAGTGTAGTAAATTTCAACGACGGCCAATAAAATAAACGTAATTATGTTTGAGGCAATAAAACAACTAACGTTATTGAAGTCTACTCATATAATGTTACTTAATGGTGGTATTCTATGGTCATTATTCAAAGACAAACAATGGTTAAGAACGATGGTAACTTTATAGGGTTTTGGTCTGTGGTATTATTCTGAAAATTAAATAAGGTTTTTCCTTAAACATTTCTATAAAGCTATCCTGCGATGCATCAGCCTGATGTTGGGAAAATATTTCAGACGTGTCAAGCGCTCCCACGTGGCCATCCAGGGGAGATCCCCTCAGCTTGTGTGCAAATATATTTTCATTACCTCATTCTGAAATCGAACCCACAACCGTCATGTTCTGCCACTGCGCCATAAAAGCAAGATAGTCTTATAATTTATTATTAATGCGTACAATTCTAACAATAACGATACAATAACAACTCTATATCCAGAATAGGATCATGTGGGCCGCGAAGTCATTAGTCTACCCGTAGGTCAGAAATGATAAATAAAAAGTCTCAAGAAACACTATACATTATAATAAAGATCTGTCTTCTTTTATATTTATACACTTAATAAGGTATGTGGGTTTCGTTTAAAATGTCTGATTTAGAATGCTTTTGTTGTTAAAGCGATATCTTATTTAACTATTGAAATCAATCGTGGCGTAGGGGCACAAGTGTGTGACTGTAAACGCTATTGGTTATGGGTTCGATCTCTACTCAAGAAAATTAAATAATAATTTTAATTAATAGAATACGTAAAATTGTACTTTAAAATAATTGAGTAACAAAGGCATAAGATGAAAAGAAAGAAAAGTATCAAGAAATGGTCAAATACTAGAGATGCGGGCGCTCTACAGATAATGGACGATCGTAATGCCATTTTAAATTGTGTAAAGAAAGTGGAGCTTAAAGATACTTTGTTTTTTCTCTCCGTCTCTGTTTATGATAAAGCGTTAGTTTATTTTTTTATAAGTGGTTAGCCCGACTGTCTCTTGTCCAGTTTATTTTTATCAGTTTCCCGTTATATCATTCATATAGCAGGGTAGGTAGAGGAGGAGTGGTGGTGTGTGAACACTCAACGCTGTGATTTGCCTCGAAACTAAAACGAGGAAATGATAATATTGAATATTTATTTTCTCAAGTGGAAATGGAACTCACAACCTGTCGCGTAAATAGCCGCGCTTGTGCTACGATTGGCCTAGATTGAGGTAATCTAGTAACATTGCATTTTTTCAAGTTTAAGAGAGCATAATATGACAGAATTTAATATCGTTACCGTCTAATAACAAAACCGTCTAATAAAATATATAAAAATATTTAATAAATTTTCTTAGCGAGAAAAATAAATTCAAATTCAGACATAGATTCCAACTTGAAAATTGGTAGTCACCAATCTTCAAATTAAACTGATCATAAAGAACAATAATTTTCTCACACTGATAACAAGATAAAATGTGACGTTGAATGACCGCCACTAAAGTGGCAGACAGCATGTCATCACACCAGGTTCCCTCTGCCTATCCTGCTATAAACGGGGTACAGCGTGAAGATAAAAAAACACCAGTAACAAGAGAGTAAAAGACCTTTCCATCTAAATTTCACACCGATAAATGTGCCAAACTAATTCTGATCAAATACTCAGATGCGGGTGAGGAGGATCTAACGGACTTGGACGGTTGTTTTTACACCAAATTACTTATAGATTAAGGTCCACTTACTTTCTTTGACACTAACCTTGTATTAAATTAAGTTCACTGTCTTCTTTTTTAGATAGAAAACATCTTTAGAATGTATCCAGACTTTTCTTTTATTGCACACGAGCGAGGTGCACCAGACACTTACTTAAGTTGTTCCTAATTCTAACCAAACACCAGTGCTAGTGGGATCTACTTCTTCATTATAAAACTTAATTTTTAATTCTTTTATAAGAAATAGGTCTTAGTTGAAGTTGTTGTTTTTTAATTTGTTGTAACAATAAAATAATTATTATAAAATTAACAAAATAATTTTGCTTTCACTTTAAGCCAGGGGTAGCGCACAAAATATGACTGTAAACGCGATGGGTTGTGGATACGATTCTCATTCGAGCAAATTAAACTTTAAATATTGTCATTACGTCGCTCTGGAGTCAACTCAACACACAATGCCTTTGTAATTCGGTGGAAAGTGGGGAATGCAAAAATATGAATGGAAAACGGAGTGTCTTAACGCTAAATTCGCAGATTTTCTCCGCCTACCCTGTTCGATGCGAAATATAGCATTAGGCTAAAAAGAGAAGAGAAAAAAACGAAATGCATATTTATATTTTTATTCTTAGGTAGTTGTTAAGAGGCCCTCTGTTTTTACAAGCACTTATTTAACTTGTCGTGTTAGTAAGTGAGTGTAAAATATTGCAAGCTCGGTTTGACCCACTTCTCAGAGTCTGAGCTGCAAATGCTTAAATTTGGATTACAAATGAAATCATATTAATTTTTTATCCAAAATGGACGACGAACATAAAGGTAAATTATAAATTTTTGCATATTCATAAAATAAACGAGGTTGATTTGTATAATATAAAACAGTGTTAGCGAAGCGTAGAAAAGAAAATATTGACACTTCTTCGTATGAGCTAATATATATAATATATATTATTAAATAAATATTAAAATATAATATTATATTTAATATACAAAGAGTTTCTATTTAATCAAGTAAAGAATGTACGTATGATATGAGCATATTAAAATTAAGACAAAATTGTTTCCCAGCGAAATCATATTACACTTTCTACGGCAATGAAACTTCGCTCCGCAGCAAAGTGTGATAAAAAATTGTGGGACAACTTTTATGAAAGTTCGTGAAGCTTTTTTCTATAGCTGGATATTTATAAATATTGTATTGTTAACTGGAGTAGAGAAATTATGAATTAGTAATGAATAACGTGTAGCCTGCCGGTCCAAGCCTGAATTCGAATAAGACAAAGGTTTAGATCTTTGCAAGAAATGAAAAAACGATGGAATGCAAGATCAGTGTAATTGGTAAGATATTAGTGTGGTGTATTTGGGAAGTATCTTCAGAGATGGAAGATACGAGATGGATGTGGAAAGGCGTGTTGCTGCCGGTAACAGAGTTAACGGAGCCTTAGCTGCATTGATGAGACGGCAACGTCAGCACAGCTGCGCGTTTGGCATTACACAAGGCAGTGTTGGTAACGACGCTGTTATACGGCAGCGTGGAATTGGCAGTAGAGATAAATCGCGATCAAGTTAGTATTAACTTTATCTACTAATGTTTAGTTATATAGTAATATTTAATAGTTTAATTTCCTCCCTCTGGTAAATAAGCAATGCGTGACAGTGAGTTCCACCACTCAACATGCGTCTAGAATTCGGGAGACAAGTAGAGAACGAAAGAGTCTTAATCGGAACGTAGTCCTTTGATACTAGTTTGGCACATTTTCATTATCTGCCATGTACGGGACACAGTATGAAGTTAAAATTAGGGCTACTAAGTAGGTAAGTGACGGTCACGGCGATATGGAGGTATAAGCTGTCTTAGAAAAAATATACTTTTGAAATATTATTTCCCCCAATTACGTAGGTAAGCACCGGCGTTGAGTTCCGCTAAAATTATTTGCCAAATAATTCAAATACAAGCCGTCTTAACACTGAAATTTTAGATTTTCTCAATTAAACCATAAAGGCGCTGTGGGAAAGTCAATCCTATCCTTTAAAAGCCAAGGAAGCTCTCACTAACGTAGTAAAGCTCTATGGGATCGTTTTTGCACTCAATCATAACGGTTTAGCGATTGGTCCCATAATACGGGTCTTTTCACCCCAAAGTACCTTAGAGATTCTCCTGTAACATCATTAACTAAGTTAGTATATCTATAGGTATATCATTTTTTGTGTTTTATTATTTTCTCCTTTTTTTAGAAAAATTACAGAAAATTTCTGTTTTCATTATTTTCTCCACTTTGTGTATTTCTAACACGCTTTTCATAAAATAACCACTACAATGTCGTTTTGTTGTAGAAATTATATAACGAAATCGTAGCCAAATTTTAAAACTTATAAAGTAATCCAGATTCAAAATTCGGTTCAATATTATGAATTTCAATCAAAGTTACGAACAACTTAAAGATAGATAGATAGATAACCCACCAATAAAGAGTTTTCGGCCGATTAGTTAACGAGATAAAGGAAATTCTGATCACGTCAGACCGACATCGTTCCACATCAGACTGACAGAGGCGATCGGCAAATTGAATCAATGGATCATTTGTAGACGCGCCTTAAATATATATGAGATTGGAAATATTGTAAAAGTATAAGTATATAATTTTTTATGTGATATATTATATAGTTCAGAGTTTTATTTTTAAGTATATAAATAAAATATAATTACCTCACAGACAGATTATAAGTTTGGGTTTGATTTCCACGTTTGGGAATGAATAATATTCTTTGCCTCGCTCTGATAGGAAAACAATGAAAGAGATTAAATTTAGCGTATAGATTTCTTATTGAGTATATTTATAGAATATTCTTATAGATCATCTATATCCTCCTTTCACTCCTTTCTCCACGCACCACTGAAATTTCCAGATATTCCATTTCGTGTACAGAAACTTCTTTTTGTGCTTTGTCTGTTGCACCGAAGAAATTAAAGGAATACAAATACAGCCATCCCTTCGAGCAGAAAATAAATCTATCCTGTAATATGCTAGTAAAAAAGAAGGTAATCAAATAAAATATTATTCTGTCTACCGTATGTAATAATTTCATTCAATTAGAATGGTACTACAGTATCATTATCAAAGTTTGAGTGACGACAGTCACTCTGTCACATTGGCTTCAATTCAATTGTTCTACAATAGGTACGCGGGAAAATACATTTACATTTCAAAATACAACACAATATTGTACTGTCCACAAAAAAAATAACAAAAATATTGTAGCTTAGAAATGAAAATAAGATACAATTAATAATTTTTTGATTTAATTTTTAAAAATAAGGGGGAAGGTTATTATATAGTATAATAAAACAGTAAAAAGAAATATTGATGTATGAAAATATTTGTGAAAAAAAAACATTGGACGGATATTTGTTGTAGAAATGAGACGCCCATCATTGTCTTAACTTATAAAATAAAGTAATTCTGTTGATCTTGAAAATCTGATAGAGGACTATAAATTATAAGCTAAAGTTATCCAATATGGCAGGCAATTTTCATTGACAAATAAAAATCATTGAAAATTGAGGCCATCGTGGCACATTAGGATAAAGTTCGATAGTTGTAAATTTAAGTTAAATTGGTTTTATTCCGCAGCCTTTGTTGACGCGTTGAGTTCTAAACTCAATACATATTGACTCGAACTTGGTTATAAGTGAAATAGTGTAGTGTACTGGACTCTATAGTCTCTTTGCTTATTTGCTGCTAGATTTAATCTGAACGGGTAGCAAATGAAATCACCATACCACGTGTCATAAAGTTCACACAATCTAAGTTGTGGACACTGAGCAGCCACAAGCATAAAATAAGTAAATAGTTTTTGGATTCTTTCACACTACACAACTTCATTTTTCAATTAAAAAATAGTATTAGAAAAAATGTTAAAATTTTTCTGCTATCGCTACTCCCGTTGAAAATAACACCGTAGCGACATCCGAAACAAAATTGAATAAAAAAAATTCCACATGTCACATCTGACGGCATAATTTCTGTCATAACAATCCCAAACATTCAATATCTAGTTCTAACAAAGGAGTATGGTATTCAAAATATATTGTGTGCAAAATTGCTCCTTATTTTCTCATAAAATACAGGCCATATTTGAATTTATAGTTTTAATAATTGCTATATACTTAAGTGGTCGATTGTAGAGGAAGTAGGAGGCTCTAATGCTAGTCTACAGATATGTTTCAAACAATTAAAATATATATTCTGTATTATTTCTTATAAATATTGATTAATCGTGGACTCTGAGCCACAGATTGAATATTATAATTTTAATAGAATTTAAGATTAGGGACCTTTTGTGGTTCGAAATACCCGATATTGAAGTAGTTTATGTAACACAAAAATTTTCCTATCACATATTCATTTTATTCATTTAATAAAAGAAGTTTAAGATTAAAAGGGGAATGAAATATCATTAATACTACTTCCTAGGTTCCTTCTACTTACCCTGCTAAGTACATGGTGAGCGTATAGATAAAAACTGCAGTAAACAAATTACTAAACAACATAGCTAAACAAATTTAAAAGTATAATATATTTCTTATCTTATCATGTCTTATCTTGTATCATATTATTTATATGTTATTTTACTTCAGAATAATATGAAGTACACTTCATGATGGAAATTGCTTCACTTCAACGTCATAGCCGCCACGTGAAAATGAAAAATGTGAATACTTTAATCTGGTACAGTTCCAACTAACGTTTCCCAAACTTTTTCGCAAGTATTCTGCGAAAATAAATTGGTAGCATTTACTTTGCTAAAGACGACAGTAAGCGATTGTATAATTTGTCACCGTCAAACAGCAAACGTGGGGATGGGATAAAGTTATTGACTCTTATGATTGATCGAGATACACTTATTACTTGTCATTTTATGGTATTGGGTATTGTGGTGGGGGCGTGGTGGTGCTGTTGGCCAGTCTGACTGAAACCGAGATGGTCGAGGGTACGATACCTGCTAAGGAAAATAATTATTTTTACTTCACTTTGTAGCGTACACATGGAAGGGTAGGCAGAGAGAATCTGTGAGCTGGCGTTAAGGCATACTCTTCCCATTAAGACGCATCCTTTCTCCACTTTTCTCTGAATTCTTAAGGCATTGCTAAAGCGAGAAAATATTCGAGTCTGTTATCAAAATAGAAACTACTGTAAGACATTTTAAGAGACTTACGACTTACTTAGTTTTATTGAAGCAAGTATAAATATATCAGTAAATACTAAAAAAGCTGTCAAGTCAGTTTAAATTTTAAACCCATTACAGCTTATACTTATATGAAGTAAAATTTTTGTAGTTGAAGTTATTTCGACTCAAATTTTGTCTGTCTCTCAATATTTTCGCAATGAAATCACTGATTTTTGGATTCAAAACAATGAAAGAAACAAAAAGGGTTCACAAATTAAAGCTTCGCACAAAGTCAGGATTAAAATTTTAATTATAAAAGGCCCTTTGTATTTTGGGTCCATACCATAGTCCATTTTAAATTATCTCTTCTATAGCGTCCATGTCTTTATTAAAAAAATGTATTTTCTCTTTATTTTATTTTACTAAAATAATGTTACAAATTGCATGAATTTTTTTTGGGTGCAACTAAAACAATGTCAGCTCTGATAGCTTCTGCTTTAAAATATTTACAAAAGCAATTTTATTTTATTTTTTACAGCTTCATGCGGAAACATGCATTTAGCTATAGGGATACTTCATACATACTTCATGTTATTTTTATTTTTTCTTTTATTATAATCCAAAGTCTTTACTCATGTATCATGATTGATCCGATTTCAGATTCGATACTTCAATAAACATTTACTATTCTTAAAAAAATAAGTAAATAACAAAATACCGATTACTATATATACTTTAAAATCACTTTGAAAACAAAAAAAAATCAACCGCTCATTGTTTAACATGAAGAAGACAAAAAAAACCACAATTTACCATTCTATTCCTACAATTTGAGTCTTTACCTGTTTCCTTAGATACATATAAAAGATCGCATTTATTAACTACGCTGAAAATCCAGATGTGGAGTTTTCCTTGACGAGGGTAGAAAGGATCCAGGCTAATTGAAAATGGACCAAACGCAGAAAGTAATTGTGAGAACGTTTACAATACAAGTCGAATATTAAATTTGTTCTGTCTAGCTTTTGAGACGCGTGATGGTGGAAATTATTAATAAGTATGCCCTACCTATTTTCTACGGTTTAATTAAAAGTACATTATATATGACATTTAAGATATAGTTGATTTAGAGGCCATTTGTGGCGCAGAAGCACATGCATGGCTTGCTACCATAAACACGAATGGGTGTGGAGTTTCGCCACATCGGAAGAAAGTGAGGAATGGAAATGTCTTAATGGGAAGCGACTGTTTTAACACTAGGTTCCCAAGTTCTCTCTGCTTACCTTGCTATCTATGTACGGAACACAGCATAAATCTAAAAAAACAATGTTTTTAATTAGTATATTTTTATTTCGCTAATTTCAATAAGATGGAGCGTTCTACTTTGTTAACTGACTTAAGAAAAAAATATAATTTAAATATATATTCTTAAAAATTTATCATGTTTAAGCTTTTCAGGAACGATGCTAATCATCAATGATTTTTTTATCCTAACCGGCAAACTCTACAATCAACAGGATAGGTATAGGGAATCTAATGTTAATACAATCCATTCACCACTCTCCACTCAATTCGTTTCGTAATTCTATTTTGGAGATACAGCTCGGTGACATACGGACAGATAGACAGCGGAGTCTGGCAGTACAATTTTACCCTTTTGGGTGTGGAACCACGAATAAATTAATAATAATTGGGAAACTAGAACTAAAAATATACAGAATACTAAAATAGAAGAACAAAATAGAACTAAAAATGTATTTAATATTGAAAATCCGAATTTTCCATAATAAAATATATCCAAAAATAGCACTTTAAAAGATGTCACGACGCCCTCTCCCTAAGCCCTCTCGTTTCAGGCGGGATGCCGACACGCACGGTGGCAATTTGTTCTTTCTGTGCGTGTTCGAGTAATTGTTAGTATTAATTCAACGCTATGTTATATAATGTTCATCACGCGATCCAAAAGCCGTTATTACACTAAATTTCTTGTATAACCTACCTAAATATACTTCAGTGTTCGGTGATTGCTCGACACATTTTCTATGTTAATTTTGAATTAATCGATTTTGGGATGTTAATTTACTATAAGCTATTGTTTGAGCTTATAATTATTAGGCTCGTTGAACATTGTTATTATTGAAAATGGAGGTTGAACCAATAATCATCGCGTGTACAGCCAGGGACTTGAGCCTTTAAAAGCTTTGAGACTCGATGCAGAGATGCCAATCTGACTAAATTTGACGCCACAAAGACCCACCACCGTGAAGAAAAGGCCATTTTAACTGTCTCATATTTTTCAAAATAAATATAGAACCGAAGATAGATTCGAAGGTGAAACAGTACTTTACAGTGTGATAAGATGTTTATCGCACTGTAAAACCATAAGCACAACAAAACGCGATCCTATAAGTGTTCCATTTTGAACCTCTGAGGTACGGAACCCTAAATAGAAAAAATATATATAATGAAATAGCACTTCATTTTAATTTATCAACTAAACGCTTTAACCGCGTGAATGGAATTTTTTTCTTAATTAGTTCGCTCGAACTTGAAACTTCGTTTCGTGAATAAAGTGTTCGATCGATATCACTGCTACAAAAGTATTGACTTTTTAAAAGCTTATTTTGACTTTGACCTTCGTTTCTGCTACTGTAGATTTTACTTCGAAATGTGAGGTCGTGGACTTGTGTGACATGCGATAGTCGTAGCTTCAATTCCTTTTAGAATAAAAATACATGCACACTTCTTATTTTTTAGATTTTTTAAATTTTAATGGCCGCTAAGGAAGCAGGTTTTAGCTTCACGCTATATTCCACCCATAGCAGGGTAAGCAGAGGGAACCTAGTAAGCTAGTATTTATTTTTCCATTTAAATTGCGACGTTCTATTTCCACTTTCCTCGGAATTCGGGAGGCATTGCGTGTGATGAAACTCAAAGCCGCGTGCCTCGTTACCAGCTTCAGTGAGGAAATGAAAAGAAAAATATTTCATTTCATCGAGTGGAAATCAAATACACAATATGTCTCGCTTACAGTCGCACGCTTGTGTTCCTGCACCACGTGTGGCCTCAAAAGCAAAATATATATGAGGACGAGGATACACGTATGTAGGTATATATGTTTGGAAAAATTATAAAAAAATATACGTATCAGAACTCAAGCTCTGACTACGCAATGTAATTCTGCGATATATACAATAGACATTCTATCGTCGTGGTGCAAGCGCTGTGGTTGTGGGTGTTAGATCGTCACTCTTGAGCATAATCAAACCTGTCCAAGCCACCAATTTCCTGTCCATCAGACAAATAGCGTTCAGTTCCACTACTCAAGTAGCACGCAAGTGTAGAAAACAGAATATCTTAGAAATAAAAAGTGTCTGAAGTGGTTTTTATTAAGCAACTGCGGTGAAAACCAAAACGAGGGTTATTTCTTTACCGCTTATGTTTTCTTATAAATATTAAGCCAGTCAACCGATTTTAAAAAGTGATGATTTTGTCTTGAAGGCGAGACTAAATACATAAATTTAGATTATTCAATCAGAATTTTTTTTTTAATTTATAATTTACTTGCTTAAAATTATAATTTTAAATGTTGTCAAAATACGTTTCTCTTTCTTTACAATTAGGGTATTATGTTAAAGGCAAAAATGAGATCTCTCGAGCGGGAATCAAACTCATAACAACCATGTTAACAGTAATACGCTGTAAATCTTCTCATTTTGATAGTCCTTCAAAAGTCCTTCATCAATCAATCAAGTGAAGGTCACTTGTTACAAAGTAGGAGGAAACCATACCATCAGTCTAAAATCCAGTTAGAATTTGTACTCAAATACATGCCATTCATCATAGTTGCGTGCCAGCTCGTTCTAGTTTGGACGTTACACCATGTAAAACTACTCCGGGAATGATTTTGTAGACCAAAATTAAATAAAATAATAATTTTTTTTCTATAGTCATGGACATTTTGACGTAAAAATAGAGTTAATAGCATATGGAGCGGAAGACACATATTAATGTTTATATAATTTAAGAATATTCATGTTTAGTTGTTTAGTTGAACGCGTACTACTTATTCGAGTAGGAAAATTATTTTTGTAGTAACGTATGACTCATTTACTATATCTTAATTTACGTTGTTGATCTAATATTTTGCAGGTCTAGTCAATGAAGAAAAAAATTACACCACAAGAGGCCATCTGAAGTTCCAAAAATTAATTAAACTTTTTCATAATAACATTAAATTCTCATAAAAATAAATTTCTTGCTCTATCTTTTATTTATCTAACGTTCTGTCAACGCTAAAACATTGTTTATGCATGCCTTTTATCTAAATCCAAATGCCATATAAGCCTCATGTTGGAATCTGAATGGTAACATTGTTTCGAATATTAGTTCTTCATAACCGAAATATGTTACAGAGAAACTTGGGTAACACAGATAGTATATAGGACAAAATATCCTATGAATATGTTTGACATTGACCACGTATTAGGAAAATTATAGTACATAGTTTTGTTTTAAAAAAATATTAAAATTTTAATAATTTAAATGTCGCATACATGCCAATTCCCGCCTAATGCTACATATTGAGGGAACTTAATGTTAACGACTCCTGTTTCTAATTTTAGCCCAATTTTCGAGACATTGGAGCGTAAAGTGGTGGAAGCTAACGCAGTGGCTTGCGATTCCAGAGCGAAGAAATGAGAATATAAGAAAATTAAACAAGCTTCACTAGCTGGCTTCTAACAAACTCGATTGCCCGCAGGATTAACAGGCTGAACTGGCAGTGGGCTGGTCAAATTTGTCACAGAATGAAAAAAAATTGGTCACAAAAAGAAAAGAAATGTCCGTTGTTGTAAATGCTTTCTAGAGTGGAAACCATGCCTCGGCAAGCGTAATGTAGAACGTCCAGCTTGATGCGGTGATGACATTGGCAAAGTGGATGGCAAACTCTTCTGCAAAGAGCTGAAGATAGAGCTATATTCAGCAGTTGACGAGAACAGGTTGATGATGTAAATGACACATACTACATGTAAACATTAAAAACTACAACAACCGACAAATATCCCACAAACAAAATATGAACGTGGTAACTCTACTCTTAGACCTATCTTTAAGCCTATTTGTCGCATCCCAGGCCCCGCTATACGCACGAGGGCATATTTACTTGGCGAAATATTGCGGACCTCTAAAGCAATACCGTGGGGATTATCGACCGACATAAATGTATGTGGCCTCGATGACTGGTGTTGTTCGCCTTTCTGCCTTTTAATGATGGAAATAGTGATGTATGGAGGAGTAGGTTGGAAATTAGATGTATGGCGGGAAGTATATGTTTTTTTTTGTGTAAGATTAATAATATTGTTATTATTATTTAAGGCTTAGTCGTGGCGTAGAGGCGTAAGCGTGTGACTGTACACGTGACAGGTTGTGGGTTCGATTCGGTTTCCATTCGAGGAATAGAAATATTTAATATTTTCGTTTCTTCGCTCTGGTATTAAGGCAAAAAGTGCGTCGTTGAGTTCTGCCACTCAACCCGCAATGCCTGTGAAAAGAGAGGAGCTGAGTGTCTTTACACTAGGTTTTCTCTGTCTACATTGGTACAAGCGGGATACAGGGTGAAAGATACAAGAACAAGAGGTAGAGAGATTTCGGGAAGAAAATAAAACAATTTAACATCATTTTCCAGCTAGTTATGTATATTCCAAGTCAATTAATATTTTAATACATACGAGTATATTGGAATAATAAATCCTAATATTAATTGTATCCTCTTGAAAAACAAAAAGAGACGATAATAATAGAAGATATAAGTAAATGTATAAATATGAATCTTAATACGAAAAAAAGTAAGACTTTTTTGCGTACTTCACTGCGTGAAGTATATTTAGAAAGCTCTCTAAAATGAGAGGTCTTTATTGAGTACTTTCATTAAAAGTCTTCGATATTGAAATAATAAGGTACAAATTCAAGTTTATTTTTTATGAACCCATCGTGGTTCAAATGCAAAGTAGATGGGGAACGGAGAGTCCTAACATTATGTCCCTCTCTCTATACTGCTCTGTACGTGACACAGCGTGAAGTTAAAATAATTTGAGCTAATTTTATTTTGTATATTTTTTAAACAAAAAATCGAAAACATTTTCTGTTCTATTCTGTTCTTACAAGATTATGTCTTCGTCTCAGACCCTGTGGGCTGCATTGAAGTAATTAACGTGACGTTATAAAGATCATAGTTTTTCTCGATGAGTGGGTCATCCAAAACCACCAGGTATACCCAAGTTCTTGAGATAAAAACAAATCAGCAGCTGGAAAGAATGTGACGGTTTTATTAATTATACCAAAATTATACCAAATATTGTTTTAATATATAAAAATCTATTGTTTTAATATATAAAAATCTATACTTCAAGTTAATTAAAACAGAGATTGTGTGGGATTGAAGAAAAGTGTCCTAAATTGCGAGGACCTGCCCTACATTGCTATTGCTGTAAAATCATGTATTTATAAAAAAAATAATACCACAAAAACCAGATGAAAGTAAAATTGACAAAATTAACATAATATAAAATGTAAGTTAACTTCTCACCTAACATAAGTTCGTATGGTGAACATTTAGCATAGCACGTCTCACGTTCCTGTTGCCGCAAAGTGGCGGTTTCGTACCTACTTCATAATAGTTTGGAAATTATCAAAAACTATGTCGCAAACTATCGAGCTTACGTGATCCGCGCTTTACAACTACGTTTCACTGTACAATATTCGGCACAGGTATCCTAATATGATTTTCTCGACTTATTCAGGTGTCCTAATATTTTTAATTTTGATTTTTTTTATTATCGTCGTGTCGCAGCGGCACTAGGGTGTGACTCTAATGCGACGGTTGTGGGTTCGATCCCGACTCAAGGAAACAAAATATTTATTCTTTTTTCTTAACACTAGGTTATATGTTTGTTGTATTTCACGTGTGGTAGAGTCACGTCGCCAGTAATGGCAACACGCATGGGTAGACTCGACCGGATTAATACCACCACCGTCATTTAAAATCCGCTTGAAGTAGTGACTTTTGTCACTGCGTTTCGTATTAGATAATACCGGGTCCCGGCGCCCAACCCTACCATAAAGGCCGGCAACGCACCTGTGGCTCCTCTGGTGTCCCATGGGGTCGTGGGCGGCGGTGAATACTTACCAGGTGACCCGAACGCTCGTTTCCTGTGTCTTTAGGTAAAGAGGTATGTAAAGACCGCAGCTTTTGGCGCTCCATTCTCTCTGACCACCCGGCTAGGGATGCAACGAGGAGCTAAGTTATTATTTGGTCATTTTAGTCTGTTTAATTTTGATTAAAAGCAGCCATTATTATTTTTGACATACGTAATACTTAACTTAAGTAATATTTAACACACCGCTTTGTCTTGTTATTAGAGCGAAGCAATTAACATAATTCATTCTCCCGAGAAGAATCCACGTTCCACAGCAATCGTGTCTACAACCAGCCAAGACGGCTTCTAAAATTTCATAACACCAGTTATCTTTAGTCTATCCTGTACAAAATATATATATAAATGACATACTCTATATTACAGACTACCAAATTATAAGCACTGACAACAAAAATCTACCTACCCTACATACAAAGTATAGAGGTGATTAATCTGGCAGGCTCACTGTACACGACTTACACGAGTCAAACACGGAGAAGTTTTAATGAGCAACTGCACAGGCTGAAACATATTGACATACGCAAGTTCCACCTAAACTTGATAGATTGGTTTCTAAGTTAGCAGAACTTAGAAGAATTAAGTTATCAGAAAGCAACACAGCAACGGTTTTAGTTTAAATTCATCGTAAATGTTGTATTGTATTAAAGTTATTCTAAAATGTATTTGTTTTATTCTGTTTGTTTGTATGAGCTAGCTAAAAGTGATGATTATTATTTTCATTACAACGCTCTGGTGACTCCTCGACAGGAAAAAGCACGATGTAGAGTTATGTCACTTAAAGCTTTCTACTTTTTTCACGCTGTATTGACACAAGGTTCCGTTTTCTTATCCTGCTGTATGAAATATATTGCTTATACTGAAAAAGATGATTATCGATCATGTCCTATCACCGTTCTATTCAGTTTCATATTTATGAAAAAAAGTAATAATCTATAAATAAGTTAAAAATAACGTAAGATTTATTAGTAATTTATATTATATATATCTTTAATTAAACTAAATTACTTGATTAGGTATGTGCTATTTTCTATATATATATAACTAACTATACATAATAAAATCAAAATGAAAAAAATATATAAAATTCAAATTCTGCTACCGATTTAGCAAAATACTGTATACAATACAAAAAATAAGCCCTACATTATACTCCAACACCAATCACCGTAATACTCTATAGGATCCATTTCATCCACGAGCTCTTCGTTTTTCTAAAACTGAATCGAATCGCGTTTTAGAACAACATAGTGTTAATCCTGATAGGTTTCATTCTGGCGTCCACAAGCCGATATCGGTCGATTTTTATTGTACGCTACGTATATATATAGGTTTTATACATTTTTTTATGTGTATCTATAATAACATTAGTAGTAGATAGAAGAAATATGTATAGATTATGCGCCGAATTTCATACAAAATGCAACGTTGCAAAGCAACGTTGCGATGTATAATGAAGGTAATGAAAATAATTCATATTCATAGAGACTGTCGTGGCGCAGTGGCACAGTGGCGCAAACGCGACGGTTGTTGGTTCGATTCCCACTTTCGGAAGTGAAATGTTTTCTTTACGTTTAGATTTCCATTTTTCTTCGCTCTGGTGTCGACGCAAAGCGCGGCGTTGAGTTCTGCCACTCAACACGTAATGCCTCGGGAATTCGACAGGCTGCCTACCCCGCTGTTTGCGAAATACAGCGTGAAGCTGAAAAAAAAAGAAAAATATCATATGATTTAATTTAACAGAAAAGACCTGGAAAGCCTGTACACCAAAATTGATGAAATCAGATAACTGTCAACCAATAAAACTAATAAAAATATATTTTTCACCCAAAAATGTCATTATAATATGCTTATCTTGTGAATCGACGTTGTAGCAAACCGCACTGTTAATTGGTCGGACGGATTGAATCCGCCGGTCACGCCATATTTTATAATTGAGGCGGATATGAGTGTCGTAAATCAAAGAGGTAAAATATAGATAAGAGTATTTAAAAAATATATCTTTAAAATTTAATAATTAATTTTAGGAAAATGGTGGCACAAGCGTGCTACTATAAACACTATAGTTTGTGAATTCGATTCCCACTCGAGGAAAGGAAATATTCAATATTTTTTCCTCGTTCATGTAACGAAGTAAAGCGTGGCGTTCAGTCCTTTTTCTGAACCCGCTATGTCTTTAGAATTCCTCTCCAGAATTTCTTCATGTTACCTGTCGGGATATAAGGAAAAGCAGAAAAAAGAAATTAGTTTGATATCTGCATATATTCCCAAATGTCGTGTCCTCATAATTATATATACATATATATTTTGCCAGTTATAGTAAATAAAACCTACCCGTCATGTATGATCTGATCCTATAATCGAAAACTACCTAGCTTATATTCCAAAAAAATGAAAAACGAAATCTAGATACTCAAATTTTTCCCACTTCCCACTCTCCACTTCCCATTCCCACCGAAGGAGGGTCCTTCAGTCAGAAAGAAGAGGCAGCAATTAACCCGGTACACTTTTATAACCGGCGTTACACAGAAACATTTATACTCGAAAACAACTCGGGCTAAGTAACTTAGCTCGTTTATAAGGAACGGTCAAATAGCTCGGTAAAAGGTAAAAGGTATAGTTAACAAGATGTAAAATTGGTTGGTCGGGGCTGTTTTTTGCTTTATCTTTGTTAACTTCGGTGAAAACACGGAAGGGAGGGTGTAGGAATGGAAAAAACACCGGTTAAGTGCGAAACGGATTCGACTAGTGAGGGTTCCGTACAAATTTCGTTATATGGGTCAACGACTACCAACTTTTCTATAATTTCCTTACTTGTACTGCGAGTATAAAGTTTTAACAATTATACAAATTTCATAATAATAATAATGCACCAAATTATGCTAAAATGTTTGTATGATGTGATAGCATAAGTTTTAGATCTCAAAGGACTCGATATTACAGCTGGATATTTGGTTCATTAATTTTACTTTGATACCTCTGCTCAATCTTGAGGAATGGTCTACAAAACCATTTGTTTCAAGAAATTGTACTAAAATTAAAATAATCATTTTATGAAATTCTAAAGGCTTGTGTCACACAAAAAAAAAATATATTTAATTATTTAACATTAACAAATCGAACGATTCTAAAATTGACCTGCCTATCAGTTTTTAATATATTTTTTTTATTGTTTTTGTTATGTTGTTTTTCATAGTGTTTTATATTTTACAAATCAATCAATTATTTTATACCCATATTAGGTTTTCGACATTTTCTTGCGGCCATCGCCGGAAAATAGTAGACCATTTGAAATAATCTTGAATATGCTTTATTTATTTTTTTTTTTTTTTTATTCTATCAGAGCTTTGTTTAATTATAACCGAACAAAACTCTAAATCTAAATTCAGCGGAATATAATGTGTACATGTATACATGCTACTAGAAAATGTAACGGACAGAAGGAAGTGTTGAGCTTGCAAGTTTTCACATATAATATATTAATTACACCTTGTTAAAGCATGGAGTTCGTGTATAACAACATTTTCCTTTGTTTTTAAGAGAGAGTTTGTTTTTAAGTGACATTATCCGAAAAATACGGTTGACGCCTTTGTTTTACTATTTAGAGTGTACATGTTGGCAACAGGTTCAAATTTCAAAACGAACAGTTTCACAGTGTGTCCCAAACATAGCAGTGGCATAAAAAGATAACATGTAAGCTTAAAATTTAAACCCCCAAGTAGAGCAGTATCGCAGTAATTCATAAAATTATACCACCTAAAAATATAACTAAATTACACCTCTGAGAGTCCATTCGAGAAAAGTGCGACCAAAAAAAAAAAGTAACAAAAACGAAATAGGACTGCGCTATAAAAGTATTTGAGTTGTCAGAGATAATGAAAAAAGTTGTTCAAATGATCGTTTGCCTCCCTGCGAGCTGGCGACGGCTTACGGCGGCGTCTTCTTCTGGTAAGCGCACTTGTTTTTGCCGTTCTTTAAAACGTGAAAATCGTTATATTATGTACCCTATTTGATGTTTAGAAAATATGTTTCCTGTTTAGGTTCCCGCTGTGTTCCGTATATTCTATATACAGAAGGAACATATTATTACAATATTCCTCCTTATCATTGCATGTCTTGTAGCATTCAATAGCCTAATTCAATGGCGTACTTTGTCTTGCTACCCCTCAGTGAAGAAATAAAAATAATAGTTCATTCCCCCGCGTGAGAATCGTGAGAATTACAATTTCCATAGCAAATGGAATAGAATACTTTATTTTACCTTTTTCTAATGAGGCTTGCAAAACGTATAGTCATCCGGATCTCTCTGCAAATCTTATGTAAACTCGATGAAAGCTATTCAATACGGGATGTCCTTGGTAATATATAATGACAAGATGTAGCTCCACACTTCGTTTAGCGTGGACTTTGAACTTTAGCAGTGGCGGAACTCAAGCCATAGCGAGGAAATATAATTATATTTAATATTACATTTCCTTCAGTACTAATCAAACCCATAACTTGTCGCGTTTACAACTGCACGCTTGTGTTCCTGCGCCGTGACTGGCCTTTTGTCTGGACTTCATTTAATTATAATACCTTTATTAAAAATATAATATCTTTCTATTTTCAATATGGCAAAGTAACGTCCTATTCTTACATGATTCATGAAATACATCAAAGGTCAGTATTGTGATTAGTGAGTGCCCCACTCAGCTCTAACCTCTAACTGTTAGACGCACGCGACGACTGTAAGGCGGCTACAACATGTCAAAAACTAAGTTTCGTATAGACGAGTTTATAATTGTACGAAAATCTTAGTTTTTTTATAGTGTTAAATTATGTAATTTTTATATATTCATTTGAGGACGTCGAGGGTTGTAGATTCGATCCAACTCAAGGAAATAAAAAAAATATTTGTATTCCCACGCTGAGGAGGCTGGACAAAGTTTGCTATTGAAATGAAATCGAATTCTTCAGGGCTAGTTATATTAATATTATTTCGGATTTCGAACGAAAGTATCTTAATGAGAACGGAGCGACTTAACTCTAGGTTCCCAGGTTGTCTGTGCCTGTTCTGCTGTGTGCTGGATGCAGCGTGAAAATAATAAAGATAACTAGGCCAGATATAACGAGTTTTCACCGAATCTTAGAGGCAGTTTTACGTGGCGACACTCAACGCTGTGCTTTACCTCAATACCATAGCGAAGAATTGAAAATGTAAATTTAAATAAATATAACACTTCCTAAGTTCATGGGGAAAGGGCACAAAGATTGCAGCAAAATCCACTATTGTGGGTTCGATCCCCACTTGAAGAAAGGAAATATTTATTTAAATTTCTATTTTCATTTCTTCGCTTCAGGTTCCATATGCCTATCCTGCTGTGTGCGGGATACAGCGTGAAGCTGATTTGATTTATTACATTTCCTCGAGTGTGATCACAGCCTCTGCGCCACGACTGGCCTCATTTAATTGATATTATCAATTATATAGCAAAATAAAAAAAATACAATATCAAATAATATTGTATTATAAATTGTAATTTGATGCGTCTACACACAACCTTAGCGAGGTGGGTCACCGGCGGCTAAGTAAACTTCCGGTGCCGGATGCAGAATCTACCATTTGGCGGGAGAGAGCACTTCCGCCATTATTACGTATACGTTTGTTTTGTGCCTAAATCTTTACTGTTTCTTATTTATTAATTTCTAGTATAATTATAATAAAAAATTTAGGAGGTCGTGGCGCAGAGGCACAGATTCCCATTAAAAGCGTGGTTGTAGATTCGATTCCCTCGCGAAAAAATAAATTGTTTTCATTTGTTGTCTCTGATATCACGAATTGAAAGTTAAAGAAAAACAAACGAATCGTGTATTTCGAAGTGCGGTGTCAAGTTCCATCATTCAACATGCAATGTCTCCAGACTTCATCGGAGAATAGAGATCTTTCTCTAGTCTCATAATTAGAACAGGATGCTTTAACACTAGGTTCTGAAATTCTCTCTGTTTACTTTGCAATATGCAGGATACAGCGTGAAGCTAAATATTATTATCGAAGAAAGACATGTGCTATTTGACGTTATATGACGTTAATTGATTCAACATAACCCACCACACCTACAATTAGAGCGACCGCAACTCAAAGAATGTATGTTTCATACAACATTTAATTTTTCTATAGAACTTCACGAGCGAAGTCACAGGTAAAAGCTTACTGGCACGAGACAAAATCGTAAGAATCAATTATTAATGTCTAATAATTTAATTTTACTTTGCGAAAAATGGCTTGGAAATTTCTATTTTTTTTTTCAAAGTGACATCTAAATATCTTAAGGTTCATGAATATTTATTCAATATATCGTTGAAAATTGCTCCTTCTAAGAAATGGGGACGTAAATGTAAACAATATCTTAAGTAACTAAAGAAACACTGTCTAAGAAATTATATAATTGATTCTGAAATAACTTGTATTACTGTTATTTTGTTTGAATGAAAAACCTTGGAACTTATTTAATTATACTTAGGCTGGCTTATAGGTTCGATTTCCACTTGTAATGATTAGGACGCTGTTATCGCGATATTTTAATATGTTGAAATAAACTTATAAAAATTAGCCTCACGAATTTCTGTTTCCACTTTACTCCACATTTCGAGATATTTCATGTTGAGTGGCGGAACTCAACGCCACGCGTTATCTACAAACGCGAGGAAAAGAAAAGAAATTAATAATAACCCTAAAAAATTCCCCCGAGTGGAAATCAAATTCACAACCGCCGCATTTACTTAATTCACCACAATAGTCACATAAAATGAAACTAGTGAATAAGTAAAATAGTAATCTTCCCAGCTTTCCGATCTAAATTCAACGTTTGGCAAATCGTGTGGAATCCGGCGACAGCTATTGGCACTGGGGGTGAATGAAACGAGGCTGCGGTATCCGGGGCTTATTGTTTCACCATATATTACAAAAGGGGGCTTACTTGCTGCGAAATTTTGATTGGGATATTTTACAATTTAAATCTTGCTTTCATTTAGATTTCAGCGTTTAGTCCCACTTCGGCCTCGAAAACGGCCCCGAAAATTCAGTGTAAAGCAGGGAGCGGAGTGTTTTAACACTTTGCTACCCTACTATACGCGATATACAGCGTAAAGCTGAACAAATATAAGATTTTTTTCTACATTGAATTATGAATGAGACAGTTCTGGGTTTGATTTGCACTCGGAGATTGAAGGATTTTCATTACGTCACTCTGATAACGAGAAAAAGAACGGCGTTGAATGCAAAATGAACTCGTGTTTTAATATAACTTACTGTTAATTGTTAAGGGTACTATACAACAAGAAAACAATTTTCGATCCGATTTTGAATCCGAACTAGAAGTTCCTGCGATATGCGCGTTCGACCAAATAAACTCTTCAGCCTTATTATTATAGGACTGTTATAGAATTATCGATTATAAATCCCCACCGTAAATAAGCATCTATTCCGAGTGTATCGCCTCGTACCATAATATTCATATTTCATTTGGATCTCATGTTTCCGTTTTCCCAATTTTAATCGTCCAATTCGGTGTTTGGTAAATCGTTTGGAAGCTCTGCGACAGTTATTGCTCGAGTGAAATAAGCCGGACAGTGGCGGTATCCGAACCAATCATATATACATTCTATAATACGAAAATGCGACAATTTCAATTTTTCTATAATTCTGATTATTTTTTTTTTTATATCTTTTGAAAATTAGACAGTGCATGGGGTACAACAAGTTCCCACTGGCAACAACAAGCAAATATAGCGTACATTCGTATATGTATAAAAGACTTATTATCTAGTTAAAGAATATTTTCAGTCTGTCTTGGTGCAGGGTTGTTACAGCCTAATTACAGAGTAGATAAAGCGTGGCGTTGAGTTTTTTCATTGAATGCACAATATCTCAAACTCAGGCAAAGGATGTGAAGAATGAATTGCAACGCTAGGTTATCTCCGCCTACACTGCTATGGAAAAAAGCATGAACTTGTTTATTTTTAATTTCTCCATGTATATAAAAATAAAAAATAGAAAAAAAAACAACTTGATAGTCTTGACTCAAAGACACTGCAGTATCTGTCCTCACTAAGAAAACGAATAAGACTAAGTTTTCAGTCTTGACAGTTTAAACTCTAGCATTAGTAGCTTAAAAAGAGAAAAATAAAAAACATATATTTTGGCTTATTTTTTTTAGCTTCAAGCTGTATCCCACATAGAACATTTTTTTTTCTGGCAACACTGGCCTAGGCAACATGTCAAATTAATAGCTCTTTAATTTTAATTATTAAATGTGTATTTAATATTATTAAAATATATAATTAACTGTACATATTGTGAAATAAACTAATTAAGTGTGATTTGTGTATAAAATAAGAAGAAGAACACGAACGTTAAACTGTATAATCGTAACCGCCGTCAGCTATCGTCTGTCAATGGAATCAACGGAATAATTTTTAAAATTTCTAAAACCCGGGGAGTATTTGTTTCTTAATTTTTTATATTCCCACACACATCTTACTACACAAAACTCATATTTATAGTGAGCCACGTCCCTTCTCACATTTTGGCACCGTTATTGTCTCACTTTGCTTGACAAGTTGGAAGCTTAGCTGCAGACATACATATTTGCCTCAGACAAATACACCAAAACAAAAAACTATACAGTACTCAATTATATCTACACACTAATAAAGTTTATATCAATTTTAAATAATATTAAATTATAATTAACATGTAAATTGACATCAAAATTTCAATGTATTAATTAATATTTGCCTACCTACCAGTATAAATTATCAGTAATTTCTCAAGTTGGCTAATAATTGCTCCCATTGTTAATATTTACTATTTTTATTACTTAATTTATTATTTCTGTTATTTATTTATTTCCTTTTTACTTCTTATATATATAAAAACAATTTTCCTCTTCTTTATTTCCTCATAGACTATTGCTTTCCATTTTTCAGCATATTAATAATGGATAAGCAAATCATGACCCGCAAAGCCTCTGCAAAGGACCTAGAAGGCAAACTGAAGCGAACCTTACAAGAATTGAAATCTTCCCAAGACCTCTGTAAGCAACTTCTTCAGGAACGTGAGGACAGTGAGGAGGAAATTGCCAATATCATAAAAAGAAATAAAGAATTGAAAAATGAACTCGCAGAATTGCATGCAAAAAATTTAGAAGTAGTTGCACAGCGAGATCAACTACAAAGTATCTTGGGTACATTTGACCAGTGCAGCGATGAACATGAGAGGGCTCTGGACAGAATTACAGAGCTTGAAATTCAATTAGGAGAGGCCAATGACTCAATTATTAAATTTAAAAGTCATGAGGCAAAAAAAGATTTTGAAAATACCTCATGTTTATATGATGAACTGGTGGAATGTAACCCACAATTAAGTTCCTGCTTAAATCATGTTGAACAAAATATTAAGTTTTCATCCAAAAATAAACTTAAGAAGTATATTAAATTAAGTAAATTTATTAAAAAAACGAATAAACTTCTGAAATTAAAATTTCCAGCTAAGCAAATAAACATATTAAATAATAGTTAATTAAAATTAATAAATAAACTTAAATGTTATAATAATAAATTGATTCAAGGCAGGCTAATGTATGACCGAGACACGTCCCAGCTGCATGATGAAATAAACAACTTAAATAGCTCCCTCAGAGCACTAAGTGAGAAATATGAATCCTCACAAAATCAAATCAAAGAACATATTTTAGCTGCAGGCGATTTGGTTGACCTTTGCAACTACAACATAGAAAGATTTGAATCACTAACAAATAAACATAGTTGTGGTTGTTCAGTTGCAGGATCCACTGAATCAATTCCCTCGCAAAAGCTATCTGAGGCTGTGCGTGACTCGGCCAAGCATAATATACCAATCAATAAAAATAATATGCATATTGACAATTCCTCCCCCTCCTCAGCAAATAATATTTTTGTTATATCTGATAAATTAGGTCAAGGCTTTGGGTCCCTACTTAGTCACCACTTTTCAAATGTATTCAATGCATGTTCGCCTGGAGCCAGTTACCAGTTTAATATTAAGAAAATTATGTCCATGAAATTAAATGAGCATAGTACTGTTGTACTATTACATGGTCATAGTCTGTCAGTGAGGAAACAAGATATTATAAAGAGTATAGAGAACTTGCTCGACTTACATAGTAAAACTAAATGTAAATTTATTATATGCTCTTTTCCATATTCTTCTTCCCTCACAGACAAACAAAATAAATATATATTTAACCTGAACTTGACATTGTATAATACGACGGAACGTTATAGCGACGCATTATTTTATTTAGATTTAAATAAATTTATTTACAATAGTTGTAAGTTGACAGAAGATACATTGTATCTTCCTCTATATTATAAGAAACAAATTGCTAATTTATTAGCATACAATATACAAAACCCCGTTGTACATGGTATAACGAAGGTAATAAAATGCACAAATAATACTTCTATGAAGTATAATGATATAAGTTCCAGTTTAAACTAGACAATAAGACAACGCCTAGGTCATTTAAATTGAACATTGTACATCAGAATATACAAGGCCTGGGAGGCAAAGAACTGGAACTAGAATTATTTCTAAAAAAATTCAATATTCAAATAATGTGCATAACTGAGCACTGGATCTTAAAATGTAAGAATATAGTAAATATTGAAAATTATAAATTGTCAAGTTCGTTCGTTAGAGAGAAGGCCATCCGCGGCGGCTCGCTTATATTAATAAGAAATGATATACGTTACAAACCGCGACCAGATATAGTAGCTCTCTCCGACGAACGCTCTATTGAATTGTCCTGCGTTGAATTCAATAGATATATTATAGTATGCGTGTATCGACCCCCCTCAGGTAATTTTGAAGTATTTGAGGAGAAAATGGAGGATGTTCTTAATAATTTGAGTTCGAGTAGTAAATCCTTAATAGTATGCGGAGACTTTAATATAGATATAATACAGGTGACATCATTAAGCCTGCGTCTCCTAAACTTATTTAAATCTTTTAATATGTTTAATATTTTCTCTGAACCAACTCGTATAACGAATACGTCAGCTACTTGCATAGATAATGTTTTTTGTCATTGTGAGATTGTAGAAAAACAAATTATTACTAATCTAAGCTCGGATCATTGTGGACAAAAATTTTCGGTAATAGATAAAATAGTCGCAGAACGTAAACAAATATCAATTAGACCAATCACCGAAAATAAAATTAATCTTTTTAAAAATAAGGTGATTGAAAAAATTGCAAACTTAGAAATAACCGGATTAAATCCGAATCAGCGATATTGTAAAGTTTTTAATTTACTCTCAACAGAGTTTGATAACATTTTTAAAGTTAAACAAATATATAAAAATTCGAAGTTAACTTTTAGCGGCTGGGCGACTGTTGGTATATACCGAAGCAGAAATAAATTATACGAATTATATAATATGAGGCAATGGAATCGAGATCCGGCGTTCTTGTTAAAAGTTAAAATTTTTTCAAAAACATTTAAAAAGGTATGTATCCAGGCCAAGTCTATGTATATAAGAGCAAAAATTTTGAACTCTAGTAATAAAATTAAAGCTACATGGGATACAATTTCTACTGTAACTGGGAGATCTAGAGCAGTCAGTGAACCTATTAAATTAAAAATTAATAATGTAATCTTAAATTTAGATTTAGAAGTGGGAATTTTTTTCAGATACATCTATTGAATTAACACGTTCACTGCCATCATCTCCTTCGGAAGCAGAATTACTACTAAAGACCCATGTAAATAGTTGTAGACAAAATTTTGTGTTTAAGAATGTGTCACCAGTTGAAATTGTCAAAACTTTTAAAAGCCTTAACTTAAAGAAAACTGGTGACTTGTGGGGCATGTCTGTTAAAGTTCTTAATTCAATTATACATAACATTGCTCCTTACCTTGCTTTAATTTTTAACAATTGTGTAGAATCCGGTACTTTTCCTGATCTAATGAAATTTAGTAAAATAGTGCCGCTTTACAAAAATGGAAATAGATCTGAGCCTGGAAATTACAGACCGATCTCTGTTTTACCATCTTTAAGTAAAATATTTGAAAAGATAATGTTCAATCAGCTCACAATTTTCTTAAATATAAACAATTGTTTCCATAGTGAGCAATATGGTTTCACCAAAGGCAAGTCCACTACAGATGCGGGTGCTGCACTCCTCAAGCACATTTATGGCGCATGGGAGAAGTCACAAAATGCTATTGGGGTGTTTTGTGATTTATCCAAAGCCTTTGATTGTGTAGACCATGAAACTCTTTTATTAAAACTATATCATTATGGTATACAGGATACTGCCCTTGATCTTATTGCCTCATACCTAAACGGAAGAATCCAGAAGGTTAGTATAAATGATGTAAAATCATCTGGATCTCCTCTAAAGATGGGCGTTCCACAAGGATCTATTCTTGGTCCCCTTTTATTTCTTATTTATATTAACGATCTGCCTTTTTATGTGAAGAACCTATGTGATATTGTACTTTTCGCGGATGATACCTCTTTAATATTTAAGGTTGACAGAAACAAAATAAACTATGACGAAGTGAATAGTGCATTATCGCATATTCTTCATTGGTTTGATGTTAATAATCTAATGTTAAATGCTACAAAAACTAAATGTATTGAGTTTGCTTTACAAAATGTTAAAAAACATAATTTTAGTCTAGTAATTAAAGGAGAAACTCTCAATTTGTCGGAATCAGCTACTTTCTTAGGTGTAACTTTAGATTCCAAACTCCAGTGGAACGCTCATCGAAGCACTTGCGGATAAACTCAGCTCTGCCGCGTTCGCAATTAAAAAAGTAAGACAAATGACGGACGTTGAAACTGCCCGACTAGTGTACTATAGCTATTTTCATAGTATTTTATCTTATGGAATGCTGCTATGGGGCAGTGCCTCAGATATAAATTCAATATTTATAATGCAAAAAAGAGCCGTGAGATATATTTATAAACTAAGAGCGCGAGATTCTCTGCGAGATGTTTTCAAAGAGGCAGGTATTCTTACAGTTGCTTCCCAATTTATATATTATAATATTCTCTTTGTCCGACAAAATATACATTGTCATAATAAAAATAGTGACCGCCATACGATAGGAACGAGAAATAAGAATAAGATTGTTACACCAATTTTTCGCCTCCAAAAAGTTAATAAATCATTTATGGGTCTGAGCATACGTGTATATAATAAAATTCCGCAGTGTATTTTAGGTTTGCCACTTCCAAAATTTAAAATATCTGTAAAAAAATGTCTAACAAGTAAAGCTTATTACAGTGTTCAAGAATATTTAGAGGATAAGCATGTATGGAATTAATGTCTATTGAATGTAATGCAGGATAGCTGCCTTGCTGGCATCTATATGTAATAGATTGTACCGTTAATTTTGAAAAGAGCAACTGTTGAGTTTCTTGCCGGCTCTTCTCAGCAGAACTGCCTTCCGAACCGGTGGTAGCCTTTTGTTCATATATTCATTCGACGATTCAAAAGTGCTTATAAAAATTGCCTATTTGAATAAAGAATATTTTGAATTTGAAATTTGAAGAACACGGTAGGCAGAGGGAGCTTGAGAAGACACTCCGTTCCCACTGCGACACTGTGTAGTTAGTACCTGTCGAATAGTAAAATAATAAGAAAACTACACCACTAAGCTACGAAAGCGCAACAGAAATCAATTACAGTTTTAGATACAATGAAAGCCAACATTAGCTTTGTCAAACAAAACCAAGAGGGAAAGCGGAAATAAAAAGAAACGTGAAACAACGGTACCACCACACAGCAAAACAAAAATATATGAAATAATGGAAGTACTCTCCCGCCAAATGGGAACCACTTCCGGTGCGGAAATTTACTTAGCCGCGACAACCGGCAAGGTTTTGTTATATCGAATTTTAATTTAAATTCAAAAATCCGATCAAACTATACATTCTTTTTCTATCTTACATTTTTTTTCTGAGTATCTATCTATGCGTAGAACATTTTTTTGTGTGTTTCAGTAAAATAAAGTACATTAATATTTTTTTGACTGTTCACTAAATTATCGTAAGTTCGATTCTGAGAAATATTTTTTTATTTGGTTTTAGTCTCACGCTGTATGTTAAGACGTCCTGATTTAAACTAAAAGAATTGAAACTAACACAATTTAATATTGCGGATATTTTTTTTGTAGAAACACGTTAAAATACTAGTTCTGTAAATTTATTCAGCATTAAGAATGTTTAGAGACGAAGCCATCATCGATATTCCTTAGAGACCTTATAATTTTCACGCATTATTACCTTCGAAGGTTCGACCTAATACATAATTCCACTCAATTTACTTTGATCGGTAACATAACGTTAATACTTGTGCTAACCATGTAAATATAGTCTAAGAGATGGCTTTTTACGGTTTACTTTAATAATATGAGTAATAATGCGTACACCGTCGCCTGTGTGATAGATAGATTCATAAATGTTTAAGTGTAACGGTAGCGAATGGTTATATTTATAAAATTTTAGCTGGAAAAATTTTCAAAAATATATGAAATCATTTTTACTCTGTATCCTGCAAACAACAGGGTAAGCAGAGGGAATCTCGTATTAGGAAACTCCGGAAACGGAGCAATATGTTTTGCTTAAATCTTCACAATTAAAAGTATTTTCAAATAATTATAAGGCCATCAGAACACTTGCTTTTCTCTAGGGGAAATTAATTATTTTTTTTATTTGCAACACCTCTAATAAAGTATCGGTCTCATAAGTGTAGAATGGAGTGTCTAAACACTAGGTTTTTCCTGATACCGTAAAGCTGATAAAAACATAACTAATCAATCATACATATCAAACTAGATATTGACACCACACCATTCACCCCTCAATTAAAATTATAATGCAAATTAAAGGACGTATAGGTACAATATACTGTATAGGCACATACGTATTTCCCGCCACCCCAGACAGAGCAGAGGGTAACCGTAACTCAATAATAAACTCATCTGTCTCCTATACTATATCTATATGTACAAGTAAAAGCGCAAACAGCCGAAATTATAGGCTTCATATCCGTTATATCGCAATTAATAATGCCTTTTGATCGACATTAGAGGACATAGAGGCGCAATGGTACAGTGTATGGCTCTACAGATTGTGTGTGTGGGTTTGATTCTTATTCGGGGAAACATATTTTTTTCTCGTCCTTGTAATGAGACACACAGCATCGTTGAGTTCCGTCACTCAGTATTTTCACGCATATAGCTACTCCTTTAACCAATTTCTGTTTAATTTTCGAGACATTTCATTCAATGTGGCATACATTCGCGATATAACGAGAAGATAACAACATGAAGATAAATATATATATACGTCTCAAGCATTTGATGAGAGAACAGGAAGAAATTGGTGTTGAATCACTCTTTTATTAATTTATCATAACTTTATTAGTTATTTACTTAGAGACATTATCTACTGTCTATAAGATAGCGAAAGCCAATGTTTAGTTTAATCTGATCCAGATCGAAGAACACGATTTTATAAATTACATAAGACGTATATAATATATATAAAAATCAATATGGTTTTGCCCTTGAAGCAGCTTTTTATTCGTAAACTTTTTTTCATTTCATTTTATACCACCATCGATATTAGTCCAAGACATAAATTTTTAAACGAACAACAATATCCTACAGCTATAATTTTGCGACCGACAATTACTAAGAAATCTCGTCATACATTATTTAAACAGCAACAGATGATATCTCTGTAGTAAATTGCTAAGTTTATTTAATACATAAAGTGGTGTTATTACAGTCAGCTCTTATTTAGATAGAATCTTTCAATTAACAAGTGTTGAAAGGAATTTAAGTTGACGAGAAATTGTGTAGATAGTTTACGATAAAATATTGAAGAATTTAAATTTTATAATACTAGAGATTTTGTAAAGCTTTATGCGTTTTAAATTTAAAAAAGTATTTAAAAAATATTTTTTAATTACGCACGTCTGATCAAATGGTATGTGAGTTATGGGTTAAATTTTTTCTTGGAAAATCAATTATTTTCACTTTTCTCGTTCTATAAGCTAGAAAAGATTTAGCAGTATTTGGAGATAGAAGTATAAAAGCAAAGTAGACAGAGGTAGAGAGGAGAGGTGTTAACATATTTCGTCTTCGATATTCAGACCAATTTTCAGGACATTGCGAGCAAATGAAAATAATTAATTTCCCTGAACTGTATTTCATTGCAGTTGAGAACTGAATGTTTAATATAAAAAAAACACAAATATCATTAATTCTACTCCAATTCCAAAGTTTGTCTAGTAACCCTAAACAAATTAAAAAATAAGACCGCCATTATTTTAGGTAAAAGAAAGAATGCGATCTTAAAAAGTAAATTAGCGATCCCTACATTTCGAAGTGGAATAACTCGAGGCGTCGAGAGACACATTCAGATTAATTAAAGACGTATAGCCGTACTGTAATCCCTCTAGTAGAAAATTACATTACCCACTAGGACAAACCCAACTCTTCTCGTCTCCGATTCCAGTTCCTCAGTCTTGGAATTGTTCCAGTGCATTTTTTTATTTAATTGCATTTGTATTAGAAATTCAAAAAAAAAGTGTGTAAAAAAATAAAGCAGTATTCAATCGTTTTATAAGTTTGAGTGGTACATGATATATGAAGACGGAGATATTAGTGGCAAATCACTCTTTTTAAGCTTTTGCATCGGGGGTTTTTAATTATTGTCTGATTGTTCTGCTTATTTGGCGACATAAGCAAAACCAAATGAAATAATATATAGTTTTGTAATTTTTAATATTACAAGTGAAATAAAAACCTTTATGAGCGTTCGATTTGCGTATAATTTCGAGGAGGGGGCTCCTCGAAATTATGTTATTTTTTGGTAGTCGTTACTTAATACGGGATATTTATGAAGATGGGCGATGCGCGGGATGTAAAGAACGAGTATGAGATATAAAATTTCCTTTGCCTACATTGCTGAAAAAAAAATCCTCATAATTTTTCCCATTCCTGATATTTCCTTAAACTAAAGCTTAATATAGAAATAAAAGAAATTACTACCATAGTATGAATTTACTCATTTTATTACCTTTAGCAGTGAACCAAATGAAAATCGACGAGTGCCAACCGGAAACGATAGACTAACGTCCGGCTCGGAAACCGGAAGCGAGACTCGCTCACTCGTAAGAAGTACAAAGAAAGCTTGTCAAAAGTGAAATGATACAGTCCTTATTACTTTGAAAGATCAATCCAATTCGCAATATTCAATATTTATTTTTCTAATATATTTTAGTGCAAGGTGACGTTTTTTTTGCGTTATGCATTATCCTGTACACAGCAAAGTAGTGCAGCGGGAATTTAGTAACTTATTAAGATACTCCTGTTCAAAGCGGCCTGTGCTCCTTTATCCGAGACGTGGTCGCTACTCGAGGACCTTTCTTTCCCATCAGCTGTCGGTCTTTCGAAATACCATAAATAGCACACGAATAATTATAAAATAACCATATTTTTATATTCAAAAAAATCTTTTATTTCAATAAGATCACCTACTTTTTACACGGAAACTAAAAAAATATCTTCGTAAATTCGAAAATAAAACGTGTCTTGTCATTTATCATCGTCTAAACGTCAAATTAGCAAAACATTGATTGAGGCATCATTTATCTTAAAAAATATATTTACTGGTTTGGGTTGCGGAACTAAATAACCTACATATATACATACATATATATATATATATATATATATATATATATATATATATTCTCTCATTTCATCGGACAAGGACAATTATATACTCTATTCTATTCTATTTTAAATGTTAAAGTTTGTGACGATCAATGTTTTTTTTGTCTAACCACTTTCACGCAAAACTATTGAACTGACTTAGATGAAACTTTACATTAATATTGCTTATACATCGAAATAACTAATGGGCTACAATTTATGGGTGTGTAATTTAGAAAAAAAAATATTTTAATTTTTTTTTAATTTAGATTAGTATTTGTAAAAAATAATGTACATTTATAGTAGGTGATAAATATATATATACATTTTTTTCCGGTTTACAATTTAAATACGCTAAAGTTAGGAACAATAAAGGTAAGGCAATACTTTTATTTTACAAGAAAATTTGTGAACAAAACTTTTCAAGTCATTTGTCAACGTCAAATTACCGGAGACACTGTTGATTGCTTCATCATTCATCATAATGATACTTCTGTAAGTGATCATTTTTGACATTAAATATGTATTGGGTTCGATTTTTTAGTAACTTCAAACATAATTCTACTTATGCAGGTTGTTTAGTGTCGCAATCCAATACACAATGCCACCAGAATTTGGCGGAAAGTGTGGAACGGAAGTGTCTTTAAAGGAACGGAGTGACGTAGCACTCCCTCTGCCTCCCAACTATAGAGATTGAAGTGATTGAACTATAGAGGTTGAAGTGTCTCTTTTTGTAAAGCTGGCGCTAGCGTGGGTTCTAATTATGAACATGCAAAGATTTTTCTACTGTTACTATGTCGTATATAGATATGTTTTTTTTAATTTTAATGTCGTATACATTATTTAATTGTATTTTTTTACAATTTTAATTGAAAGTATCATTACATAAGAAGATAAATCTTGAATGTATTTTGCTTATTGCATTAAATTATTTATATATAATACACTTACAGTATGAATATTCTTGTGCCCCTGCACCACGACGGCCTTGCAAATTTAAATTTTAAAACCCAATATTCTTTAACGCTCGAGTAAATCGCAAAATCGCGAAAGTATTCAACTAATGGCTAATAACAGTGTAATTTTAAGTTTCAACAAAGCAATAGTTTCGTAGGAGAGGCTACTTTTCGAAATTTTCTGCACCGCTTTGAGGTAAAGTTACGCGAGACTATAAGCTGAACAAATAACTTTTAAAATTACTTTCTGATCGTCTTATAGTGATAATGTTATTTAGTTTTTATTACATATATATATTTCACGTACAACCCGAGTATTTAATAGAGAAAACAAAGCTATTCTATTGAGGCCAGTAGTGCCAGAGAGGCAGAGAGGCAAAGCGCGTTCAGTTCCACCACTCAACATGAAATGTCTCTGGAATTCAGCAGAAAGTGTCTTACAATGGGTTCCCAGGTTACCTGCGCCTTCGCTCCTATGTGCAGGATACAAAGTGAAGTTAAAACATTTAAAAAATTCTCCGTTCTCAATTTGTATCACAGTTTATTACTTGGTAGAAACCAATGCCGCACTTTGTTTAACAGGCTATATGTTTAAACGTTATCCCTAGTGACGTCATTAAGTGGTATATAATAATTATAATTACATCAACAATTTATTTTTAAAACTATATTAGGCTTAATATGTAATAATAAAATTCCACACTGCACACTACATATCAGTTATAGGAAAAGGGGGTAGTGTCAAGGTACTCTGCCCTCCGCTTTTCCCCCGATTTTCAAGAAATTGTGTGTTGAATAGTGGAAGTCAACACAACGCTTTGTTTTTATACCAGAGCTAGGAAATGAAAATAATTCAATAATTTAATCAAAATAATGGTAATCAAATCCACAAACGTCAGGTATACCTGTGTAAAAAATAAACAGTATACTGTTACATATATTATTTCCACTGCACCACCACGGCTTTAGGCCTCAGACTAATTAGTAAATTGAATTAAAAAACTGTAATGGCAAAGTACTTATTCTCGTGAGTCACTGATACAGTGGCGCAGTGGCACAGCTTGTCATTGTAAACGAGATGATAGTAGGTTCAATTTAAGGAAATCTATTATTTTTATTTACTTGCTTTGATAAGAATAAAAAGAGCGCCATTGGGTTCGCTACTATCACGCAATGTCACGAAAATTGGGTTTAAATTGGGGAACAGAGTGTTTTAGTATTAAGTTCTCTCTACACACCCAAACATATGAGGAATATAGTGTAAAGCTAAAAAATATATATCAAGAGAAAAAAATATATATAAAATACGGCCCATTTGCCCCACTCTTTCCACGATGACTTAATAAATCCCTAAAAGCCTTTATTAGAGAAAAGTATTTACACAATAAGATATAAGATAGAAAAAAGGACCAGAAAGGGTCCATGATTAATATCTTGTATGTATGTTTTGTTTTATTTTACAAAGCATTCTTGACGTGGACCATTAACCGCCCCGCCCGTTTGTTTCGTCCGCTCATTCATTCGTTCAGTCGTTCGGTCTACGATCACCTGGGGACGTTCAGTAATCTACTTCTCTTTTTTCCCTTTTATTTACCGATCTTGAGTGAATTTTGATGTTTTTTAATATGAATTCGATTATGTTTGATGGTTTTGTTTGTTATGGAGGTACTAAGTCTGAAAAAGATAATTTTCATTTTAAAAAACAATTTTATTTCTTTTGAAACGTTGTATCCCATACATAGCAGGAAACGTAGTGATAAGATACTCTGTTACCATAAAGACACTTTAGTTTCCCACTTCTCGCCAAATTCTAGAGCCATTATATGTTGCGCATATGTAATATTTATATTAAGCAAAGAAATCTCTATAATCATTTTTTATACTTTTTAATATTATACCATCATTTCTCTTTTATGTTTTTTAAGCATCGTTGGAAAATATTTCTATGTTGTTTTGAGATACATACAATTTTTTTTAATAGAAACAAAACTTATCGCAGAATATCCTTGCTAATTGTCAAATTTATTTTTTGACTAAATGTGTTTATAATTTGTACCAAATTTTCACCAAATCATACCAGGAGATACGTAAATCTTCTAAATAGAAATTTAATTTTGAATATTAAGAGACCGTCGTGGCGTAGGATCACCGCATGTTCATTTAAATACGACGTCTTTGGTATCAAATCGCACTTGCCGTTCCCTCTATCTTTAAGCTGCTATACGCCGATATAGCGAGAAAACAAAAAAAAATACAAACATCACACATGAATATAAATATCAGCTATGTTTTTTTTATTCAATTATCAAATATGAATCACATTTTACCCCAAAAATATATTTTTTCACGTAAAAGCAGCAGCTACATTATAATCTGCATAGTTTATCTTGTAGCAAAAATCATGAGCGTCGGCTTACGGAGATTACCTCATTAGGAGAGAGCCTTAGTTTCAAATTTATGTTTTCTCGTGGCTTTAGTCTGTGTCTTAACATATAGTGGAATAAGTATTATAATTTTGGAGTGTGGACTGGAAAATAAGATGAGTTTAATTTTATTCTGTATTAACATTATAATAATGTAAATACTCTATATTTTTTACCACATGGCTGGGTAAGTTTTCACTTTCTACTCAGTTTTCCATAAACTTTGTGGTTACAGTTGCCATATTACTGCGTCATGATGACCTCTTACTTTGGTAATGCTTAAAAAGCGTATAATATTAAGAAAAAACAGCTTCACGCACACAGCAGGTAACCAGAGGGAAACTAATGTTGAGACACTTTGTTCTTCACTTTATGCCAAATGCCAAGAAACAGAACTCAACGTCGCTCTTTGCCTCGACGCTAGAGCGAAGAAATAGAAATTTAAATAAATATTTCATCTCTTCGGGTGGGGGTCGAACCCACCACCATTCGGTTTTACGATTACAATTATGCTTCTGCGCCACGACTGGCCTCAAATATAAAACATTTTTACTTTAATTTAATGATTGTTTCTCTCTATTCTTCTCTACAAGACAAAAACTGTTACAAAATCGTTATAAAACTCACACAATCCAATCTAAACCAGTGATAAAAAAAACATCACCATAATGAAATTTCATTAAGGACCATCGACAAACCCAACGTTTTACATGCTATTATAGTAAATCTAGTTCGTGCTTTCGAAGCTCAGCAATTTCTATTACAATTTAGGTATCTTATAAATCTATTAGATAGCGACGCAGCCAGTGAGGAAAATCGTAAACGTGGTATTACTCGGATCACCTCATTAGGATGGGGTCTAAGTCTTAAATTTATGCGCAGGGATAACATCGCGCGGCCGCTCTAAATGACGGGACAAATCACAGATCTATCAGCGAATAATGTTTTAAAAGTGTATTCTTCCTGAGTTATTGAAGCACCAGCCCCTGAAACACCAGAGGAGCTACAGGTGCGTTGCCAGCCTTTAAGGTGGAGATGAAGGGCACCGGGGCCCGGCATTACCTAATGCGAAACGCAGTGGCAAGGGTCACTACTTCACGCCGGTTTAAAATGCCGGGGGTGGTATTAAATCCGGTCGAGTCTGCCCATGCGTGTTGCCATTACTGGCGACGTGACTCTACCACACGTACTTTAGTCGTCTCTTACGACACCAACAGTACCAGGGGACCACACGGCTGACTTCACCAGAGCGAAGAAATGAAAACATAAATAAATATTTTCTTTCCTCGAGTGGGAATCGAACCCGCAACCAGTCGATTGTGCAGCACAATTTGTACCGCTGCGCCACGACCAGCCTCAAAAATATACGAGTATACATCAAACAATTTTTTACATCAACTAACTTGTCACATATACTGTAAAAAAGTTCAAAATAATTAAAAAAAAAATAATCAAATTCACGTTACTCCACAAACGATCAATTCCACATAAATTAAATATTTCATTATTAAAACCACATTAGAAGGCGGCGATGCCCAGCAATTAGTGAAAGACCTTAAACCAGTCCCCTTGTCCCCTTGTAGGACAATCAAATTGTGCCAGATGGCGTCAGCCGTGCGGCGAACTGTATTTTATAATAACACCCAATTCACTAATTGAACATTCGGACTCTTATTAGCTAATTGCTTGTGTTACTTTTAACACTCGCCGGGTTTGGTGTAAGGGAAAAGATATTTTCTTGATTATTTTTTTTTAATTTCACGCATCACAAAGTTAAGGAGGGAAAACTACGTGTTAATTTTAACACGAGCAATATTCACACAATCATCGTCTACATTTATAAAATAAGATGTGCTCGTATATATAAAGTAGACGCTGTATCCCGCACATACCAGGGTGGACAGTAGGAACCTGTAGATTTAGTGTTAGGACACTGCAAATTTCCATTATAGTCAACCATCTTCAAATCATCAAAGACTTCCATTACTACTAAACAGATTAAATAAATTACCTAATTTAATCTTAATCTGCATATCTACATAAAAATGTTTCATATTAAAATTTTAAATATATCTACATCAAAATATAATATTAAAGTAAAAATCCTACTTAAATCAAAATGTTGAACATAAATGACGCTCAAGCTAAAATGTTAAATGAAAAATATATATTTTTTTGCGCGCCATATCATGAAAATCACTGAACTGCTTTAAATGACACGCGCTATATATATGTCAGCACATGAGGGAATAAGAGATCGGACTAGAGCTGTGGAGCGGTGCTCTTCTACAAATATGAAAATTCATCATGAACTGTTTTAAAACCATATATTTAATATTGGACTTTTGGTTTTACTCAACATATTTTTATATGTTACTTATGAGGCCGCAGTGGCGCAGTGGTATTGTATCAGACTGTAAACGGCCCTCATCTTAAGTTCACTCAACACACGGATTCCTCAACTAATACCCTCAATGCGGATTTTTTTCCATTTGACTTTCATCACCACTTTCAACGGAATTCTGGAGATATTGCATGTTGAGTGCTGGAACTCAACGCCATGATTTGCGTAACCAGAGCGAGGAATGAAAATATTAAATATTTAATTCCTCAAGCCGTCCGTACCATCGCACGCTTGTGCCCCTGCGCCACGACGGAACTCATCCTACCTCTCTTAAAATTAAAATGGAGTTACTCATTATTTCACACTAAATACTTTTTATATCGTATATTGATGAAGGCCGGACAAATTGTAATGATCGTTGCCTACAGATGCCACTTTATTATTCGCTTTCGTATTTTACGAACTTATTTTATGCATTTGAAAATGGTCGGATAATAGGGATCGTCTAATAAATTTTAAAAAGGTATCATTACAATGTAATTAGGAAATTAAATATTAATGAGTATTAATTGAGAAATGATGCCAATTATTTTTGTCAATGTAAAATTAAAATTGTAGTACCGCAGCCATATTTCGATCTTAACATACGGTCCGCTGTTCGAGCTGGCCGAACAGGCATCTGTTAAAGTAATTTAGGTAATTCCGAGCGTCGCCTCTTAATGATCCCTTTGGTGCCATCCGTCTACTCTCTGTTTACTAGTTAGCCGGTGGTGCCATTTAAGATAGATCAGGGGTTTGGATATAATATGTGTTTTTTACTATTATTATTATTATATCTTACACTATAGACTGTTGGTTCGAACCATTTTTCTCTTTTAAACTTATAATAAAATGGACGTATCGGTGTCAGTGCATGGAAGATATTATAAGAAAAATCATGACATTTAATAACGAAATAAAATCATAAAAGATTTTTTAAGTTGTTTGTGTCTGTCTGTCTGTGCGCTTGTTCACACTAATCTAAGAAATGGCTTGTACAATTTAAGATCGTATGTGTTTCACTTCAGTTAGCTTATAAATAAAAGGTTATACCATTTTAAAGATTGTTGTTTGAAAATTGCAATAAATAACTGTTATATTGAATTAGCTGAAACTTTACCTATTATTATTATATTTAAAATGATATTATTATTAGATAACTTAAGTAATATAGAATAAATCCTGAAAAGAGTCCAGATAAGTACTTTTTAGTTACTAACTTGACTACGCTATGTATATACAGCATGTTGTCTTATATATAGAATGTTTTCTGCATAGAATGTTAGTCAGAGTGAATCTATATATAGTTTTTTTTAGAAAACACATAATTTTGAAGATGCCGGGTTCCATACGTTCTAATATCACCCATATAATATTTTTTATATTTATTGGTTGTAATATCCATATTATAATTATGTATGGACTTGAGGAAGTATTCGCAGTCACGATATATTCTCCGTATGAGCATTCATACTATTTTTCTGGTCGAGGTCCGGTCTAATCACACATTATAAGATTATTTCTCTTACAATAATATGAGATCGGATCGAGAACGAATCGTGACCAGCACTAGAGTCCTCTCTGTTTTATGAACATGTACACTGTATCCCACTTTAGGAGGGTAGACTGAAAGATCTTAGTGCTGGAACACTCCATTCTCCACGTACCGCTGATAGTGATAGTGATAAGTGATAGAGATAGTGTTGGGTGTTGAGTAGCGGAAATCATCGACACGATATGTTTTGTTAAAGCAAAGCTGGGAATCGAACCAACAACTGTCGCGTCTATCATCTATATCAGACGATCTGCCACAAAGTTTTGATGACCTCAATTTCGTTTCATACGTTGTATAGAAATATACTTCGAGAATATTTTCTATATACAACTCCAGCAAGAAAACTTTTTTGCTTTATATAGCGAAACCACTTAAATACAAATATACATGCAATATTTCATACTAATGTATACTTTCACTTAAGGGCGTGCTATAACTTCGAACCAAGGAAATAGATTTATCGACATCGTGCATCTCGCTCTGGTTGGGTGGTCCTAGAAATATTTACTTAAACAATGTTTATTTTAACTGATCAGGAAAGCGTGCTTATTTAAAATAAATTGTGAAGTGAGTCAGCCAATGGCCGTAGTGTAGTGGCCGGATTGTCATGGGTTCGAATCTCACTTAGGGGAATGAGTTATCTTAATGCTCATGTTCGGACATTCTTTTAGCTTTCCCGCATATGGCAGGTTATAAAACACGCAATGCCTCAAGAAATCCGCGGACAGTGGGAATGAAAGTGCCTTATAAAACAGAGTGTCTTGATACTGGGTTCTGAAATTCACTCTGTCTACCCTGGTCTGTTTGGGATATTATAACGTAAAAATAACTTTACTACACTAAGTGACTAATGATCTGATTTTCCCCATACTTATTCAATTGAATGATCCGTAACGTCTTGTAGTTTCGCGCTTCCTATCAAAGTACTCTTCTCTTCACCGGAACCGGAAGTCGCACACCTAATGGATCGAGAAATGATAAATATCTAAAGATATCGAATATATCGAAACAAAATGCGGGTACACATAAATCTCTCACGACTGACTGACCACGTTATGAGGGTATCGTTTTAAATCATAAAAATATTCGGTTGTATATAGATTTATTTGTAATTTGAGATTTTTTTGATACAATTTGTTGAGAAAGTTGAATTTTCTTTGTTGTTAATCTCTTATCTATTCTCAGCTTCGTGTTTTTGTTCGCACAGTGGAATACATAGAGAACACTTTGTGTTTACACTGTTTGATTTTTACAATTTAAGGGCTCCGTACTTTTTAAGTAAAAAAGGATCGCTCTGTACATCTGTCTGTATTACTACTATGACTGTCTGTCAAGAGCCTTTATTTAAGGGACGCTTGAAAATATTGAGTTGAAATCCAAACTATATACTCATATTGATGGCCCCATGATTTTCTGTAAAAAGACATTTCTATATTTATTTAATAATATGATATGGTCGTGTATTACGCAAAAAAACATGTAATTCGACACTATAAAGAGTATCAAAATTCATAGGGTACTTCCGGGTGACCTAGAATTATGAAATTTATTAATGTGCAGCTAGCATCTACACGTAGAATTCAGGAAATGTGAAAACTATACATTTGTGGTCAAATTCTAAAAAAAAGAATAATCTTAAAAAGGGTTAAGATTATCCGGTTTTTTTTAATTTATAACAATATGTGTTGAGTGGCAAAACTCAACTTTGCATATTCTTGTTACCGTACAGTTTACTTCATTACCGTTACCGGAATTCGAACCCACAATTGTCGCGTTTTCAGTCCCCGTGCCGCAGCTGCTATGACGCGATGTGACGGACCACTGTAACTTAAACATAAAAATATTAGCTTTATTTAAAAATTATTTATTAAACAACATTCTCTTATCAAATATTATTTTTTCCAGTCAAATAAACCATTGAAGCACTAATCTAATGACTTATAACGTAGACGCCGTACTAATTCTATTCTAAATACAAGCAGTTACACGAAGGGACAAATGTGGACTTAAATACGTCACATAGACTTAAATCGAATGAAAACTTGGGTCCCTAAGTAATATATCTTGGTGTTTGAGACAATTAATATGTATGAGACGTTTACATTTCAAGTGTGGAACCCCACAATTGAACCGACATTAATTTAAATGATAGCAATTATCTTTTATCTATATGATTTATGTATGAAACAAAGTTTGGATTGTATATTTCTTAGTTATGATATTTTCATTAACAATATTTTGAATTATAAAGAAATTTCTTAATTCAAATAACTTTATAAAATATATTTTAATTATTATCATTGCCCCGCTCTTGTGGACGAATTGCGAGAGACTTATGACCCTCAACACGCAATTTCCCGAAAATTGGGCGGTCAAATGGGAAAGGAGTGTCTCAACACTATGGTTCCTACACTCCACCCTACCAAACGGGAAAAAGCGTGAAGCCGCGTGAAGCCGCGAGAAGCCACAAGATAATCACAAGCAACAATCAATAGCTAACCCAGTTTAGTTAAACCTTTACTAAATTAAGCACATGTTGCAATAATTAATTTGCATACACTTAGTTAAGTTATCCCCAAGTTACATATAATTTAATATACACTCAAAACTATGAACACATTGAAACTAACAAGACCGCCGGATATCGACATCACTTTGAAAATCCATCGTGTTTTATATAGATAGATCGAAAGTAAAAAGTTCAAGCCATTATAATTATTATTTATGTGAATTTAGAAGATATTATTCAATATTAGCGTTTGGTATATACGCGGTTTTGGTTGTAGATCAAAGTTGGTCAAGAGTGTACCTAATACTTGTTTTATTACACACACCTGAGATCGATCATAGTTTACTTAGGAGGTATTTTCATTATCTTAGTTCATCAAGTAAGGGAAATTATAATATTGTAAAATGTCCTTCTATAGAAAGTAAGTTAAAATACTCTGCAATGCAACAGCCGCATGTAAGCGTAAGTAAAGTAAGTCAAACAGAAAAAAATATTTCAGCTTACTTACTTGGGAACCTAATGATGTACCCTATGGTCCCTTTAAGACACTTTCGCTTCCCAGTGTCCACCGAATTCCGGAGGCATTCGGTGTATTCGCATTTTTTTTAGCTCTAAGCTAAAATATAGCTATTACCTGAGTTTCAAACTAAAAAGTATTAATATTTAATTTACTCATTTCAATACTTTTATATATTAATATTATTATACTAAAATACAAATAAAAACAAGTATACCTGTCGACAAGCGCTAGTTTTAATATACAAATTACAGTGAACAGGTTGCTTTCAGTGGGATATTGAAGATATACTGTTTAATTAAGGACTCGAATTTGGTAACAGTATAGCTTGCGAGTCAAAGTGGAGTAAACTTTGATAATTATATAGGAAACATCGATCGTTGTAGCGTCGTGGTATATTTAGGAACAGATTTTGTATAGTTTTACTCTTTATTACATATAGAAGCAGGGTAAGCGAAGGACCTAAGGTCAAACTCCCTCCGTTTTTCGCTATCTACTCCATTCTAAGGCATGTTTAGTTGCGTAGCGTAGCTCAACGCTGCGCTTCATTTACTAAAGTATTTAAATATAATCATTACCCCAAAGGAGTCAAGGTAAAGCGCGGCGTTGGGTTCTGCCACTCAACACGCAATGCCTCCAGGCTCTTAACACCGAGGTTGTCTCTGCCTACCCTGCTGTGTGTGGGATACAGCTGAAGCTGAAAAAAAAATTACCCCAAATCACTATCGAACCCCAAACTATCGCATTTGATAATGAGACGCTGTCCCATTGTGCCACGAACCCCTCCGTATCCTTATGAAATATACATTATGTATGAAATTAGTTGAAATCAGTTTTAGTTCGACAATATGTGTTTTATGAAAAAATAAATCTGTAATTCTATCCACTACAAACAGCAGGGTAGCCAGGGGAAACCTAGTGTTACACTCCGTCCCCCAAATTCCACCGAATTCTGGAGGCATTGCATGTTGAGTTGCGGAAGTAAACGCCACGCTTTGAAACAGGTATGAGATTAAACAATTTAATTTACATGAAAATTTTTTTTTTCAAAATTCAGTTTCGATCTACGTTTCGGCTTACAATACAGAGCCCCACCCTAAACCTCTTAGCAAGTGTCTTACGAAAGCATATAATAAGCTCTAGAAGCTCGCACCTAACTCTCCTCGTGAATGTAATGACACCACACTTTGATGTTCCGAGTGTCTCACACTAATGATCTGTTCTTCTGCAAGTTCTTCTCATTAGCAAAGAAACGTGATATTTTCGTAACAGCACCGGCTTGTAAACTCAGAACTTTGTTTTGAGGATAAATTTTATCTATATAATATTTAATGTACATATATATAATGAAAAAAAATTGAGGAACTCTATAAAATTTGAAAATAATGGGTTTAGAACCCGCGGCTCTTGTTTACTGTCAAAACTTATAGAACTATGTAGAAATATACATACACGCTTGTTACATGAACTTTAACTTTAAATTATGTTGTAAATTATTTTTTAAAAATTTATAAAAAACAATAGCTAAAACTCATATTTAATATACGTATAATTTAGCTTTTCCGATGTTATGAAGTATGAAAAATATTTAAATTGTGGCAGACCTACATACATTGTGATAAATCGGATAATTTGTTTAATTTTTCAAACGCATCAAAAGAAGTAAAAAATTATTAATCAAAAAAACCTCTTTAAAAAATAAACTTTCTAGATTTGTTTATGGTATTATATTTTACAAAAATACATTACATTAAAAAAAACTTGAAGCTGTCAACTAAATTCAAATTCATTACAGTTCACTCCAATCCAACATCACTCTTCTGTAAAACAGAAATATAATCAGATAATTGTACAGAAACGCTTATCTCAAGGAAAAGAAGGGAAAAAAATGAAACGAGCACGATGTCTTTGGTTTCTGTGACAGATCTTAATTAAAAGTTCGTCGAAAACAATGAATTCTAAGAAAGAATTTAATTCGCAGAGAAAAATTCCAAATAAATGGACCGCAAAGTAATTATAAATCAAAATGAATGCGCGCTAGCGCAGTGCAAGTATATCTGGTTAAGAATACCGATACATAAAAATACATAATGTGCTATATGTTGTCAAATTTTTATATTTTTCTTGATTATACATATTATATGAAGCTATTAAAAAAATGTCTCTATATTCTACCCAAACTGTACAACAAAAGGAGGCTTATTTTTCTATATATGTATATATATGATTTTTTTTACCTATATGTTGTAGTAGAGATGCCACGCCTTCAATTAATTAGAAATTATAGTATAAAACGACCATTTTATGTAAACTATTTACCCAATTTTACCTTAAAAAGTACCAACATTAGAATTCCACTAACTTATCAAGAAAATAAGTACTGTAATATTTAATTTTCAATGGCAACGGAAACGTATACAAAAGTTATTCACAGTGACTCCTACTATTACTATTTGTTCCAAAAAGCAAAATTCGTATACAAGACGGTCTCCATTTCTATACAACCTGCTCTCGGGATGTCACCGCATCTAATTGGCTTTGAGCTATCTCGGGAGAAACGTGGATGTCATATGTCGTTGAGCATGTGTGTCGACACGTTTGCAGTTTTAAATGTCTTTTTTTTTATTTTATATCTTTAAAAAAAAATAGACTATCGTGACGAAGTGGGTCTGCGATCGAATATAAGCTAGGTGATTTGAAGGATTGTCTCAAGTGCTATATGCGGGATACAGCGTGAAGCTGAGATAAGTTGGCTGGTAGGGACATGTCTGTGTGGATGGGTAAGTGCTTGATATAACATATAAGTGCATTATACATATTATTAGAAATAGCTGTATCTCTAACTTTACCAACAAATTTTCAAAAATTTACATTAAATATATTATAATAAAAACAAAAAAGAAACATATTTCAATAAAACCAATGTCCCAACTTAAGCCAAGCATCCTCGTGAATCGCCATCCAAATGGAGAACCGCCGGCACTCAGCCTCTCATTGACATCTCCCCCATTCATACCGCTAAAAATATTGACAACCCCTTTCAGGAACTTGAAAAGACTGAAAAGAAAGATTTCCCTTACTTACGCTCGACGCGTAACGTACCCGAATACTCTTTGGTGGAACACTTCACTTGAAAGTTGAGAGGAGATCCAAGATCAAAGATATGTGGTTGTAATAATGAATGGTGTTTGTGGAATAGAATTTTTTCTTGGCTTTTGTTTTTGTTGAGATTTTGTTTTTATTTTCTTGTGATTGATAGTGGATTGGTGATCTTCAATTGGTGAAAAGGTCACAGGTTGAAATTCAAAAACATAATTTTAACTTGATGTAGTTTATTTTCATATTATACTTTACTATCGTGCATGTTTTATGTGCACAGGGTCACAACCGTGTGAATGTAAATGTGATAGGTTGTAGGTTCACTTCTCACTCTAGGTAATGACATATTAAATATTTTCATTTTTTTATTTCCTTTGGCAACGAGGCAAAGTTCGGCGTTGATTTCAGCCATTTAATGCGCAATATCTCAAAAATGGAACAAAAGTTTCTAAATGGAAACATAAAACATAGTCTCTAAGCACTAGCTTCCTAAATTTCCTCTGTTTATTAGCAGGATATAGTGTGAAGCAAAAAAAAATTATGTTAATACATTAAGATAGTAGCAAAGTAGTGTGCATGAAGTACTTCATTACCAATGTCTTGAGCGGCAGAGCTTTGTTTGGAATCAAACAATAAAATATTGTAAAAAGTAAAAAAACAGTATTTAATTTTCTGAACATCGGAACTGACACCCGATACTATTTCTTATGTAAATGAACACAAAACATGTTAATATAAAATTATATAACTAATCAAATATTTTAATACGTGTTATAGTCAATCTTATACCTCTTATCGTAGTAGTCGTAAGTAATCGCATTTCAGATTAAATATCGTAATATTTGACAGATTCTATAGTTAACCAGAAAATTTATTTATTTCCTCATATTTTAAACAAAACAGAAATAATTGCCCCAAAAATCCTTTTAAGTGGAAAAAAATTGTTCACTAACATCGAATGAAGTCGTCACGTACAGGCCGTTTCTCTGCTGCGGACAGACTTGACGTCCGAAAACAACTAAAATATACTTACGGAATATTTACGGTGTCGGTTAATAGTTACACGACTATATGGGAAAAGGAACAAGTACTTTTTCATGGATTTATTACCTATGGACTTATTAATTTCAAATTTTAAGCTCATCCAAAGAAGCGTAATAGTTTATTTTGTTATTTCAAAGCTTACTTTACTTTTATAGGACATACTTCTTTTATTTCTTCAAGTTTGATCTAAAAGTACATGGAAATATATTAAAGTTACCATTATTTATTACCATTATTTTATCAGTGAATGATAAAATAATGGTAGAGACTGTTGCTAATTTTTGTCCAGAGAAACAAAGTTATGGCGCAGGGGATCAAGCGTGAGAGACTGTAAGCACGACAGATTGTGGGTTTGATTTCCACGAGTATCTTAAGACTAAGTTCCCTGGTATGTATAAATTATTATTAAATATAATAGTCCTCACCTTCCCCTGAAATGGAAACGAACCAACAAACATCGCGTTTACAATCAAAAGTTGTACGACTCCGCCATCTTTAAATAAGTAAATGATATTTTATCGTTTACTATGAAATTAAAATATTTAATCTCGAATAAATACCCACGTATATAAGTTACGATTATTTAATTTTTATTTAAAACATCGCGTATTTATAAATTGAAGTGTCAGAGAAACACTTAAAAATAACTATTTATTAATAAATTGAGTAAATTGAGAATCATTTTATTTCGCTAAATTATGAGAATTTATTTCTTATATGAAAATATTTTACGAATAGATATATTTTAGTATTAATTAAATTTATTAATACACAGTAACTTAAAATATTTTTTATATATTATACCTTTCTTAAAGTTAGTTTGTCAATGCCTAACTGTTCACGATAGTTGCAGGATCAATTCTCAGTTGTGTTAACTGAATTAAATTGTTCTTATTTCAGCTTAACGACAGACCTTGGGACTTTTCGTCCGTTCAAAACCGATTTGTTAAAATACCATACTAGCAATGCAAATTATTAAAAATATTTACAGAAATCGTAGCCTATTTATTATTCCGGTGTATAAGCTTCATTAGCTTAAAACTTTTATGAAAATTCGTTTAGCGGTTTTTGAGTAAGAGTACAAAAAGTTGCGTAAGATTTTGCGTAAAAAAAAGAAAAGATAATATGCGTATAATAAAATAAAACGAAGAATAAAAGACAAAAATTGCACGATTTTTTTTTAGTTTATTTGCTCGACAGAAGTAATTAAAAAACAACAGTATTAATTTTCACGTGAACATACAGATATGCAAATTAAGTGGGATTTTCATTAAATGTACAGCTTTCATTAAATTGCTAAAGAAAAAACAGTTTTTATTTTATAATAAAAACGATATATCGAATTTTAAGCCCACTGATACGATTTCCATTACATTGGAATTGTTTAGTATAGTATATTGTGATCAAATCGATGGAATCATTTCGATAATTATTATTATATCATACCGATTTTAAATCATCGAGAAATAATCTGGCACGCTCGTAACTCCATAATAAAAAGAACAGAACAGAACGAGAAATAAATAACGCACTAAAAATATAAGCGGCGTTGAGTTTTGCTACTCAACATGCGATTGCTTGGTGGTTAGAAAGAGGGAAACGGATGTGTGTTGTTAGGGACAGAGTGTCTTGACATTAGGGTTATGTGTATTTTTCAACATTCTAAGAGATTCAAATTTGAGACCAGAGTGTCTGAGCACCAAGTTAAACAACGGTAATTTTTTCATAGAGTTCAATATACAACGATTTTTTTACCTTCACGCTGTATCGCGGTTAAAGCATTTCGTATTCTTAGAGGTAACGTGTGTTAAAACACTCCGTTCCTATTATTTGTGGGAATCGAATCCACAGTCACGTTTACAGTCCCAACGTTAATATATTATATCCAGGTAATAAAATATCTAGACATAGTTAATAGTAATTTAACACCGATAGCATCTTGAATAATGTGCGCCGCTGCTGTACTGCATTGATCGCGAGAGATTATCTCACTGAAATGTGGCCGACGGACGGAAGGGCGAATTAAGTGAATTAATTTCAAACACTAAGACAAGTTGCTTGGAAGTGCATGTATTTTTTATTTTTATCTTCACATGTCAGACACATGTAGTGGCGCAGAGGCATAAGCGTGTTGTGGGTTCGATTCTCAGTGTCGTCAACTATTACGCAACTATTACGTTCCAAGGACCAAGGATACTTCTTTGGATCCTGTAATCTGCGGGCTACAGCGTGAAGCTATATCTTAGTTTATTTCTTACCATCACATGTAATATTTTCACTTCTTCACTTTAGTACAGGATAAAGAGCAGCGTTGAGAGTTATGAAATTTTGGCGTAAAGTGGGGAACGGAGTAATTTATTACTAGGCAACCCAGTATTAAGGTTACCTATGTGGACCCTGTTAGTGCAAGATACAGCGTGAAGCTAAAAAATCGTTGTTTTGCACCTGTTAGGCTATTGAATAAAAAAGTAGTAGTCACCGCTTAGAATAGGATCACCCTACAGACAGGTAGATTCACGTCGCCAGTACTGGCAACACACATGGGCAGACTCGACCGGATTAATACCACCCCCGGCATTTAAGACCGGCGTCAATTACTATCTCTTGCCACTGCATTTCGCATTAAGTAATTCCGGGCCCCGGCGCCCAACAATGCAAGGCCGGCAACGCACCTGTAGCTCCTCTGGTGTTGCACGGGGTCGTGGGCGACGGTGATCACTTACCATCAGGTGACTCGAACGTTCGTTTACCTTGTAAAAAAATACTATCTTTAATATCATAAAGACATCATCTTCATATTGGACTATAAAATCTGGATCCGATATAAAATTTACAATCGATACGCAGTCTAATTAGTATGCTATACATTGGATAATACATATAAGTCTATTAGCCATGCTGATAGAGAAGGATCTCTATTAATAATAAAGTAGAGTGTTTATACACTCAAATTAAATAATTATTTTATCATATACTCTTGTGTATAAAAAATATTATTATATGAATGATTGTACTTGATTGTAACTTGACCGAAACGGTAATATGAATGCTGTCATTGCTACTTATATAATAATATTTTTAACAGATTTAGATCAGAGGAAAAAGAACCCGTGACCCTATAATGTGAAACCTCCCGTAGTTTTACCAAGAAACCGTGTGGTCACATGACGGCTTATTCATAAAAAGTCGCTAGTCAAACTCGTATGCCACATATTATAAATAAACGATCCGTAAGTTTCTCGTCGTTAGAACAATTTTGCCCTATAAAAATATTTACAACTACGTAAAGCCATAAGGCCTAACCATAAACTCTTCCACCATGGCTTCAATTTTCTGTTTTATTGCATTTATAATATAAACCTAGGGTTTGTATGTAAATTGACGTGGAAATTCTAGTATATTAAAAAAAAACTTAAGTTTACGATCATCTGGTATAATTATGGATTTTATATCAGGAATAACAGTATTCTATTCTTCAACCACTTAAGTCTTTCTGAGAAACAATGCTAAATTTAAGCGGATCTTAACACTAGGCTTCTAGGTTTCCTCTGTCAACCCTGCTATGTGCAGAATATAGCGTGAAGACAAAAAATACAACTATCGCTTTAACTTGTTCTAAATTGAAATACAGACAAACACATACTATAAAGGAGTGTTGAGCTTATACTCGTGTGTAGCAAATCCTCTGTCAATACCCCTCAAACACCCCAAAACATGGATTCCGCGAACAGATTTCCCTTTTGACCTATTTATGTCACACATCGAGTACATATCGGAGACGGCTGTAGCTTCTCTTTTTATAGATGTAGGTTATAGGAAGTTTTAATTTTTTAATATTACATTTTTTAGGATTCCGTACCTAACTGGTTCAACGGCACTTTATTACCAAAACTTCGTTGTCTGTCCATCTGTTTGTCAGTCGAGAAATACTAGTTTGAATTGAGTTTTTTTTTGTATTGTATAGTCCACTTATCGGGGAATGTTATAGGCAATATTGTAACTGCGGTTCATGTTACATACGACACTTAGTCTATGTCCACGGGGACAAAGCCGCGGGTGAAAGTAAGAAATTACCGAGAACTAGCTAAACTACCGAAGTGGCACAAGCGTGTGATTGTAAACAGAGAGGTTGTGGGTTCGGTTCTCACACCAGGAAATTAAGTATTTAATAATTTAATTTAAATTTGAAAAATGGGGAACCGAGGTGTGATAATTAGAACGAAGTGATTTAACACTAGGTTTCCAGGTTCTCTCTGCCCACATAGCTACGCGCGTGATACTAAAAAAAAATAACCTAAAAAATCAATTAACAAAATCAAAGGTACTTAGCCAAAATAAATAAATTTTATTTGTTTAATTATATTGTCAGTTTAATTTACAAGGTAAACACGCTATCTATTACATGCACCGACGGGTATTCAATGTTTGCTTCGAGCTATATTTAAATTACACGTAATTTGTTACATTTCAAAACACATAACGTTTCAGTTTGAATCAAACAGAATCAACAATACTTATAGTGGAATAGTTAGCTAAATATTCAAAATTAGAGGAATGTTTATTCATTGAAGCTTTATATAACTTATACGGCGTAGCAAGCTTACAGCAGGGTTTGTCTTAGGGAACCTAAAGTTAAGACACTTCGAACCCAGAGTGGTAGATCACTACTCCGGATTTTTATTACGTATGATTCTTTCTCCCTTCTTATGAAACAAATTAATAAAACTTTTTTAAAAATTACATTGTTAATTATGTTGAAAATACTTTAATTACTTACAACTTTACATTTCACACATTCTGACATTATAGATAGTAAAATATGATTTATTAACCTTAGTTTTACGACACATTTTGTTTTCTACAACGAGTAAATAATCCTGCAATACATGTATTTATTCCCTATATTGCCGCTATATTGTCTCAGCTACACGAAGTAATCCATAAACATACAAGAAAAATTACACCGAAAAAATCTAATCTATTCAATAAAAATATACAGGAAAAATCTTAATATCAATCCACAACTTTTGCTTTTTAAATGAAACATAGAATGTTGCCCCAGACGATAAGCCTAAACGCGTCGTATTCAATAAGAATTCGCAAACAAGAGTATTTTGGGCAGGTGTCGGACGGTGGAAATCTTCGGACCCCCAGGGCTCTGGGGCAGTCGGCCGCGTGTCAGCGAAATTATATGTCCAAGTATTAGGACACAGCGTTTGCTCATAATTCTTGATATAAATATTCTTGATATTTTTTTTAATCAGATTCACACTGTATCCCGCACGTAGCAGAGGGAACCTCGTGTTAAGACTCTCTATTCTCCACTTTCCACTGAATTCTGAATGCCGCAATTTGCCTAGACACCACAGCGAAGAAATGAAATTATAAATTTAAATAAATATTTTCTTTCCACGAGTGACCAATCTTACGTAACCTTACTTACGTAACCAATCGTTGTGATTTGTGAATCGGTGTGAAGAATAGGTTATCCGTGGTGTAGCGGCACCAAGTCCGACTGATGCGACGCTTATGAGTTCGATTCTCACTCAGGGGGATGAATAATTTTCATTTCAAGACGTGTTGACATAATGTCTCAAAAATTGAGCGGAAACTGGCATGTTATGTCTTAACACTACATTCAAAAATTCACATTTTAGCAAAAATTGGACGTAGAATGAGAAACAGATTGTGTTAACACTAGGTTCCCTTTGCCTTCTCTGCTAAGCAACGAAAATCGTGATGTTTGAATGCGTGAAGCGTGATACACGCTTTATTTTCCCCCTTACACCACACTGGAATACTGACAAATTGAATCTATCCGCGCTGGAGGCAAGACAAAGAGGTCAATTCCCATTTTATTTGCCATCTGATTCTTTCGCTCGTGAGCCTCCTTCATTTTCATCATTGATAATGAGATTTCAATTACGCAATAGAAATAATATAATAGAGGCTGTCGTGGCGCTGCGGTATATTGTCTACGTTTAAGTTCGATTCTCATTGGGGGAAATTAATTATTATCATTTCATCGTTATGTATGTAACAATATATTATATAAATGTGTGCCTTTACCAAGTGTTAGCAAATCAAAACCAAACTGCACAGCGTAGAAAGCTGAAATTTGGTATGTAAACCTTAAACTAAATAGATTAGCCAAGAACTAATTAAGAAAATTTTTACGACACTGCCAACAAAATGGAAAAAACAAGATTTTCCATTTCACTTCTCAAAGTCCAAGGCAAACATACGAGTAAATGTATTACAAGACATTACACGTATGGAGACAACACGACTGACATAAGAAGAGGAACTGTCTCAACAATCACGTAGCGACCCATAGCGCGCGACTCATAACATGTAAATTCGAGTGATTCAAGTCAAAAAAATACCCATCTTAATGAAATATTCAAGAGACGAACGAGTAAAAAGTATTTATATCAAAAGTTTTGAGAACGCCATGGCTTGTTATCTGCGGTGAGAGAATTATTCGTTTTAAGCGTGTTTTTTGGGGAATGTGTATAAGAATGAATTGTAAAGTTTGGGCATGATAACTTAGTGTCAAGACACTTTTTTTCTCCGCTATCCGTATGGATTTGAGACATTTAGTAATTTATCTCAATTCTCTTGCCAGAGCAGTATAATACGATAATTAATTGCCCTAAGTTCTAATCCTGCCTGCCCCAATTTATTTTGCATAGTTAGTCAGTATAAATATAATATAATTAAATATAAATATAATCTAGACGGAATTTCTATCCAGTTTAACTCTTAACAAAATATTGTAATTAAATGAATAATGCGTCGAGGCCGTCGTGGCGTAGTGGCACAAGGGTGGAGCCCGTAAATTTCCATTTTTCTTCCCTCTGGTGTCGAGGCAAAGCGCGGCGTTGAGTTCTGCTACTCAACACGCAATGCCTCCAGAATTCGGCAGAAAGTGGGGAACGGAGTGTCTTAACACCGAGGTTCCCTCTGCCTACCCTGCTGTGTGCGGAATACAGCGTGAAGCTGAAAAAAAAAAAATAATGTAATTTTATATCAATTATGGAATATGAGGTCTCAATTAGTATATTTCGAAGTAATTATAAATACATTTCACTTAAGTCACATGTCTATCACTGAAATGAATTTTATCTTGACCTAGCGATACTTAATGTAATAATTAATTTCGCTCTTGCTAAGAACAGTCTAACAAGGATAAGAAGCAAACTTGGATAACCTTCGACATCATCAATATTAATATACTCTCATGGGATTTGAACAAGAGACCGTCCAATAATATAGACAAGTAGATACAACGAATATTCCTTTTAATTCAAACAGTTTTCGACATCAGCGATTTCTCAAAACTTAGCCCAACTTACACCATTGCTCAAGAGTGTCGCCAACTCCGACCGTTATCAGTTACATTTGGACGGGTTTAACTAAGTTTTTCTACAAGCTCATTGTTGAAACTTTTAAGTTATGAGAGTATAAAGTAACCTTTTGACATTTAGGAAAAAAGTTTTTAATAAAACAAATAAAATATGCAGGTTACTCATATTTTTGTGAGGTGAGGCTGAATTATCTTAGAATGTATAACGAGGCTGGGGATGCTCCACTGGTGGTTAGCGAGGAAATATTCTTTATATTCAGTGGAAAGTGAGGAACTGAATAAATTTAATCTCTTCTAAGCTTAGTCTTAACTCTAGATTCAAAGGTTCCCCTTGCCAATCCTGCTTTGTGCGGGATACAACGTGAAGCTACAATTTCTTATATTTACTCAAATCTTGTATATTGTAGAATAAATATGCAAAAAAATATGCGTAACTCATAAATATGCTCTGTATTTTTCACAATAGTGCAGTAAAATCAATAGTTATCTAAAAAGACGAAGAAATGGGCAAGTATAAGGTCGTCGTGGCGCAGTGGCACAGTATATGCTGTAAACGTGACACTCTTCGGTTTGATTACCACTGGGGATCATGGCTTGAGTTCTACCACTTGGTGACAAGCGAAGTACCCCCCATAAGCCATGCGTGATACAATTAATTGTTAATTTCATTATAAAAAAAAATTAAAGGACCTAATATAACGAAAATATTGTATACCACACACCAATGTTTATTTTTTGTAGTTTACATCCTTTCATCATGACATACTCGTTACAAACAACAAAATGAGAGTGATTAAATACACAATATATGACTTACACAAATATCAAACTTCATATATGACAAAAGCAAATACCGTCAAGCGGAAATCGAAGTCCCTTCCTCCACCCATAAAACAAATTTACCACGAACACAGGATCAAAAGGAAATTTCTCTTAATGGAACTTAGGAACTGTACACTTCGTGTCGCGAACTCTAACTTATCAGTCATACAGACGAACGGAGCTTAACTAAGTTTTTGCTCTTGCTAACTTCAAGGGGCTTATGCGTATTAACTGTAGATAAGAATAAACGTTATCATTGAAGATTTTATACTTTTTTAGGTTTATAGACTCCGCTCTCATCGGCGGTTTCTTTTCTATCCCGCTAGAGATAAACAGTCAATCTAAAGAAATATTGATACCTTCTACTTTATAATAAAGTCCTATGGGCCGCAATCGAAACAGGAAACTATTCAATAATAACTAATTCCCACAGAATCCCGAACTAAGCTGTAAATTCATCCAACACACAAATCAAAATAAATCGCAAAAAAGCAATGTATGGAATGGATCCGCCAGCCGTATTAAGTCCAACGAGTGAATATATGAAGAAAACGGGTGAAGTGCGAATCGGACTCAGCAACCGATAGCTCAGCAACCTTACCATTTTTGTGTCAACGGGTGATTAAAATTATAAAAGTGGACAAGTATATAACATCCACCTGAAGTAATATATATAACACATACAGATTTTATTTCAGCGCAGTGAATTGTATTCCAAATCCGTCAAACATAATATACACAAGTATCTTTCAATTAATTAATTTTGTGCTACAAAGGTCTGTGTATTTTGATATTTCACATGTTCTCTAGAAAAAGATCCTTGACAGATGAACAGATAGACGGGCAGATAGATGGAGAGACGTAGAGTTATCTTTGAGGGTTTCGATTTTTTTTTGAAGTACGGAACCCTAAAATAGAAAAAACCTTTTGAAAGACAGATTTGCCGCATCATTAATTGTAGATCCATTTAAATCTGAATTAACATTTAACGTCATACACACGTATCTCTCGACAGATCTAACTTATGAATATTTAAATATATCGTTCATTATTAATTGTGTTTCTTGTTGTCACATTTTACACCATACAGAATATATATATATGTAAATATTTGAGAACTGTACTACAATTTTTATTTAATATTATAAAATATAAATACACGAGGATATTATAATACATTAAAATGATAGTATGGCACAAACGTGTGACTGTAAGCGCGACAGGTTGTTTGTTTGATTCCTACTAGAGGAAATGAAATATATAACATTTTCTTTTTCATCATTTTGTAAACGAGCCATAGCGCGGCGCTAAGTTTCGCCACTCACACGTTATGCCTTCAAGATTCGACGGAAAATGGGAAATAGTGAATGCGGATGGAGTGTCCTAGCACTAGGTTATCAGGTACCATCTACTTACTCTGCTATGTGCGGGATACAGCGTGAAAGTATAAGAAAACACCAATAATTCCCATATATACAAAAATCTCAAATTAAGAAAAAGATTCATCAGTTCGGTGTCACTGTCGCCATTGAAGTCAATTGGGAGGCAAACCGATCAAGATAGTAAACGTATAATTTTTACCTTATTTATGACGGTACCTGAATTAACAGCGATAAAGACTCCCCGCTAAACGATTGCGGGTAGTTTGAAATGTAATTATCTGCTTCAAAAGATATTCTTCTCGATTTTTTAAGAAAATTGGGTCAAATTTAATTGCTCTGCTGTTTTAACGATCTCTTTAGTGGAGTGGAATGAAAGTATTTCATTCATTATGGCAAAACAATTGTCGTGTCCGTCTTTTTGTTTTAGTTGTGGTGGTTGCAGGTTCTAGTTAGTGTAAATGAACTGAGTAATTTTCTACTTTATATTATGACTTAAATATTTTTTAAATGCTATTCCACATTTAGGAAATTAAATATTTTTTTGGTAACCACTCAGATATACGTTCTTATCAAGTGTACGTTTAACTGCTTAGGGACATGTATGTTATGAGCAGAGAAACTCAACACTGTGCTTTGACTACCATAGCGGGAAAATTAATTTAAAAATATAGGAATTGATAGGAACGGAGTGTCTTAACACTATTCCTCTGCCTACCTTGTTATGTGCAGCACATTGTGAAGTTAAAGTAAAAACAAATTCACATTTTCTTATATATTTTTTAAATATTAAACGACCTAAGACTTAACGCGGATTGAGATTCAGGACATAATGGCACTTCAATATGGCTTCAATCTTCGTAAATTGCCGTTTCAGAAGATCAATATTCAACAGGTATTAGAAAAAGTATAAAGAGTGCTTAGAAATCAGTTGTAGATTTTATACTGAAATTGTATTTTTTTAAAATTTTCACGCATATATTTCACGCTGTATTTTCCAGGGTATGCAGAGGGAATCTGGGAACCGAGTGGTAAGACACTCTGTCCCCGCTAAGACGCTTTCTTTCACTTTCTGCCATATTCTGGAGGCTTTGTTTTTAATGTCAAAACACTTCTAATTACATTATCAGTTTAAATAAATAAAACATATTATCTTTAAAGTAATAATGTCGTTAAAATACGACAGTAATCCTGATTATTGATTAGTAAGTAAATAATTATAGTTGACACGGGCGAAGCCGCGAGCGGGTCGCTAGTCTATAATATATACGTAAAGCTCTTCTATTACTGCGAGACTGATAGACAACCCACAGACGAAATTTGATAATTTATAATAATATATTAATAAATATATGTATGTAGGTTAAGGAGTATAGGAGGGAAGGAGAGTTGGAGGGCTAGGAGAGAATTTCTCAATAAAAACACGGAATTTCACATTTTACACCATCACATCTACACAACAAAGTTATGGATTGTCCACTAATATATCCATATAATTTAAGACCATAAAATGTGTAAATTACACGTCTCCTTATATCACATGAAGGTGCAAATTGATAGTGGTTATATCCAATCATGTACCATCTTTACCGTCCGTCGTGCCGTCGTACCGTCGCGTCGTCCGGTTGAGAGATTTATAAATATTGCCGTGTTAAGTCAAAATTATCGTATAAACCATGTTAAGTTATGATTGGCCACTTAATTTTATATATGGCGCTGATAAAAACAGTATTTGAAGTGAAGGTAGCAGATACAAAGGCGCAGTCGTGGCGCAGTGGGGCAGCTTGTGCTGGTTGTGGGTTCGAAAATATTCAGAGGATTTTTTTTTTGTTTTTTTTAAATTTCCATTATGATAGACCGTTGAGGCGCTTAGTTACACTGTTTAACAAACAAGCAAATACAAGATTTTATTGTTAAAAGTTTCTTCTTTTGGCTTACTTTCCTTAATGTAGGATGACATCATGAATTAAAAAAATATATAAAAAATAATTAATAATTTTACGCCAGAAGAACGCCAGTCGTGATGCAAGAGCACCAGCGTGTATAAGCGTGACGGGTTGTGGGTTCGATTCCCACACGATCAACTATTTATTATTCAGGTCCCCTCTGCCTTTCCTGCTATGTGCGGAATACAGAGTAAAGCTAACAACCAGCTACATAATCATAAAAAAATCTGCACAAAAATATAAACAAAATAACATAACAGGACGAAATCAAATTCCAGTTCAATTAAATACAAATTGGATACACTCCGCCAAGCAACGCTTATCACAACTTATTTATTGCCAAAATAGCATTTATAAACAAAATTACCTTTTTCATTCGATCGGTTAGGCCTTTGATGTTAAAGGCTTTCGATACCACTTTGGTTTACGTGGTTTGTATATTCAAATGCGTCGATTTTGACTTGTTTTCTGCTTCTTTTTAATTATAGAAATACTTGTTGAGGGTACCGGTCTTTTGTAAATGCGATCGATGGTTGTATATTTGATTCCCGCTCGGGGAATGAGTATTTTCATTACTTTGTCTGATGTCTTGTAGAAAATAGACTTATAGAATAGGCTCACTCTCGTATATAACATTGATTTTTTTATTTTCTTACCCGCTTGGGTAACGCTGAGAGAGATGTGAATTGACACTAGTTTTTTCTGCCTATCGTGGTTTACAGGTCCACGTTTCTTACCACGTAGCAGGATATAATTTTCGTAACAATAAGTATCGAGAAATGAAAAGGAAATAATTTAGAAATAACCGTTACCATGAGCGGGGATCGAACTCTCAACCGGCACGCTTAAAGTTAGATGCTGTACCACTCCTCCACGACGGATTCCTGCCACGTGAAAATATCAAAATAAAAATAAATAAGTCATAAAGATGATAATTAAAAATTATACTCTGCCATAATAATATTTATATTTATTTCCATAGTACATTAAAGAAAACTCATTTCAAAAAGTTTTACCAACTTGAAGCTTATCATATAAATCCTTGAGTGTATTCCGAAGTTTCTTACTCTACGAAAGAAATACGAAATATTTCTTCGATTTACAGCTAGAGCTCGTTTAAGCTTTAATGTACAAGTTGATTATTAGATAGATTTATGAAACTTTATAAATTTAAAGTTAGTTTCACGCTGTATACCGCATATAGCAAGATAGTGGAACCTGGTGTTAGGACTCTCCGTTTTTTACGCACCACACTCAATTTTCAAAACATTTGGTGGCGAAACTTTCATAGCTATGCTTTATCTTGTTAACAGAGCAGAGAAATGAAAATATTTAAATTAATAACAATATATTACATACAGAAATAATGTTTTCTTTTTTTTAACCTCAGGCTGTTTCTTTGAATTATTGATTGGATTGCGTATTGAATGAGTAAGTGAGAGTTCACGCCCCCGAGTGGAAAATGAACCCACAGCGTGTTTAAAGACGCACGCTTATGCTCTAAACTTGCGCCACGACCGCCTCTAGTGAAGGAGAAATTAGTTAACGTTTTTTTAACTTAAAGCGCTGCCGTCCCATTTTTTTTTCCATATGCAAGTTTGTTTGTATGTATAATAACTATTTTTATTTGTTAAGTTATATCGATAAAACTGTGAATTAAAATGTCTATAATAAATGAATTGATGGAGAATTGATAATAATTAACGTATTGCTTGGTTTTGTGATAAGGTTGACTAATTTCAATAACTTATGATGTTATAAGAGATATTCACTACGTTGTTACGATCTTATAACGAATCTAAAGCTATTTAGTTTTGTGTTTTGTTGTTTACTATTTTTTGTTTGTTAAAGAATAAAAATTGATTTTATTTTATTAATTAAACGTATATTTTACGAATTATTATAATAACAATTTTATTTTATTATACGAACAATTAATATAATAAGTAGAATGGGATTAATTTGTCACGACCGCGGTTCAAGGGAGGTCTCAATCTTCGGCACTTCTAGTGTTAAGACGTATCTGGCTAATTATGGGTACAAATGCCACATAACAGCATAAAAACAAAATGGGGTTGACACCCGCCACTCAACACACTGCACCTCGAATATTGCGCGGAAATTGGAGACCGGATATAATACATTATAGGAACAATTTCAATAAGTATTATAGAAACCAATAGAAACCTAGAAGCAAAATGAACCGGAAGACAGTCTCATTCGCTTCGACGTCGTGCGACGCCAGCTGAGCGTCATCCGGACGAAATGAATGGATCATTCTATGTTGAATGCTTAGAGCTTATTTGAAAACATTTGTTGCACTACTTGATAGGGTCGGCCAATTTGTTGGACGCTGGGTTTTATTGAATTTGGTGTCCATTTAAGATTTTCTAACCAATTATGAATGTATTTTTTTTAAATAGTCATGGCGTAACAAATTTTTATATGAGGAGGTTTGGTAAAGAGGCAAAGTGCGGTGTTGTGTTCTACCACTCAATACGCAATGCATTTGCATTGCATTAAAATTTTGCAGAGAGTGGTGAACGAATGTATCTCGGAATGGAGATGGAGGACGAAAGCAAAATTAGTGTAAATGTGAATGGAGTTCTGTGAATTGGTGAATTATATTCAGTAGAGGCCGTTGTGGCGCAGCGGCACAGGGATGTGACTGTAATGCGATGGTTGTGGGTTCGATCCCCACTCGAGGAAGTGAAATATTTATTTACGTTTGTATTTCCATTTTTCTTCGCTCTGACGTCTTGGTAAAGGACGGCGCTGAATTCTGCCACTCAAGACGCATTGCTTCCAGAATTCGGCAGAAAGTGGAGAACGGAGTGTCTTAACACGAGGTTCTCAGCACAGCAACAGATACAGCGTGAAGCTGAAAAATAAAAAAATATCCAGTAGTTTTTAGTCTTTACGATTTGAATAGATAGTTTCCGTGGCGCCAGCAAGCGTCAGCTGTATAAGCCGTAAACTGGGATCGAACTAATATCCTCACAACTGTCGATTTTGTATCAAAATAATAAAAAATATACCACGTCGTAAGGTTTGTTTTGAAAGTATATTAAGTATTCTTTTTGAGAATTTAATGTCAGGAAAGGAATATATTCATATCTTTCTCTCTATCTATTCCGTTATATATGACATTAATAATAATAATTTTAAATATTTCAATTTTAAATTTGATATCTGTCGTGGTCTACTTACTACCGACTGGTATTACCGTTAAAATGACAGATTGTGAATTTAATTCTCACTTGAGGAAATTACATATAAAAAAAATTCTTATTTCTTCGTTGATTTGATTCTGGTGTCGAGGTAAAATGATTTCCACCACTCAACGAGCAATCTCTCCAAAATTAGGCGGAAAATGGTAAATGTAGTGTCTTTACCCTAGGCTACCACCGTTTACCCTAATGTGTCATACTAATATTATATAATTGAAAAATTGATTTGCTAGAATGCCCTGATCTCAGGAACGAAAAAATTATATTTTTATTTTAGATAGTCCATTTGTCGATTAAGGCTATACGAAAAATATTCTTAGCTATTTCCAAATTCACCATTGTAACTAATTCGAACCGGCGATATTTCTCTTTGCATATCACCACCACTGAGCCTAAGTACTCTTGATTACTACATTTTATAACTCATTTAAGGGTACAAGCCAAAAAATGCGCGATGAAAAACGCGATCCCTCACAAAATGGCTTTGTAAACAAGTTTACTCAGATTTATGAAAGAAGTTTCAGATAAATAATTTTAAGGGGCAAAAGTTAGTACGCAGGTGTCCCCTTAATATATTTTTTTTTTGTAGAAAAAAAAAAATATGCAATTATGCAAATATATAATCGTGTAAACTTTGTCTTGTCATTTCGACTAATCTATTTTTCTTTTATAAAGTTTCTTATCTCGGACGGTAAAATGGGAACCCTTATATAATATAATTATGTTGTCCGTTTGTCCGTCTGTCAAGACCATTTATTTGAAGGTTTCGTGGAGTGTGTCTTAGAGCAAATATATTACTAATTTCGCATAAAATGAGTGGCTACGGGCGTATGCGTTCATGCGAACTTAAGTTTGTCTACTTTTATAAGTTACGTTTGCTGTTGAGCTACAATCATGAAGTTGGTACAGAACACACTGTGGGCGAATCTGAATCGGTTCACGTGGTTATCGTTTTGCTTTTTTCTGGCTTTACGGGTGTTTTACAATATGTTGATATCATCGAGTCGCAAAATTATAGGATCAGACTATCGATATAATTAATATATATCTAGTATATATAGAGTATATATCGATTATATTATAATTAATACACTCGGCCTACTCCAGAGACGAAATTGTAAGTTAATTTGTAAGTAAAACAAACACATTATTTTACGACACATATATACAAAAAATAATTTGAAGCATTTTTCCCTTGAGAAATCAAACCCACGACCATCACGCACTGCGCCATATGGCATCAAATAATGATATTCTGTTAATGCCTAATTTGCGTGTTAAAGTTAGATTAAGTTATTTCATAGTTAAGCGGTTCGCCCTTTTCAGGTGTCGATTATAACTAAAATCAAGTTCCAATTTACTTAATAATATAGATGGTTTTGGCCGCCTTGTAAGATTTTTTGCTTTAGCACGTCACGTACGTTTTTTTATATTATTAGGTAATAAATAAATAATTAAACAAATTATTATAACTTATAATATAATAGTCGCGGCTACGGCCTTGAAATATAGCTATCAGATATTTTAATCATATCAGACGTTTTAAGCATTCTGAGAGGAAAGTATTTAGCATTCCATGGCATAAGGTGGGTGCCCCTTGAGTTGATTGGTGAGGAGCTCAGAGTAGGGTCTGGGGTCTTATTACAAAGTATAGGTTAAAAGAGTGTATCACCTCTAATGTCCGACCTCTTCTCTCTACCCAACCAAATTATAATAGAATATTTTCCAAATCTTTACTTCACTTTAACGACGTCATAGTAACTTACGAATTCTGGTACATATTTTTAGTCGCGCAGTGGTACAACCGTGCGACGGTAAACGTGTCGGTTGTGAATTCAATTCCCAATATGGGGGAATAAATAATTTAATGTTATAATTTACTTGCTCTGCTTCAAGGTGAAGCACGGCGTTAAAATCCGCCATTTAACACGCAACGCTTCGAAAACTCAGAGGAAAGTGAAGAACGGAATGTTTTGACACTAGGTTCTTTCTGCTCACCCTGCTAAAGGAGGGAAATAACGGTATTTCCCACCCACCTTTTCTACTTTGATAGTTGTACAATTTCAGTTTCTCGCAAATGCATCAAAATGTCATCTCCCTGAATGGAAATTAAACGCACACCCCTTCATTAACACATTAACATTCAGATGCTGTCCCACTGCGCCATGATACCCAATAATAAATATTCTATAATATAGTAAGTCCAATTGTCAAGTTTCTAAAAATAAAAACATAAAACTATCAAATTATGAAACCAGTCTGTCTACAATACTGTATTACAATAGAAGAGAATAATCCAACTTCAAAATAAGCTTCAAGTACACAAAAAAGCTAATTCAGACTGTCGAGCTGCAAGTTAGACAAAGTTCCACAACCAAATTATGAAAATGCTTGAAAGTATAAAAAAAAAACATCCATTATGTCCCAGTTGTTAAAAAAGTTTTAAAGAGAAACGTAGCACTGTTGTATTAATGAGTGTTCCGTAATTAAAAGTTTCCGAGCCGATAATCTGATATAGTGGTCGGGATTGTTATCTGAGGAACTATAAAATGTCAAAGTTACTTGAGTGGTACCTAAATAAAGTCAAGAATTCCGATTTAACGAAAGAAATGTAGATTTTTTTTTAAGTTCACGCTATAACACGCACGTAGGATAGTTAGCAGAGGCTACCAGGGAATCTAGTGTTAAAACTTTCTACCCTATTCGTTGCCAGAGCGAGAAAATGGGAATATAAAATATATTATCGAATGAGAATTGATCCACAACCTGCCGCGTTCATTTGTGCCCCAGCGCCACGACGGGCCTTAAAGAAATGCTGACACATAGGCAATGACGATTTATCTGTTTAATTTTCTTTCGAATTTCTTGCCTCTTGCCAGCTCCAATTTCCGGAGCTGGTGGTAGCTTTATGTTCATATAAAGATTTAAAAGTGCTTGCAATAGTCTATTTGAATAAATAATATTTTGAATTTAAAATTTTACCTAAAATCAATATTGATAAAGATATTTCGGGATATTTTAGGCATTTTTTGACAACTTTATTCAGGTGTGATAATGATTTTTTCAGATAGGCACTTTTTTCTGCATAATTAAGTAGTCACACTGAAAATAGAGGTAAGACACTTCGTATGTTGAGTGACGGAGCTTAACACTGCGTGTTGTCTCCCTTGTCATCAGAGCGGGGAAATTAAAATGAATCATTCTCCCGAGTTGGAATCGAACCTATTACCATCGCGTTTACAATCTTAATATTTTACAATATTTTACTATCTTTTAAATCATACAAAAAATATGACATCAAAGTATTAATTAATTGAATTCTCAAACAAAATGTGTTTTTGCCCAAAACGGAAACCTTTTTGCTCTACCATTAATAATAATCCATATAAAAATATAAGATTCGCTTTAATTATAAGATCTTACCAACAAATATATTTAATAGTCCGCGTTATTAATTTTTCAGAAACCCATTTACCTGAAGCCTCGGGTCTATCGTTAAGATCTTTTGAAGCGCCGCTCTAATACATTAGCCTGAAAGAAAATAGGTCGTACAAAAATTCTAATCTTCTAAGAAAGTTGCTATATTAACTATTATAATATTCTGAAGGGCCCATTTTGTATGGGAATTTATGATTATTTGAAAATGTTAACCATCGGCCCTTGTACTTGTGAGGAGGACTGTTGCGCACTGTTGTTTTTTAAGTGTTTTTTGTAATTTGAAAATTATTTATTTATAATTTAGTTATAATTTCATGATTATTTATTTTTTCAAAGATTCATAAAAAATCTCTAACACCCACTTTTCTTCTTTTTCAGTTGGCAACCGAAAACCATATGCGGCAAACAGTGTGAAGCTAAGAAAAATATGTCTATCAATATTCAAAATGAGAGCTTCCTAACTTCCAAACTTCCAAACAACAGTGCGTAATAAACCCGCAAACCTAAGTCTGTTATGGGTCCCATGAGCATCACCTTTTATCGCAAATATCTAGAGTTTAGAGGAACAATTCACCGGCAGATACTCGTGGCTCAAAAGTCACCAAGTTCTGTCGTCACTTTAGTTCAGATGGAGACATTATTATAAATCGACTATGTACTGAATAATGTATGAAATTATATCATTAGTGTTTTTTTTTTGTATACGTCAGCTTCACGTCTTTTTCTGCACACTGCAGGGTAGACAGAGGGAACTTAGTGTTAAGACACTTAGGTTTTCCACTTTCCGCCGAATTCTGAAGGCAATGCGTGTTCAGTGTTGGAGTTCAACGCCACGTTTTTGGCTTTTTGGCCACCAGATCGAAGAAATGAAAATATACATTTTAAAAAAATATTTCATTTCTTTGCGTAGGGATCGAACCCACAACCAGATGCGTTTACAGTCACATTTTGTATCCCTGCGCCACAACTATCCTCCTTTTAAACTTTTGTATAGATATGTCTATATATTTATAGTTGTCTACTTATTTATAATTCAATTATTATACATTTTTAAAGTGTTATACCAAACTTAGAAAGGAAAAAAAGCTTTTTATAAAACGTATAATGACGGTAAGCTGGAGTCAGTGGAGGTCTGAGTAAAGTTTGGACGGTTTCCAAGGATCAAATAACTTAAATTTTTTATAAGTTTTCTAAAAAATATATTTATTATATATATTTATATTTTATATAATAAGTACATTTTTATTAATATGCAATTTTATTCCTTACCTGTATTCAATTAGAGATTAGATCCTTTTGTGTAGTGGAATCTAATCAAGGATTTTGGGCTATATTTATAAAAGGAATATTACATTATTTGCTAGTCGCTAGGCCAAAGCGTGTAATGTCGATTCGACAGGTGATGGGTTCAATTCCCACTTAAGAAAAATAAATATTTAATATTTTCTTTTGCTTGATTTCGTAACGAGGCAAAATGTCCTAATTAGAATGGAGTATGTTAATATTAGGTTCCCAGGCTCTATCTGTATACCCAGCTATGTACAAGATACAATATAAATCTAAAAATATTTTCCTGCTTTTATATTTCTTAACAGTATTCATAACTAGTACTATTCTTGTATATGAAATTTTGATATTTCAAGCGAAGACTTGAGTTAAATAACAAACTGCTATAAAACAATCCAAATTACAGTTAGGAATGGAAGATTTTGAAGCAACCGTGCACGGGGAGCAGTAAACATAAACTCAGGAGAATAAATCTTCAAATAAACCACAATAAACTGTTTGGAATAATTAAAAACATTCAGAGTACCCTACATACATGAAGCCAAAAGTGAATTGCTACAAATAATTTGATATATTTTTTCTCTTACATTGTTGTATTTTATGTTATGTATATTTTTTTTATTTCTTTTCTGTCTGTCTGCCTGTCTATCTATTTGTGTGTATGATCACGTTTATCTCCGCAAGTACTAAATCGATTTAGTTTCACCAATTGCTTTTGTGTTAACTCGACGAAACATTTAAATGTTTTTTTATTAAAATTCGTTTATTAAAAAATTTATCGTCATCAAATCTGTATCTATACTTATAATTATAATAAATCTGTATTTTTAACCGACTTTCAAGAAAGCTTTTCGCCGGAAATAAGATTTCTAAATCCTTACATTTTTTTTTCAACCACTTCGACTTCAAAAAATGGAAAAGTCTCAATTTGCCCGAATATTTTTTGTGTATATTGCAATTAATTTGAAAACTGTACAAGAGCTAATATAATGTTACATACATACATACATAACATTGGTAAGAATAATATAATGTACACATACAAAAATATATACGTATGATAAATAATTAATAATGTATCGCTGTTCAAATTCTGTTATTATAAATATGAAATATCAATATTGGTCGTGTTTTTAATTCAAAAGAATCAAAAATCTAGATCTGTACCGCATATAACAAGACAGGCAGAGGGAATCTAGTGTTAACACTTCGTTCTCCACTTCCCACCGTTCCAAGCATTGCGTGTTAATTGATTTACCTCAACGCTGCGCTTTGCCTTTCTACCAGAGCGAATAAATGGATATATCAAATATTTTACTACCCCATGTGAAAATCGAACCCATAGTGTACATTACTCCGCAAAAATTGCACAATCGATTCTCATCCGTGGTGACGAGGCAGTGTATCAATGATTCCCGCTACACACTACGCTATGGTTTGGTATGGTGAAAAAAACAGAGAACAGAGTGTCTTAACAGTCGTCTACTATTGCCTTCCCTATTAAATACGGGATAGAGCGTGAAATTAAAAACCCATGCTACCTGAACATGAAAATTAAGAATCTACATATATTCTAGATGCAAAAATTATACACAACCTGCTATCTAGCAGAATTAACGAACTAAAGATCGTAAATCTTGCACTAAAGCATAATAAAACTTGTTTAAACAATTAAAATCCTATACTGGTGGTGTGTGCGGCCAAAAGTGAATCAGTTTAAAAGGCGGAGAACGACCATTCCTCTTACCAGTGGAAAGTTAACTTTATGACCGTAAAACCAGTGCAAAATGAGACGCTGGGGTATTATTTAATACTACGTATATAATAAAATTGTTGTTTTTCTTGTCTGTTTGTTTGTGTTGTTACTTGCGTTTAATTTTAGAGCGTATAACTGGATGAGCATGTTAACAGATAATCTAAGAACTGGTCACACAGTAAAAAAATAAATTTGCTTCACTCTGTATCCCTCACACAGCAGCGTAGTTGAACAGAACATAGTGCTAAGACACTCCGTTTCCCACTTTTTGCCAAATTTTTCGGGACATTACGTGTTGAGTAGCAGAACTCAATGGCAGGTTTTTGCCTTGATACCAAATCTAAGAAATGAATGTGTGGGAATCGAACCCACAACCATCGCGTTACAGTTCATCTTTTTGCAGCAGCCCTACGATTATTTCCGATCATATCATTATTGATAAGCCCTTTTTAATGTGCAAAATAAGATACTATTAATTTTCTTGACATCCATTCCTCCAAATCAACAATAAATCCAAATTTTTTACACCTGTATTTTGTATTTGTATCCTGGATGCAAAGTGAGTATGTGAAGAATGACATAAATTTAATAAAGTGCAGGCTACAATAATCTGTAAGAAAGCTGTCGATGGAAATTCTATTTGTTGTTTGTGTTTGAATTATATATGACGTGTCGTGATTAATTCCTTCTTGCTAATATACCACGATACAACAGCGTCAACGGTTGACAGTAATGGCCGTGGGTTCGATAATCATTCGAGGAAATTAATTATTTAATTTAATAATTCTGGTATCTTTTAGCCAGAAATAATAAATACGGTTTTAAGTTCCACTATTGAAATTCCGAAATCTATGTGTTGTCTCGAAGGAGAAAAACGGAGTGTCTTAACGCTCCGTGAGTCTCATTTGATTAATTAAACTAGTCTCCTAGCATTTGGCTTGTTTTAAGAGCGACACAATTTTCTGAGCCTAAGATAGTTATATAAGATAACAAGTAATACAATGTTTCATATTTTTTTCACGTCGTAGGCGTTGTAGGCGTATAGTATACTGACAGTTTCTCTATCACCAAAAAGTGATAAAACCGTTTGCTAGTTTGAAGCACGTATAACACAGTTATCACGCGACAAACATACAGGGAATTTACAATTTTATTACATCACTTCCACCAATAAACGAGTTGATGCGAGCAATTCCTCGTTCAATTTGAATTTATTCCCAATGCGAAGCTTTTGAACCAAGTTCGGTGCATTTCGAACTTTACTATTCCCTAATGTTGTCAGTTAGACGCGGCTTAACGTGAGGCTTTGTACAGCGGTGATTGCTGGATTGTTCGGTGTTGGGGTTTTTGATTTCTTTGCTTTTTGGTTTTGGTGGTATTGGTGAATGGTAGTGACGAATCTCTCTGTTAAATCTGCCTTAGTTAGACAAAAGTGCAATCTATTTAAGTTTTGAAAATCAAAAAAATCTCAATCGCGAGTAGTAATATATTTGTTAGTGCTAGATTTTAAAAATAATTAATACATTTTTGCATTTTATGACCAGAGCGCCATTGAATGAAAATAAATTAGTCAACTTTCATATTAAGTAATATTTATGTATATATGTGTATATTTTTTGTATTATACTACAATTATAATTACGAGAAGAATTAACTTTGATGACACTTTATTATCTTCATATTTATTTAAAAATAATATAACGTATGAATATATAACTGTACTTAATTATTTTGTTCTTCCTCATACTTTATCTCGTACTAGTTTTTTCCTTCGGCTTCGTCCAAACTGTCGAAAGGTAATAAAATGATCATATATAATCTTTAATAAATTAACAATTAAACCATCGTGAATTTAATTATTGTAACAAAGAATAAACAAACGCTTCCACACTCGGATGCAGCCACACATCCTGCACACTTTGTTCTCATTAAATATAGTTTTAGAGCGAATTATTCGCGACAATTACACGTAGCTGTAGCTGTAGCTGTAGCTGTAGCTGTAGCTGGAGTTAAACAAAGCAGTTTACGCCATAACATTTTATAATTACAGAACTGGTTGCCGTGTCAACAGCCTGCACAATGACGGTGCGTTCCCATTTTATCGGAAAAAAAGATTGTTTTTAACGGACGTCTTATTAATCGTCTTTTAAAAATTTATCATGGAACCGTCTCGAGTCAGTTCAGTTCTTCATTCATAGGGTTTTATAATTAGTCAGGCTTATAATTAGTAAAGTTTTTTTTTTGATTTTTGACCCAAGCGTCAAGCAATCCGTTTGAAAATGAGATCTAGTAGTAGTTAGTGGTTTTCTCTTAATAGATAAAATATTATATTAAAACGTTAAATAAAAAAAATATGATCAAGTATAAGAATATAAATATATATATATATATATTAAAACATAAGATAATTTGCATGCTCCAATGGAAATGTGTCGAGTCACGAGGGCCCTCTGCTGTAATCACCGTTGCGCTTCGAGCGCCCTCCGCAGCCAGTTACGCGATAACGTTACACCCAACGTGAAAAATACGTTTCATTTGTACACAATATACTATTTTAAGGACACTTCAATGCAGACGGCGATTGTTATAGTAATATGGGATTTTAAGTGACATATGTAGGCCGTAGTGGCGCTGTGGCATAAGAGTGTGCCCGTAAGGCAACGGTTGTGGGTTCGATTCCCACTCGAGGAAGTGAAATATTTATTTACGTTTACCACTCAACACGTAATGCCTTCAGAATTCAGCAGAAAGTGGGGAACGGAGTGTCTTAACACGGAGGTTCCCTCTACCTACCCTGCTGTTTGCGGGATACAGCGTGAAGCTGAAATGGATATATGTTTTAATACGACTTTTTTTGAGTCGATTGGAATCGAAATACTCCTTACTCTTAAACTGAATTTACAAAATCGGGCAAATAAAAGCAAAAACAATCGTTAGTTAACGTCATAAACAAATATATATATATATATATATATACATACATACATACATATCTGTACTATAAAGCTATATAATTAGTTTAGTTAAACGCTCTAGTCTCAGGAACTACTTTCCATGTTGAACACTCAGTACATTCATAGAGGTGCGGTCAGAGTGACATGTGTCATTTACACAACTTTAAGTAATTTAAATCTAATTACTGAAGCTAACCCGTAAAGGCTTCCAATTGTTACAAAAACTATTATTGGCTTATATACATATGCTGAAATATTTTTATATTTTCAAATATTTTCCAAACATTTTATTGTGCTAAAAAAATCCAGCATGGAATATTATAATATGTTAAAATTGATATTTTACGGCTTATTTTTCGTAGTAAAATGTGTTACAAATAACATTTGAACCTGCAACCATCATACACTGCTATCTCCACTTCCATTTGAAATAATAACAATAAGAACATATTTCTTAATGGACAAACGCCTGGACGGCAAACAAAAGGCGCAGGTTTAAATCCTGCTACCTTCAAATTTAGTGAAGAGTGAAGTATAAATTTCAAAATAAATAAAATTATCAACTTCAAAATCGTTCTGCATCGACTTAAGTGTCTGTACCAAGTGTCTGTTGACTCCACCCGGCTGAGTCCACTTCGGGCGGTCTAATTTAATAACCGTCTGTCTTCCACAAGAAAATTAAGCTAACTTACCGCTTATTTCGTATTCGAATAAATTCGGCTGCAGTACTTGACACTTATATTCAAGTAAAAACTTTAGCACTTTTAAAATTCAAAAGTATAAATGTTAATGTTAATTTGGCTCACTCTGTATACTACTCATAGTAGGTAACACTTTGTTACCATGTTAAGATACTTTGTTCCCATTAAGGCACTTCATGATTTTTTTGTTTTTAAATTATAATCTAAGCTATTCATTAAGTGAGGAATCATGTAAGCCCTGGTGCGCTTACGTCATGCTACGTGTCACAACACGTTATGATAAGCTGGACGGTGCATGTCTTCGTTGAAATAATTTTCTTTTAATATTAAATAATTTATTTTTCATAAAAGGGAATGACTTCACGGTGTTTAAAAATTCATATTGGTGTTTAAAGATTCTGCTTATTTAGAGGAATCATGTTTTTAAATATTTTTATTTGCATCTGATCTGCGTTATGTAAATATGTCCTGTCAGTTCTACCGTAACTACTAAGTTCATAAGACATTATGGAGTCATAAGACATTAGGTTTTTCTATATGTGACAGTATTCTTTACAGAATGTTTTATTTTATTTTCTTTCTTTAATATTTTTTATTCTTGACAGAATTCTTTTTTAAGTTAATTTACCACACACATAGTTAGTAGTAGTTAGAGAGTACTATTTCTATTGCAGGACCAGTGGTCGCTAGGATTATGCAGACAGACAGTAATGCAGATATTTTGTTTTATTTTTTCTCCTACTTTTGTATTGATTATTCAAATATATGTATAAATAATAAATTTGCATCAATTCACACTCGCTATTAATGTTACATTTAACAATTTAAATAAATTGATGTGAATAATGCAGAGCAATAATGGCGCTACTGGGCTCGTTTTATATTTTTAAATTACTATTTACGTGTACGAGTATAAATAATAATTATATATTTACAACATATTTACAGCGTTATTCACACGTAGAATTGGGAAAGAAAAATATAGTTTTTATAAAACTTTAAAAAGTTTGGACGTATTGGGATTTGAATCCGCGTCTCCTGGAATCTGTTCAAATGCAAAAGTGTAGTGTGGTAATCTAAACAAAATTTTTTTTCGGCTTCAAACTGTATCTTTCATATAGTGTATATACTCGTAGTATAGGACACTCCGTTCTCCACTTTCTGGAGTGGCGGAATTCAACGCCACGCTTTAGACATAGATCTCGTTAGATTTCATAGAACGAAAGTCCAAAATAAGACAATCCGTGCCCCACTTCACTCACTATGTTATTTTACAAGTAACACGCCTGTGCCTTGACAGGTTTGTAAAACAATATAAGAACAATTATAAAAAATATACCGAGTATATATTAAAATATAATATGTTTTATCTACTCTCAACATCAAATAAAGATCTCTCATAGGTATGAAATATCAGCCTATAAAATACCTGGACTATTACAAAGGGACGGGCTATTCAGTTATCACAATAAAGCATGCCGCAAAGCTCTCACGTAAACCATCTTTGTTGTCACGTGGTCGATTCACATTCGATGTACAGGCTAGCTATGGGCCATAGAAATATTACTTACAATATATTGGCATAATATAAAATGCTGAACTACTAAATACCTAGTGTAACTTGTAGTGTAAGCTGACCTCGTTCACCGAGGTTTCGGGACATTCCTCACTCATTTTATATGAAATGAAAAATGATCTTGACAGATGGATAGAAATTCAAGCAAAATGTTCCTATAAGGGCTTGGCTATATAAGGTCACTTATATAGAACCCTAAAAAGCAGTTTCACCTTCGTTTCCGTCACATTTCTGTCAGAGTAAGTAGAGAAAAAATAGAGTCAAGGCACACCGTTTCTCGCTTTCTGCAATATTTTAAGACTTTCCATGCTTAGTGGTGGATTTATTCAGCGCATTTTCTCTACCACGGCAGAGAGTTGAAGGTAAATTTTATATAACCATTTCCCCGCGCAAGTATTGAAAACCTGTAATTATGGAATAAAATATCAAGCCTATATAAAAAAATATTTAAAAAAAACACCTCCTTTCATCATTTCACCGAAGCTATTCAAAAAAGGCCTAATTGAGTAAAATTAACCCACTTTTAATTTTTTTTTAAGAGTCGAGTTATCTCTGATGTTCATAATCTGTGCCGCACGTGACACCTAACGTCCCTAACGAGGGATAGACGTGACCGCGTACGATCCAGCCTTATTTACTGTCCAATAAAAACCAGTGTAGAAAAATATATAAATATAAATAAATACAACGAGAGATATGTTTAGAGGTCATCTTGGCGCAGTGCGACAAGTTTTGATAGTAAAAGCGATGGCTGTGGGTTCGATTATCACTTGGAGGGTTGTATAGTTTCCTTTTTTTGTGTTCAATAAATCAGAGAGCAGGTTCGGTTATCCCAGTCAAAAGTTCAGCGGTAACAAACGAAACAAAATACAGTCAAATTAATAACATATTTCTCTTACAGAAGTCGATCAAAATTATACATTCCCCGAGTGGGAATAGAACCAACAACCGCCGCCCTTTTAGTCACTGTTGCGCTGTGCGGTTGCGCAACGACGATTTCCAAATACGTATTAAGCAGTATTTTATTTCAAAATCGATAACAAAAAAGTATCTTATTTGCCTTGCAAATATTTTCTTAAAACTTTACCAGCTTCCTGTAACAAATGTAAAAAAAAAATTATATCAAAACTAATCAATTTAGGGCTCACGTATAACGTATCGGCGTTGCTAGCCCGCGAGTGTTGGGCGTTACATACACCAAATTGTGATAAGAGATATCTTATCGCTGTACAAAAGTCAATGTTACTATAACAAATTCAGTATGACAAGTGAAATAAAAAAATATTTAAATCTGTTAGAGTTGATATGGCTGTTTAATATTTGTTTATGATTTAAAGATTAAACTGTATTTTTTTTCAGTCATAATTTTTTTTTCCGAATCCGATCCGATTTAACCGAATCTACAGCCTGTCGTGCTATAGTCACACTTGTACCCCTGCGCCACGACTGACCTTAATTAAATGAATAAATCTAATATTTAAAATTGAACTATCAAACTGTATACACTGCGGCGCACATCTCGTATGCCGATCACTTCTAAACCAATCCTGTGGCAAATGAATCCATCGTCCACGTGTAATCCTCCCATCCGTCTGGATACCGCTGAAAGGTGCCTCAATCGCTCTATTGGAATTTATTTGTTTGCTTCTGATAAAAATTTATTGTACTGTAGACTATAATGTAATTAACCTGTTATGTCTATACTATTTATACTTCTGTACTATCGTAATTGAGATGAAGAGTTTGTTTGGTTCTATGCACTAATCTCTATTAGTAGTGGAGATCAGTAATTCCTTTTTTTTATTTTTTTTGTAGGCTTCACGATGCATTCTGCATATAGATGAATAGGCAGGGAGAATTTTTAGTGTTAAGACAGTTCCGTCTGCAGCAACATCTGAAAGCATTGTGTGTCAAGTCGCTTTGCCTCGTCACCAGAGCGAGTGAGTGAATTTAATTTTTTTTTCATTTCCGTAGAAATCGAACCCATAATCGGTAGCGTTTACACTCGTAAGTGCCTTTGCGCAATGACTACCCTATTACTGATTTGAATTTATAATTCTTTTTATGTTGGATACTCCATTTTTCAAAAAGGTTATATATTATTTATTACGTAATGCTATTTAGCACTGAATTCAAAAGAAAAATTAATGAAAAATGTCAAATGTAGCGCTTGAGCTAAACAAATATTTAATTAAAAAAAATAATTAATATTTTAGTAGTTTTATGTATACAGTAACGCAATAAATAAATTGTAATTTTATATCTTTTCAGAATTTATTTGATGTTGCTTGAGTAGTAGGTAGACTTTTCCTATAAAAAAATTATTTTATATTGCTCCATAGCCTGCTTTATCTTTCAGTATTTAATCCCATATTAAACGACTCACCTGATCTGAATCACAGGAAACAGCCGTTTTGTGTTTTAATTGTCCACTTTACGCCTTAGATGCACTTATGAAATAAATATTGATTAATTTGAGTCATTGTATTAAAATGGTTAAGACTAAAACTTTATAAAAATAAGTCCTAAATAATTTATAACTTTAAATATAAATAAAGCTATTGACATAAAATATCACGTACAACGTGTACGTTAAGAAACCATTAAATCTCACCATAATACTCATAGGGATACAGATAAGCCATTTCATGATTTTAGCAACGCTCTTAAAAATTAATGGAAACCCATTACCTACTCAAGTTTCTTCCTCAAAACATACAATAAAAACATAGCTTAAGCTCAGCTTGAACAATCATTTTATCTTATTTATAAATATTATCTATTTAATATATTTTATTATATTAAAAATATTTTTTGAGGCCGTCGCAGTGCAGAGGCACTGGGGCGTGAATGTAATGCGATGGTTGTAGGTTCGATTTCCACTCGTGGAAACGATTTTTTTTTCGAATGGGCTTTATTGCTGTTGACCTGGAATGACCTTGACAGCGTCACCGGACGGGAAATGAAAATTTACTTAAATTTATATTTCCGTTTCTTCGCTCTGGTATCGAGGAAAAGCGCGGTAAAATCTCTAAGTTTCAACTTCTGTGATAATCTACTGCTCCGTGTATTTTTGAGCTACATCAACAAGTTGACGTAAGTTTATCCTCGACTGAACATCAGCCAAATCGTGATTGTAGTTTTTGAGATAATTGATAGATGAGATAACATATAGAACATTTTTTCCTCGCGCGCGCTGACTTATGCTACTTCACTATACATTCATAAATAAATATCGCTTTTTCACTCTTTCATTTCAATGCGCTCGACTACGTCGCGAGGCTATCCCCGCTCGCGTGCCCTAGTACTATGTTGCCTCTCCCTACTTTGCATACTTATACAAAATTCTGCTTTCACTTAAATATATAATGAAATAGCTGTTCACTGTCCCTGGCTGTGACGAGGTGCAAAGACTATACAAGTAACTTGGAGAACAAAAGGGTTCAAAACATAACGCCCCGTTTTCCGGCGGCTGAACCAAAACCATTTTCATTAATTACGACACAATCCACGTTTTGTACTATTACTGCACAACACACGTGTGCTGCGTGTGTGAGCTGTGACCTGTGAGCCTCATATTTTGGGAGACTGGAGGAGGGTAATAGAAATTTATTTGATTTTAGCTTTCACTTTAAAATGGGGCATATGCAGGCGCAGGAGTTATTGGTATATTGGTGTGGGTTCGAATACCTAACCTTGGACAAATAAGATAAAGTACGATGATATCTAACATACTACATAATGTTTTTTTTTTACTAATTTAGCTAATAAAGAACAGTGTAGAAGTTGGTCTTTAAATCTCTTCTTATTCTTAACATCACTAAGTATTAAAGGAATCTGGACAGGTTGTTGGTTCAATTCCTCCTATCACGTAAGATCTCCAAACTTCGGCGACTAGGTTCCCTCTACATACATAAAAATCTAAACAGTATATAAGTTTATCATAATTACACAAAAATATTAAAATTCTTCCCATCTGTGTGTCCAACCGAACTGTTGCCAATGCGGCTGTAGCTGCAGTCTGTGAAATTTATAGCTTGCATTTAGCTACCATACTTTACACGTGCCTTAACGGAACCAGCGTTACCACTACCGCCACCACAGCCACCACAGTGTAGTTTCTTAGGTGCATTATGTTAAAAACGAAATATTATCCTTTCAGATCTCATAAGAAAGGAATTCTTTATTATTTTCATATCATCGGTCTAGTTACGGTTATGCAAAGGTAATGGGAATGGAGTATCTTAACAATACATTCCCAGGTTTTCTATGTTTACCTGGTGCGGGATACAGTGTCGAGCCAAATATTTAATTTTTAAAGTACTATAAATGTTCTTAGTTAATTTGATTCTAACAAAGTAAAATTCCAATATGCCATATATTTTATTTTATTAAAGAGACAATAATAATTTTAAGATTAATCTGAGCATCATTATAAAATAATTATTGGATAAGTTAACGTATTTTCAATCTGTATATTTTTACTTCCTTTACTTAATATTTTTCCCAGTGGAATATGAACCTATTATCACCACTTTAAGCAGATTCAAACATAATCCGTACCAATTGATTGACTATACGAAGCACACAAATAATACTTGGATCCTATCGGATTATCAGAGTTAATAATAATAAGTGTTTCAGCCAACTTAAGCCATAATCATATAATAACGAAACCATTTAAATAAATTTCGAGTCGTTAAAATTTCGACTACTGTACATCGAGAATTGCATAAAATTAAACAGCCTTTTTATATGTATTTACGAATATTTATAAAGCTTTTGATGCGCCAAAAATGTGCCGCCGGTTATCTGCCAACGAAGCCTGCAGTTGCATTTTCCTCTTATAACGGAGAGATAACGCGTTCTGACAAATATGCGGATGTAACTTTTAGGGTTCAGCTTTGAGAATTGTACAAATATAAATCCTAAAAGCCTATTTTTTGATTTACGCTGCGTCACGCACATATCATGGCTAGGCAAAGAGAGTAAGTGATAAGACACTACGACATTCTCATTAAGACATTTCCATTCCTCACTTTCCAGCAAATCCTGGACGCATTGAGTGTTAAGTTGCAAAGCTCAAAGCCACTATTTGCCTCGTGCCTCGTTACTAGACCGAGGAAATGTATATATAACTGTCATGTAATAATATAATGTAACTTGTACGCTGACGACTGGCTTCTATAAATTATATATTGTAAAATTCTATTCGTTATTTTTCTTTTTTTTATAATTTAACATATTAAAGCAAATATTGATGACAAGAGTTTCTATAAGTTTTATACAACAGCTTTATGCATTAAGAAGTAAAATACGATTCAATAATTTATTAAGAGTGCAAATGAAGAAAAATAACAACAAACTCAAAGAAAAAATAGATAGATAAAAATGAAAATGATCTGAACTTCCGCTTAAGCTTTTAAATTATTGTGCAATTATTTAATGGTAACTTTACAATTTTTCTTCAATAAACAATATTTTTATGATTTTTATTCTAGTTTGTCACTATATTCTGTATATAACAAAAAGGGAGCCTAGTGATAAGACAATTCGTTGCCAATTTTTCGATCAAATTTCAAGACCTAACGAGGTAAGAGTGGCGGAATTCAACGCCACTCTCTATGTTGTTACCAGAACGATGAAATACAAATAAATTATTCACCCATATGATCGCGTTTTCATATGTTGGAGTTAGTGTGCCTAACGACGGCATCAACTTTTAATTGCTAATACGTACATAAATAGTCGTTATTAAGATTTGTAAAAAAATTAGTTAATAACAATAGTTTTGTCAAAAAATTAGTTTCTAGGTGAACTACAAATATCTCTCTTTTTAGTTCAGGTAGATACTGGATATAGATCTCGCAAAGGCTGTAACTTGATCTGTCATATATAATAAGGTATCTAAGCCATAAGATTAGTTTTATTTTCTACTAATATATAAATATATAAAATATATAAATTTCCTATGCAGAACCCACAATAAAACAAACACTGTACACTTTTTCAAAGTTATTAATAAACGTCGATATATGGTGGAGCATCCGAACAGAGTAAATGATGTATCGCCGAGAGGAATTAACGACAGTTTTATTGCATTAAAATACAATGCCAGTGATGAATGGTGCAGGGTGCAATGGTGCACAAACTGTGACTGTGAACGCAACGGATTGTGAGTTCGATTCTCACTCCAGGAAATTAAATATTTTGTTCCAAAATTTAATGGAATGGGGAACGGTAATATCTTAACACTAGGTTCTCAGGTTCTCTCTGTGCACCCTGCTAAAACTGCTGCTGCTTAAATCTTACAAGTTAAAACTTTGATGGCAAGTCATATAGCAGGGGGGAAGGGTGCGACTTTATGCAGGACTAGTTGTGAATTCGATTCTCACTCAAGGAAAGTGAAATATTGATAATTTCCTCCGCCACTTAACACGCAATGCTTTTAGAATTCGTCGGGAAGTGGAGAGCGTAATGTCTTCACACTAAGCTTCCTCTGCCTATTATTTTATATTTCAGCTTCACGCTGTATGCGTGATACAGCGTGAAGCTGACATATAGAATAATAATAAATAACCAGTTATTCTTATATCCATTTTACAAATTCATATCATCTGTATAATATATTAAATTAATACTAAAAACCATATTTCCTTTATATTACAATAGTTTTTCTCACTGTTCCACTTTAAAATATATTCTAGTACAGTATAATTACTCATTTTTTTGATACCGTCGTGTTTTATAGCAAACAAAGGCAAGAACACATTCATCCTAGATGCAATTGGACGTGGACTAACTAAGGCTTGAATTGTATATAGCGGTGGCATAGACTAAAGACTTTTGTAAACATAATAACATAGGTTATTAAAATAATATTCTTTTCTTTAATATCTATGGAGATTCTATTGTAATTTATTTTTAATCACGAGAAAATACATTTAAAAAAGATTACTAGATCTGATTTGCCCACCAAGGCTTCCTTACCAATTTCAGATATGTAGGATTTTCCGCTGAGTTATATAACTTAACAAACTTAAGTTTTTTAAATTATATAAGTTATAAGTGCACGCATAATGCACATGCCTGCATAATATTATGATTCTGGACACTGGTTTTTTTTTAACTTTAAATGTTTACTTTTCGGAATTTTTCCTTTTCTCACTTCGAGCCAAAGTTAATTACTACAGAGGCACGGGAAGTACCCTGTAGGTATAGATTACGCAATTTCATAGAATTTCAAGAATTTCATAGAACAAGCAGCAAAATTGATACGTAAATTAATAACCAAATTCAAATTCAAATTCAAATTCAAATAATTTTATTCAAAATAAGAAGTTACATGCTTCATTTTTTGAACGTCAAATAATTTACCACCAGTTCACTAAAGTTAATGCCTCAGACCTGAGAAGAACCGGCGCAAGAAACTCAGCGGGACCTATTTTTTTTTTTTAATTTTTTTTTTAAATCTATTTTAAACAAATACATATTTAATTATCTGTGACAATGATACCTTTGAAACAGACTGGGGCGAGCATTTCATTCCCAAGGCGTGTTATCATTTACAAAATCATTAATTTGGTAATAACCTTTAACACACAAACGTCTTTTCACAATTTTTTTAAATCGTGATATAGAAAATTCTCTGACGTTTTCTGGGGTCCTATTGTAAAAAAGAATAAAAGACCCTAAAACCCTAAAAGAATTTCGAACTCTTCCCATTTTTCAATCAATTTATAACACCTTATTTTATTAACAGAGTGAGGCAATAAAAATAATCCATTCAACCGAGTACAAATCGAACTCACTTCCGTCGTTATATGGTCAGACGCTGTACAGCTTCACCACGACGGATTCCTCTAAGACACGACAAGTAAAGCTGCGTGCTCGAACTTAGTATGTAGTATTCTTATGATAAGCAACCCCGCCTCGTCTACACTCCGCCGTTAAGTTGTGTATGTATATTTTTAATTATGTCGCGCACTTTTATTCTCCAGTCTGACGTTTAATTTAGTTTTATGAATGCTGCAGGCTGCGTACGAGAGTATGAAGTAAGAGACTAGCAAATAAAATTCTATCCGTTGGTGATTTAATCTATTTAAATATTGTACTATGTTTCAGTTTTTTTTTTATTTTTTTTTATATAAGAATATGTGTAATGTAAAGGTAGCAGAATTCGATTCTACTTTTGGGCGGCGTGTCCTTCACCATAAAAAATAAAAAATATGTATATATATTATTTATCTACCGAACAAGTATTTAAAACTTGTAACGTTTGTAACGCGACGGTTGTTGATTCGATTTCAGCCCGAGGGAATGGATTATTTTTTGGTTTCTTCGCTCTGGCAACAAGGTAAAAGCCCCGCGTGTAGTTCCACCTCTCAACACACAAAGCTTCAAAACACGTCGCGGCAGGTGGGGAACGGAGTCTTAACACTAGGTTCCCTCTGCCTACCCTTCTTTATGTGGAATACAGTGTAAAATTTATTTTTTTTATTTAATCCAACTTCACATACAACTCATTATTAAAAACAAATCGATATCTATATTACACTCGTACATGTCCTCTCCAGAAATATGTGTAATACTTTAAATGAGCAAGCTGATTTTGATGAAACTTGAAATGTTCTCTAAGTGCATTTTTTTTTGTTATATTGAAAAAATGCACAAGCATTTAAATTTATTGTAGAACAATACATACATGTCAAACTTGTAACCTCCTTTTTTGAAATCGATAAGTAAAATGTAGCATTTTTCAAAATATTATATCAATTACTATTACTTAAATTATGACAAATATTATAGAGCATTTAGTTTTATCTGGAGTGGGTAGAAATTCCTGTACATTATAATAATTTAATACTTACAGTGATGGACACTTGAAAAGTGGTGGAGTTTACGGAGATAAAATAAGGATTGGGGCTCAAATATTGCTAGTTTTTATACATATAAATAAATATTTCTTAAAAAATCTAAGGAAGAAGCCGTCGTGACATAGGGGCATAATCCTGTGAATGTAACGCGACGGTTGTGGCTTCGACTCCCACTCGGGGGAATATTATTTTAAAAAAAATTTCATATGTATGTTTTGGAAATAATTTCTTTAGAAAATATATATTTATTTTGTACATTATATAGTAATGACACATAATAAATACGAAAATCGTACAACTGATCATACTTTTCTCCTATTTTCATTTTTATTTAGTGGAAGCAAAGTAATATATTGCGGCGCAGGTCACAGTGGGGCGTCCAACTGTAAACGTGATTGTTGTGGGTTCTATTTTCATTCGGGGAAATGAATCATTTTTAGACACACACCCCCCCCCCCCCCTCTGACAAGCTCTTTTGGCAATTCTCGTTCTGTACATTAGTCACTCTTTACTTACTTGCTTAGTTTTTTGAAGAACCACATCATTTTAATGTAATGTCTAAATCAATGTTCACGTGACCTCGTGACAGTGTTTATAAAATATTTGTATCAAATAATTCTCCAATCTCCATATCCCACTCCATCCCACTGTAAATTCCGCATTTCCGCCGGATTTCTGATAAATTGCGGATTATATAAATTATTATATAATCTGAATAATTATAAATTTTCCTGAAAATCATCATTTCAAAGGCTTATTAATTATTCAAGCAAAAGAAAATTTATCACTATTCCAAATTACGGACGCTCATAGTATACAGTTCCAAATTACTATATCATATCTTAATTAATTCGCTTTACAGAATCAGTAAGCTGTTACTTGGCGTCACGCGATGACAGATGGACACATTATTCACGCGTAGCACCTGCAAGGTACGACGTAGCTATCGATCTTAGGGTGAGTGCACATTGTCAAATCTTACAATATTTTTTCTTGTTTATGAGATAATTAACATATGTAGGTACATACAGGTCAAGTAGGATATAATTTTACTGATTATCTTACTATCGTTACACTGAAGCTCATACACGTTTAATATCTGACTCTCATTTAGGGGAATGTCGCTGTTTATCCTGATATACCGTGATTCTACAAAAAATAAATAGAAATATAGTAAGCAAATAACACGCCTAATTAAAATCGTAGGTTCTAAATTTCTAAAATTAAGCCAAAGTTAAAATATAGGTAGAGGCAGGAATACTATCAACCGTAATATTACTTGTTATGTTAAAATTATCTACTATTATATACAAATTATTCGTCAAGCATGTAACGCTTCCCCCTAGGAAATAAATATTTATTATTTTCATTTTATTTTATGATCGACGCACAGCGCAGTGTTGAGTGCCGCCAGAAGTCGGCAGAAAGGGGAGTACCTCGTGTCTTAACACACCAGGCTCCTTCTGTCAACCTGTATGTCTACATATGCGATACAGTATCAAGCTAAAAAAAATTGATGTTCATTTTCGAGATATTGCATGAAGCGGATGTGAACTATGGACTTTGAGAGAAACGCAAATAATTGATTCTATCGAGTGACAATCGAACCCAAAATCGTCACGTCTCTACAACATGTACTCTAAAAAGATCGCACTTACGACAATAACAATCTTATTAAAAGTTAAGGTTTAACGTTAAGCTTCAAAATAAGCTTTCTAAAAGCGAAACGATTTCAAATAAGCTCCCCTGCCTGACCTTCTTTAAATTAGAAAACATATTTTAGTTTCAGAATTTATCTCGTAGTTTTCAACGAGAGATTTATATATACATACAATATACATATCACAGCGTCCGTTGGGATTATCTGGATTAATTGCAACCGTATGTACATATATAAATTATAAATTATTCTACACACTAATGTAACTAGTTTTGAGCTCTCGATAACTTATCTGTACAGCCGGATAAATAAAATGGTTCAATTTGTATTTCTCTTACATTTATGGGAATAACGAATTTGTTTTGTGAAAAAAGTTATTATATCGGATTTAAGTATTTTTTGCTGCGTTTCACATTTTGGGCGGCGTTGATATGTTATCCTATTGTAGGTTCTTTCTTCTATGGATTCTTTGCGTGTTATTCGGGAAATAGCTTGAACCGTGACAGTTAGAAAGTTGAAATTTATATTTGTACAACAAATACTAATAAACAAAAAAAAAAGGAATGAGGTCCTGGGGAACTCGTTTTCAAATACTCCATGTATATTTAGACACTTCCGTTCTCCAGTCTCCACTAAATTCTAGGGGCATTGCTCGTTACCAGAATAAAGAAATTAAAATAGTAAATATTACATTCCCCTGACCGGGAATAGAACTTACATCTGTCACATTTATAGTCACAAACTTATGACATGCGTCATTAACAACTGAACTATCAGCACTTTCAATTTACACATGAAGTTTACATTTCCAATAAAATATTTCAATTTCAGAATCGAACCCTAATCCTTAGTTATAACACCAAATCCTAGCTAACCCTCAGGTCATCTTAAATCTAATAGTAAAATACGTTTGTAAGTACGTTCGTAGCCGTCCGTACTAAGCGTGGAGGTGTCGTGGGTAATTCGACTATTAATCATGGGTGCGCGGTCGGCGCCATGTGCACTTCTACTGCATCATAAATATACGTCACTTTATAGCGTACGATGCGATTTTTTGATTGGTTTATTTTGTATAATGTACATATAATTTTTTAAGTGGAATTTTGGCGAGTCATGAATATCGGCTCGATTTCAACTCAGGATAATGATTTTGGCATAATTAATTATATTTTATTTCCCTGCTCTGGTCTGGTCTACCAGACGCGTCACCATCTATGACGTGGCGTTGAGTCCCGCCATTCAAAGTGCAATGTCTTGTATATTCAGCGGCAAATAGAGAACGGAGTGAAAATTTTTATTAAAATTAAGCTTATTGTTACCAAACAATTAAGAGGATAGCTTAGAATGGACACTTAATAGGATCCTTCCACTTACCCTGCTGTATGCGATATACAGCGTGAAATACGGTTTAACTTTGACTTGACACTAGAGCTAGGAAAGAAAAAAATCAAATATTTAATTTCCTCGTTTGAACCTACATCCCGTCGCACGCCTCTACTTACGTACTGAACTACAATTAAATTACATCAGCCAAGCAAAAAAGATAAAGGCAACAAAGCATCATTTCAAAATGTCTGAAACTGTAAACGGTTAAATTTATGTAACACAACCTTCATTTTTCACGTACCGCATGCATAGTTTATGTAGGAAATATTAGTAGGAAAAATGCTCTCGAGTTATTTATTTTGCTGACGCTCCGAGAAGGGCCATAAAAAATGGCGGTTACTTTACTCGTTTGATAGCGAGTCCGCTTTAATTAATATTTTACTTTGGGTTAGTTTATTTCGTGTCGCGTATAACGGGATGGAAAACATCGCGTATAACAAGATCGACGTATCATATTTTATTTTGTTTTTCTGTATTAAATAAAGAATTTATTTGCATTTGTTTCTATATTCACTCTATTCAATCTATATTCACGCTTTTTCTCGCACAGTTAACTAGAAGTTAATCTAATGCAAGGACACTTCGATCTCTCTTTTAACACATGATTTTCGAGACATTATATGTTGTTGAGTGGCGAAACTTTGGTTCGATTCCCACTCGAGGCAATGAAATATGTAATATTTTTTATCTCTCTGTTGACGAGTCCGTGTGTGTTTTCGGTAGAAAGTGGAGAACAGAATTGTACTTATGGAAACGGAGTTCGTAGGTTCCCTCTGCCTACCCTGCTATGAGTGGGATACAGCATGAAGCAAAAAATATATTTATCAATCTCAAAAATAACTCTTTAAATTTCATTGCTGCTGCAGCTGAATGATGAAAAATACAGCAATAAAGCTAAACCAATTTAAACTTTCAATATTCTTTTAAAATGACCCATTCAAATGGAACGTACCAGACCTTTTTTGCTTCCATTTACCGCGGCCCTGGTGCTGACTACTTGTCACGTTTAAACGTGAAACGAAAATTTGGAGTAAAGAAAAAATAATAATATTATATATATATAATATTATTATTTGTTCCGTGTGGTCCCGGCTTAGAATAGGATCACCCTGGTACTGTCGGTGTCGTAAGAAGCGACTAAAGTACGTGTGGAAGAGTCACGTCGCCAGTAATGGCAACACGCATGGGCAGACTCGACCGGATTAATACCACCCCCGGCATTACCTAATGCGAAACGCAGTGGCAAGGGCCACTACTTCACGCCGGTTTAAGATGCCGGGGTGAAGTAGTGGCCCTTGCCACTGCGTTTCGCATTAGGTAATGCCGGGCCCCGGTGCCCTTCATCTCCACCTTAAAGGCTGGCAACGCACCTGTGGCTCCTCTGGTGTTGCATGGGGTCGTGGGCGACGGTGATCACTTACCATCAGGTGACCCGAACGCTCGTTTGCCTTGTCCTCTCCCATAAAAAAAAAAAAAAAAAAAAAATATAGACATATTCCATTTTACGCGGGATCAGCTCCGATACCCACTAATAAGAACAATTCTTTTTTAGCTTCACGCTGTGCCCCGCACATAATATTTGATATGAGATTATGAGGGTAGGCAGAAGGAGCCTAGTTTCCGTTTAATTTTGTTAAAAATTCAAATTTATTTAAAATGTTAGGTTAATCGTACTAGCTGGATCGGGAATCGAATCCAGAAACACTGTATGCAGATTCACAACTATCATACAACAGCATCTAGGCTCTTACTTACATTTTTAATCATTTTTTCTATAATTTTCCGTTTAAATAAAATAACATAGCATTTCTCGTATAATTATATTCATCTCAAGTCCACATTGGAACCGAGTTAGTTGTGTAAATAGTGAGTGCACTCTTAAGCCGGTTACGAAGTGAACAATCACTAAACTCAATTTGCTACAGCCTTTAACGGAATATTGTTAAACCGTTCTGATTTAATTTCCTTTTAGTAATTGTGTTTATATAATTGAGTTGTAGGTGAGAGGGTATTATGGTGTGGGTAGTTCTTATTTGCGAGGGCTGTGGGTTCTATTTCCATTCCCAGGGGAACCAAAAACGTGTCTTTTGATTGCATCAATCGACTATTTATATAATGATATTTCTTGGAGTACGAGTCATTGGGGGGAGGGGGGCTGGATCTGAAAAGTGAAAATATATAGGTATTTTATAAAAATAATCAAAATTCATTCCTCCGTATGGAAATCTAATCCACAGTCAGCTCATCAACTCAGACGCTGCTCTACACCAGCAGCGCCTTTACAGCCTCGCCGCCTCTACGGCTTCGCCGCCTCTATATCTCTTTGTTTCACGCTGTAATCCTGTATGTAGAAAGCACGGCAGAGGAAATCTAGTGTTAAAACGCTTCCGTTCCCACTTTCCGCCTAATCATGGAAGCATTGCGTGTTGGATGTCGGATTTTAACGCTTCTGCTTTTGCCTCGTTACCATATGGAAATGAAATTAATAATTTAATTTCCTCGAGTAGAAATCGAACCCATAACCTGTCGCGTTTATATTCCCACGCTTGTGCTCTGCGCAACGACTGGCCTGTAAAGTTAAATAAAGCGTATAATTTACACAGTATAAAATCCACCCTTCACTTAACAGCTATTACAAATATAAATGACCCACAATTTATATATTTCATTGTATTAAACTCAACAACTTTATCAAAAGTGTACCAGGAATTTAACTTTATAAGATTGCCTTCAAGAAAATCGTACTTGAAAGCTGACGACTCGCTCCAAATAAGCTTCCTTCGCCAATAAACTTGGTTAATCAATAATTTACACTTCCATTTATAGAATAAGTCAAAATTTATGAACTTATTATAAATGTGAGAAATAGTTATATATTTCGTTTGAAGGTTTCCTGATTTTGGCGCAAAAGCACAGCCTTTGACTGTAAATACTACACTTGAATGAACTCTCCGTCAGTTCAGTTCCACCATTCCACCACTTAAAATACAATGTATGTGTATATATGCAATATACAGAGTGAATGACACGAGATACAATGTATCTGTGAACAAGTTCCGCTTGACAAATTTTTAAGCCGCGATTTACTGCTCCGTTAAAGATAAAACGTCCTCTTGTTTTGGCCAGTTACAATGTTCCGGGGACTCGGGCGGTTTTATTGTAAAATTAGCATTTCTGTTCCCGATAAGGGTTCTATTATTAAATTAAATTTTACGAACTTGGCGTTTGGAATAATATATTACAATACTTGTGACTGGAGACCACCAGTCCAAACACGAGATTGACCACAGTACAGTTGTGGGTTAGATTTTGACTCGAGGTAACGTATTAGTTTCATTTTCTTCGCAAATAGTATAACTTAACACTAGCTTTTTTAATTCCTAACCTGCTTAAAAATTAAAACTTAAAAAAATCGACTTCGTTTTATGCTACGTAAAGATATTGATTATGCAGAGTGACTGTAGTGCACAATTTTTTTTTTCATTTAATTTTTATTCTTATATCAAGTTGTGGTTGACTGCCATCTAGCGGTATATCCGTTAACCGTTTAGAAATCAAAGGAGACGAGTGACGCCCTAGCGCTGAGATCGCATATTTTATTATAAAAACCTATTATTAAGTATAAAGATAATTAAGTTTAACCATCGATCGATTATTTCCGTAAAAGTTATTAAATTTAAATGTTGTTTAGTGACAGTTTAATAACAGTGTCGTAGTAGACACTAGTGTGTCACCTATGTTTTATTGTATGTCATTAGTTTTTTTCTTTTATAATAAAAACTTGTCGTCGCCCGTAACTGTCTTTGCCTCGATTTTAAAGCATAAAATGGAAAATCTCGTTTTTCCATGTGCGTAGGAGAAATTACTAAACTAAATTACCCTTTGTAACTTTGTTAGTAAAGCGGAGAAAACAAAATAATGAAAGCTTCTAAATGATGCTTAGAAATGAAGGAAATAAGCAGTTTCATGATTGTTGATAAAAAAACACCAAAAAATTAAATTCGTCGGTCAGCGTTGGTGGTGTAGGGCAGTGAGTGACGCCACACGCAATGTTTCAGGGTCTGGTCTCATCTCGGGAAAATATTTTTTTTCTTAGTTCAGTTAACTAATGCTTGATGTGCAATATCTCGCTTCCAGCTTCCTAGGGTTCAGGTTACACCAGTATATTCCACATACCCTCTTCCTAAAACTGAAAAAAATATCAATATAAAAAAATTTAAAAAAAAATTTTTACAAAAATAAAATAAGCACAAAATATTATTAGAGTTCAATTTAAATAAAACTAATAGTACTACAGATAGTTTCATATCTAACTCGAAACACTTTTGTTTATTCTTCATTATACGAATAGATGGATGTTGCGAATGTATTTCTATGCATTTCTTTTATTTATTTTGTTATAATTGAAGCCGTCGCGGCGCGTGGCACAGCTTCTGTCCATGAATGGGTTTTCCTCTCGGAGGAATTATTATATTTTCATTATCTCACACTGATAACAAGCAAGTAATGGGCAATGTATCGAAAATTGGTTCCCTCTGATTAATCTGTTATTTGCGGCTTATAATGGTTTAACGTCTCGACGAACGAATACTTAAAGTGAAAAAGAGTGAAAATGCAAAATAAATAAAATTTTCTTCATATAACTTTTAACTACCATATATGAATAAAAGCATAAATTATATTAAATATACTTCAAGCTACTAACGCAGAGCTTATTAAGCATATGCGTTATCTAAAATGTAAATTAGAAGGCAAATTGCAAGCTGAAGATCATTCCTATGACTAACTCTATCTAGAGTCTTGGAACGGAGAACTAAATTGTCTTTACACTTCAAAGATTTTGTATATTTTAGCTTAAATTAAATTAAATTTGATATTTTTTTAGATTGAAGCTCTCTCCCATATATTTTGGTGTTTAGACACTCCATTCTCCATTTTCACGGTCATTTTCGAAATATTGCTTGTTCAGAAGTGGAACCATGCTACCAGAACTCCACTCTCCAAAGTCATGCTACCAGAGCGATAAATAAAAATTCATTCCTCGAGTGTCAATCGAAATCATCGCGTTATTCTACAGATTCAAGATAAGTCTCAAGTATAAAAATATAGTGTTCCTTATACATTTCTTTTATATGCAAAAAAAGTAAGATTTTATAATCTTATATAATAATTTTCTTTCCTCCTATATTCTATATTATAATAAAGATAAGTAAAAAGCGCGGCGTTGAGTTCCGCCACTCTTTCAATGTGGGGAACGGAGTGTCTTAACACTGGATTGACTCAGCCTACCTTGCTGTGTGCGGGATGCAGTGTAAAGCTGATTTTTATTACTATATTATCTCAATTTAATCATATACTAAAATTGACAAATCTCAACGCAAATAGAGTTGGCTTTCGTGTTCCCACTCGCCGTCACACGTTAGACGCTCTTTAGCTTTACTAACATGGTTAGCAAGTTTATGACACGACACGATTCTTCACTCAATGCCCCTACATTCTGCAAATTAAGAGACACAAATGTGACACTTACTCTAAATACATAAAGGACATTTTCCTATAAATTATTTTGTCCAACTTAATCAGTAAATGTCCAACGGCATTGATAATGGAACTTTGTCGAAATCTCATCGGGCATTAATCTGGGAAGTTTGTGTGTTAGATGCCGACGTCGTGGTAGAAATAATTTGTAACTAGTAGGTTGTTACTAACCAAACAATTCTTTAAGAAAAATAAAATTTCAATGTTCAATTTTTCGATCCGCCGTCGAGGCAAAAGCTCGGCATTGAGTTCCGCTACTCAAAAACTCTAGTATTCAGCGGAATGCTGTAAGAGTGGATTCTTTATTTCTTGTCGGCGTTACAGTTTAATAAATGAATCAAAATCTCAACATTTTATACAATCTATTAAAGATGCGCGACATCGATGTTAGCTTTAGTATAAATTACAGTTGATATTTCAAAAATACAATAGAATTTGTTGCACAATTTCCTGTCTGTCTATCTGTCAAAAAACTAATAAAAAAATTGCAATGTAGACGACTTATAAAATTACCTAAATATATATTTTTGCTTTTTCTTGCTTAAGCATCTAGTATTTGGATATTTCACCATCCACTTTTGATTAAAATAAAGAGTGTTAAATTTGGAAAGAAAACAAAAGAAGAGTTGCAGAACGGCAACACCACGTTTCCTCTTACTAAATGAAAAGAATTGAAATCCCATGATCCAATTAAAATCGAGTGCACAATCATCACATTTTCTGTCAAACTATAATAAATATAGCTGAATAAAGGTATATACTAATAAGTTTACAATAAAATAGATCTTCTAAATGAAAAATATTTCTAGCTAAAAGTCTTTTTTACAAATTTAATCGACATTTATACATAAACGAGGCAAACAGTCACTTTGAATCGTTCTGGGAGTTAGAAGTTGGTTAGGTGGTGACTCGTCTGACTGGTGAAACAAAGTTAATTAACTGAATATCCAAGTTTGGACGTCGGGGAGCAGATGAAGCAAGTTTTGAAATGCTTATGTTATACTAAACATGAATAGGTGAACAGGATATTCTTAGACAGTGCTTAGACCGTGTGATGCGTATAAAAATCATCAGATAAAATATATCTCGGCAAGTCCATTTACCGGGGAAGGCTGGAAGCGGGTTACCGTTTCAACACAACCTACTTTGCCAAGAGCTTGAGTTACTCGTGCACTTAAGATGTGTTAGATATGGTATCATAATATTTTTAGTTAGATATATAATGGCAGGAAATGCGATGGTAACGAATGCGATTCCCACTCGGGAACATAGTAATTTTTTAATTTCGTTCATTCTGTTGCATTGAATTCCGTCACTCAACACGCCATGTATCAAATATTGTGCGGTCGGTTGCTAAAGGCGTCTCTTAACATGAAGTTCGATATTATTATTTAATATAAAATAAAATTTAAAAAATATTCAAATTAAAAATCATATAAGTTGAATGATCGCTCCGCTGAGACGAATAAAATATTGAAGTACGAGATACAGCGTATATATACGGCAATGAAAAAAAAATAGTTGAATTGAAGCTCAAAATGATTGTTTGCAGTTCCCCACAACATAAACTTTCAATGAAAAATCCTTACATTTGTAGACGCTCCTTTTCATTGCTCCTCACAAATTTAAATATACTTGATGGCACTTGTATTGTCGAAATAACGAGGTGTATTGTACGCCTCATTAGAGCTGGTGGATTCATTAAATGGAGTTTCTGAATAACTGCGAATGTGTTCTGGATCACGGTGCCATACTACAATGTGATTGAACTTGAAAAGCTTATTTTGTATCTACTTTACGGTAGGGAAGCTTCATTCTTTCTTCCGTTCATAGCTGGGTAAGCAGAGGGAACCTAGTGTAAAATACACTTTCGGCCAAATGAGTAAGGCATTGTGTGTTCGATGTATGTGTTTCTCACTGTAAACGACACGGATTGGATTCCCTGCCAGAGGAATATTTCTTCGCTCTAAAAACGAGACAAAGAGTAGTGAATTACTGTATTTATTAAATTACATTAAATGTTTGAATTTGTAGTATTTCCTGGCTACCCTAACCAGGAAACACTACATATTCAAACTGGGCTATGGCATCCAAAAAAAAATATGTATCGAATTTTCGGGATAATTTTACACTTCACACTGTATCCCACCCATAGCAGTGCAACCTGAGAACCTTCCATTTCTGTTCTTCACTTTCTACCGAAGTCTAGAGGCATTGAGTGCTTAGTTGCAGAACTCAACGCCGCGTTTTGCCTCGTTAGCATAGCGTGAAAAGAAAGAAAAATAAAATTATATTACAAATATTGAGCCCACAACGTGGGGCGTCACGTCTAGAGTCGCACGCTTCTACCACCGCGTAACAACTCTCCTCTGGAAAACTAAATATTATAAAATGAAATATACAATTAAATATTTAAAAACAATTTAAGTCTAATATTATTAATATTTTTAGTAAAATAAGAATACATATTTTCAACAAAAATTGTGCAAGAAATTAAATTAGATTTTATCGATACCACGTTGAAATAACTGAACGTTATAAATTGAAAGTTTTCTCAGCACTTAACATCAACTGTTTTGTTTTCTTTTTAAGGAGAAGCAACCTCCGGAAATTGTTTTTAAGAAAAAATCATTGTTTACGTTAAACATGAAAGTTTTTGCGGTATAGAAAATTTTCTTGTTACCTACAAAATATAGTATTGGAAAATATCACAGATTTATTTAGCATCGCAGGGTAGGTAGAGAAAACCTATACTGAAGACACTCTGTATCAATTAGTTTTTTGATAAAAGCCCCACTAATTGGGCGGAGAGTAGAGAACGGACTGACTGAACGGAACAGAATAGAAAGTGTTCAATAGATTACCTCCGCCTCCACTACAAATTAGAAATTCCTTTGATTTTTAATTAACAATTATTTCTTCATAAAATATTGAGAGCTGGTAATATATATTACTATATTATGTTGTGCATTATTGCATTAAACAGTTTGTTAATTATTAGTTTATATTCAAGAAATCATTTACTTAGCTGAATTTAGTTATTAGCTTGTTGTAACAGGTTCGACATACACCGACAAATATGTATGTATTTATGTATGTATTTAAATAGACGTTTCATAATTGTAGTCCAGGGGGCGACTGCCGGCAATTTGAATGCAAATAGAAATGTTAGGTGAGGCGAATATTATGGATAAGTCCGGTGTGATAAGGGCGATGAGACAGTTTTCTGGCACAGACATCTACACAGTGTGATAGTTACTGACTGTAAATGCGTTTGGAAGTGAGTTCGATCTCGATCTGGTTTGTTTTTTATGCTGTATCTCGCGCATAGTAGGGTAGGCAGATGGAACCTGAAACCTAACAGCGTTAAGACACTCCGTTCCTATTATGACTTTTCCACTTTCCATGATATTTCGTGTTAATTGACGCTCAACGCCACGATTTACCTCGATACATAGTATTGTTAATATTTTGTAGCAAATATTGAATACTATTATATTTCTAATTCAAAAGAATATTGTTTCTATTAAAATATACTCTACAGAATGCGATAAATGCCCGAAAAACCTAATCACAAGGTAAAAAAACACTAATGTGGGTGTAAAGATCTGAAATCTGAACCCCCTACCACTAAGACCAAGTAAAATCACTCAAGAAACCAAGATAAATATATCTTAATAGTATGCAATGCAGTAGTTCTTATTGCTTAATATATATCTCTGCCCACGTGCCGTGACGAGCGTCGTATATCAGCCAGACCAATTTCTTGACCGAAAAATTTATAACGGTCTCAGATCTACCTGATTTATTAGTAAAGCTAAATTCACATTTGTATTTTTTCATATATTTATTTTTTTATATATTTACAGTGGTGCATAATTAGAAATAGAATTGCAGAACTCAACGCCGCATTTTACGTCTGTCCCAAATATTTCACTTCGCCTTGTAAGAATTGAACCCATAATCCTCGTTTGTAGTCGATTTAAAAGAATACATACATACAAAGCGTTCTGTCTCTATCCTTCATTTTTAGGGTTTCGTAGACAAAAAGCTCAGCGACTGGGGATTCGAATCAACAACAACTACAAATCATTAAATATTTTTCATCTACTTTCTTTTCATAGTATAAATTACTTACAAAAAATAAAATAATAATATTCTACATATTACGTTCGAAATTACTTTGTACCGACTGAAGCCAGTCGTGGCGTAGGAACACTGTTCTGAAGAACTATTTGACCTGTTACTTGCTGCCGAATTTTTCTAACCGTACAATACGTCATAAGCTCAAATATCATCCACTCCACCTGGATATGTGGCACTCCACTACTGGAACTTCTTTCCACGCGCCACGGAATTGTGGAATGGCCTATCCGCGGCGGTGCTTCCAGGTCGATACGATGGGTACCTTCAAAAAGCGCGTCTATCTCCTTAAAGGCCGGCAACGCACCTGTAGCTCCTCTGGTATTTCCAAAAAAAGACGAGAAAAATACGACATATAGCGTATAAAACCCCCTTTACAATCACGTGGCTATTTCGCTAAGTGAAAAAGGTTTGCGCATCGTCCGTATTGAGATTTTCAATATTTCTCCTAAATTGTAACAATTTGTTTGGAAGGCCCACGTTGACCAACTTGAAAGAGAGGTTAGTTTAAATGGAACTATTCTTATTTAATGAAATATTTATTTGAATTTATGTTACCATTTCTTCACTCTGGTGGCAAGGAGAAACTCGGCGTTGAGTTTCGCCACAGAATATGCAATGCCTTCATAATTCAGTGATAAGTATGTACGCACTACGTACGTACGGGAACGGAGATTCTTAACATTAGGTTCACTCTGCCTAACCTACTGTGTGGGATACAGCATGAAGTTTCCAAATCTCTTTGACATGAAAAATAACATACCATGATGAAATAAAACCAGTCGTGGCACGTGGTGTCTCAAAGGGAACAGTTTGTCTTAATACTAGGTCCCCAAGATCACTCTGCCTACACTGCAATATGCGATATACTATATAAGAAACTTTCACGCATATCAAAGTAGACAAAGGGAATCTAGAGTTAAGACATTCTGTTCCCCCAATTATCGAGACATTGCATATTAAATAGAAGATCGCGCTTTATCTGCCATAGCAAGAAATAAAAAATATTATAAATAATTGAGATACAAATGCAAAGTTGTTTCAAGCTACTAACTTGAGATTATCACATCTTATACGGCGCTTTGCTCACGGCGCGGACGTGCAAACACTTGCCGTGAGAGCTCGACTGTATGATAAGAGGTGGCTGTCACACTGTTAACTGCCTGGGTAATGGCCTTGTATTTTATATTAAGATAGTTAAATTTTAAAAAAATATATTTATATACAATGTTTCTTTTAGTTAATAGAAAATAATTGGTAAGATTGTAAAATTTTGAAAAATATATATTATATTTATGCATTTTTTATCGTATCCTACACCTATCCACTGCAGCGTAGGCCGGGAGAGAAGAAATGAAAGTATTGAATTGAAATTTTATTAAAATATAAAATTATAAATATAATTTTAATATTAATAATTTACGTTTTATCATCATAAAACGTTATTTAAAGTTATTTTAAGTTGGTTAAATCTCTTAACCTTAATAAATCATTCAAGTATCTAAATTATATCTGATAGCCGCACTCAAGATCTCTTGACATTCAATTGACATTTCATCGATTTGAGTGTTGTAAATTTAAAACTTCATAACATTAGTTAAGCTAACGAGGTCGTCGTGGTGTAGCGGCATATTGTAAACACCGGGGTTATGGGTTCGAATCCACATTATTTGTGGGTTGAATCCTCGAGGCAATTAAATATTTATTTAAATTCTTACGAACACACACAACATACAATACTTCCGGAATTCGGGAACAGAGTGTCTTAACACTAAGTTTTCTCTGTCTATCCTGCTGTGTGCGGGATTCAGCGTGAAGCTATGTTATTATGATGAGCTGAAAAATAAGTATTTTTTACAATAACGGTGTCACCGTGGTTGACAGTTAAAGAGTCAGTCTTCACACCAGTTCCTTTCAACTTAAAGCTTCACGATTTCAATTTTAATAAACATGATTTAAATATCTTAAGAATTGAAATATTCTTTATTTATATTTTTATTTGAAATATGCACTGTTTATATTTTTTGAATAGCTGTTTTATTATTACGATTAATTATTATAATAAAACCCTGTACTTCATTTTCCGTCCAATTAAAAACATTAAATGTTCATAGGTCATCCATCGTGTTGTATTGGCACATTGTTAGATTGGGAGCCCGTTAGGTTGTAGATTAGACTCCACTCTGGACACTAAAATATATATTTTTTTAAATCTGCGATTGTAGCATAAGAACGCTTCGGTACGAAATTTTTTATACTTATTATACACGTATATATATTTTTTTATTTTTTTCACGATTTAAAATCGACATACGACCATTACGAGAAGAGAATTTAAGCTGCATACTGCCAGCATCAACCATATGTACCAATATTAGTATATTTTTAACTGACACGATTATCGGTAGCCGCTTCAATATCAGCTTAAACTGTTGGCAGCTGTCGCATAATTCTAAATTTTTACCTTTTTATTTATATTTTTAAAAATACTTCGGGGTTTGCGGTCTACCAGTGCGAAAATGGATATAAATTATTCCCTCCAGCGAGAAACGAACTGATGACCATCGCATTTAAAGTTAGACACCATTCCACTGTGCTACGGAGTCCTTAAATATTAATGAAAATATATTTAATTTGTACCAAGTATTTGTTTTATAAACACATTATTTTCAATTCTATTAAACGTTCTAATATAGCAGAATCATATTATTATTATAGAAAAAGTAACAGTATCAAAAAGAAATGGCAAAAAAATGTGAAAGATAAATAACAAGTTTAGTAAAAAATGGTCTGGTTTCAAATACAATATATTTAATGATATCTAACATGAATGGGGGGTATTAAACCTTCTGACCCCAAACTTGAGACGGTCAAATGGTCAAAAAAATATTTTATTTACTTTATTATATTCTTTTAACATAGGTAGGTTTATTAATGAGATTAAGTTGTCTGGAGGAGGTCGTGGCGAAAAGATATTTGATTTAAAATATTTATTCGTGGGTTCGCATACCAATTGGGGGAGACAAAAATTATTTTCCTCAATCTGGTAACAAGATAATGCGCAGCATTGAGTTCTAGATTTAAACAAAACAGTTGACTTATACAGCCAACACGTTATTTTTTCCCTTCGTGTAAAAAGTGCTTGCATCACTAAATTAACTAGACAGAGCAGCCTATCGTAAGTTTAATTAAAGCGAAACGAATAAGATGTAATACCTCTCACTCACCATATCGTTCAATATTTTGAGAATAATTAATATACTTTATCGTTATTTACCCGACAAATTTATAACGGCTATTAAATTTTAAAATCTAATAATTTTTGTAAAATTAAACTGTTTTATATTAGGTTGTTGTGAGAAAATACAATGTTATGAGTATAATTTTAAAAAAATTAAATCTCGAATTCGATATATAGTTTTATTTCAATTTTTTTTAGCTTCAGCCTTTATCCCTCGCGGACTAGCCAAAGAGAAAGTAACGCCAAACACTACATTTTCTTAATACTTTTTTCACTTTGACTTATGGTATTTTTTATTTATATTTATCTACTAAGATAGAGATACTGCGTGTCACCCATTATTCTAGATTTATATCGTGTGTTGAGTGAGGAATTCAACGCTGACCTTATTATTGTTAACAGAGAGAAGAAATGATAATATTTATAACAACTTCCCCGATGAAATTGAACCTTGTGAGTTTCATAATGAGATGGCAGCACCGCTACGCCGTGACGGCCTCACGTATACATAAACTTATATCATAACATTTTTACGAGCCCACAGCCTCTGTACTTCCCTTCGTAAATTTGAATTTCAAATTAACAAATCTCGTTCTACGGTTATTCAAATTAATATTCGGTCGAGGAGCTGACGCGGAGATATGAGAACGATTTTTCGTACACTCGAAGTAATAACTTAGATGTGATTTCGCAATTCGTTTTACACTAATTTCTGATAGTGATTTTATCTATACATGATGTATAGTATACAAGAAAATATATATCATTTTCAGTTGTAATATGTACAATTGAAAAGAAAATATGGAGGCCGTAGTGGCGCAATGGCACAAGGGTGCCGCCCACAAACGCGACGGTTGTGGGTTCGAATCCCACTCGAGAAAGTGAAATACTTCTTTAGCTTTATATTTCCTCTAGTGTCGAGTTCTGCCACTCAACACGCCTTCAGAATTCGGCAGAAAGTGGGCAACGAAGTGTCTTAACACCGAGGATCCCTCTGCCTACCCTGCAGTGTGCGGGATACAGCGTGAAGCTGAAAAAAAAAGTAAAGAAAATACTTTTTTGATTCATTATGTATTCTGCATTTAGGTTCAGATATCGGGATGGATCAGGATGGGCAGGGGGAACCTAGATGATGAAACTAAAGAGCCAGCTTTATCCCGCGTAAAATAAAAACTGTCCATTAACAAAATTCAGAATTTGTATAGGGACAAAAACCATGGTCTATGACATTCTTATTCGCCAAAATCTTTATCGAATTTCTACATCATTTCCTTTGTGTTATAGTGAAAACATCATCGTTTCTTGTTTATGCAAATGGCATCAAGCTATTTACCGATTATACGACGCGACGCTTCATAAAATTTATGATTTAGGGTTGTCTTAGTACAACAAAGTGACTTCCTTTAAAATTTTAACTCTTTTGACTCCTTTATAAAACTATGATATTTGTTTTAAAAATTATTTTCAATTCTACGATACGATAATAAAAAGCTCTTTAAACTGGATAATTGAGTGTCGTACATATACGTCTCTTTTAAAAAGATTTTATTTTGGTTGAAATAGTGAGAAATCGCCTATTTGGGATAAATCATTTGTATTTTCTTACCATCAACCCGCTTCACCCGCCTGTACTACATAAATATTGATTTAATAATCTGCATTAGTTACGTTTTCTAATAGCAATATCTTATACCTGCGTATATTGAACAGAAAACTTTAAGGAAATTCTATCTGAACTTACTTTGTATTATACCATTTCTAGAAACGAAATATTACCGAAATGGTATTTTTATTTGAATTTTGAACAATTCACGAATTATTCACAATTTTCGTTTCTCTTTAAGCGTATTTTCGCTTGTTTAAAATAAAATGACAGTATTCGCGACCGCGCTCCGCCGCTCCGACTACAGCCGACATCTGCACTGTTACGAATATCTTAATGTAGAAACGGGTAAGGTAACCTATCCAGGAAAACTATGAAATAATTATTAAAAATGTGCTGATATAATAAATATCTTACGTAATGTTTAATATCTGACTGTAAACGTGAAGGTAACACTACCTACTCTATATCCTATCCTAAATTAGGATGTTACGATGTTTTTTTTTTTGTTATTTACTAAACATTACGTAGCTTAAGTTATTGCTTCTACTTAACACTAGGTAATAGGTAAATATTTTATAAAAAGCTTCTAAATAGGTAAATATTTTATAATAAGCTTCTAATTTAAACTATTTTAATTTTTTACTAACAGAAGCTATTAAACCCCATCGAGTGGCCAACAATCGTTAATCTAAAGCAAAAGATATACAATGTGCAAGTTTTTGTCGACAGCACAGTATTTGTGATAGTTTAATGTAGTGAAAATTATGATAAATTTTTAAAGCGTTTCGTTACTTAACGTTAACGGACGGACGTTAAAGTACTCGTATATACATAAACCTATTAAAATACAATGTAACTAGCTGTAACACTATTTGTTAAAACCAGCGGCCTTATCTCGTTGAGTCAGTATTAAATATGTCTATTATGAAAATTTAACTTTAATAAGACTGTATTATACACAGTACAGTACTGTATGTGCAGGTTCAATTCTCTGTTGAGGAATGATTGTATTTTTTTTTGATTAAGTAACTCACATTATTCTTATTTTATTTCATCAAATATATGCTAATGATGCTAGTCTTGGGGCAAGGACACAAACGTGTGACTGTAAAAGCGACTGGTATTGGGTTCGATTTCGAGGAAATGAAAATTTAATTCTATCTAAATTTAATTATATCTTCTCTCTGGTGTAGAGGTGTGAAGCTGTGAAAAATATTTTTGAAATAAAACCACCGTTCAAGCACATTATTAATGCAATTTATATATTTTATTTAGCATGTGTACATATAAGTTACAGTCTATATGCATTTAGAGTAATTCTCATATATTTTCACAATATCTGCACTTTAATGAACACTGTGCGGCGTTAAATGAAGTTGCTACCCTCATTTCAATGGGTTTCAGATTATTTTATATGGCCGCAGGCACCCTTTGCTTGTAATGTTCTATTTGGATTTATTTGCACGAAATGATGAATGACTCTTACATATTGTGCCTTGTTGTGTGTGAAATTGTCTATTTCATTCGTTTATAGTTTGTGTGTTTATCATGTTTCTATAATTTGAAAATATTTATTACAAACTTCGAAGTTGAGGCCGTCACGGCGCAGGAATACAAGCGTGTGACGTTAAGCGAGACGATCGTGAGATCGATTCCCACTACGGGGAATAAAATATTTAATATTTTTAGTTTCATTTAAGCTGTTAACGTGACGGTGTTGGGTTGGGTTACTCAAATGCCTCCAGAAATCAGTGGAAAGTGGAGGAGAGGTTTCCATGACCTCTCGGCTTAGTTATTCTGACGAAAGAAACCAGGGTGTTGACTTCCACCACTCCGTACACAATGGTGTGAACTCGGCAAAATGGATAACGAAGTGTTTAAAGAATAGGTTTACAATATTTATCCTGCTACGCAAAAGATAGGGTGAATCAAAAAACAATCATGCAAATAATTCTGCGAGCGGGAATCGAGCCCACAACCCTCATGTTTATAGTGTACCCTTGTGACACACCAGGCCACGGCGACCTCTTTAACAATATTACATAGTTTCAAAGTTAAATAAATTTGTATCAACTCTGTGATAGATCGCTATTTAATATTGTTCCTACGGCAATTGAGTCCTGATACCTTTTAACGCAACTTTAATGTGAATCCGATAACGACCTGACTTTTTGCGCAACGGCCGTTTAACGAAGTGTTTTTGTAATAATTTAGTATTTAATTGAACTTATTCAAGTGTGTATTCAAGTTTGGGTTGATTGATATTGTATTTAATATTGGACGAACCCAGTTACTTCAAACATTTTGGATAAGTCTGTATCTTGAAGCTGTATAGATTATTTGGACATAGAGAAGTTAGTATATTATTTGTAAAAGGAAGATTTATTAGTGGTAGAGTGAAGTGATTCTTATAGTGTTCACTAAAACCCTAGTGTAGAACGCATCACCCCCCTACTCTCCGCCCAATTTCCAAAATATTGCGTACGCACATTGTCTACCAGAAAGGGGAAATTACATTACTTTTCCCCCTTCAGGGTATCAATTGCAAAACCTTTAAACATACAGATACTGTTCCACTACACAATAGTAGACTTTCCGATGGATATACATATTAATAAATATACATATTATATATCATTCAAGCAATACATATTAAATGTAACTACTATAACCAAAAGTACAATTTCCATTGTAAAATCACAATAATTTATTAAAATTCAATTGAATAACAAAAGCAAAATACTTTAAAAAACACATTACTGTATGAAAATTCAACACCACCCCCGCATTTTCAAGAACATTTGAATACAAGCAGAAGATTTTCGCCATTTGAATTTTAAATAAATGGACGTCGTGTGCAAAAAGTTCGTTAATATTAATGTGCATTTTGTAGTTGGGAGATTACGGGAGCGTGATTGTTTTGGGTTCGAATCTCATTTGATGCAATGTTTGCATTATAGACAATGGTGTTCCGCTCACGAAGAACGCAATGAAATGAAGAAGATATTTAGAAGTTGAATACCTACTTTTTTAATCGATAGGTAGGTATATATATTGTATTATTTAAAAATTGAATCGTATAACGGTGGGAATTGATTTTATAAATACTATCTTCTCAGGTGTGCTTTCCCTTTTCTGCTATATGCGGAAATACATATAACAATGATAAAGACTTATTAATGAATTATAAGCACGGCGTTGAGTTTCAACACGCAATATTTCTAAATTTCAAATACTAATTATTTTATTCTCTCGAATAGAAAAGGAACATACGGCTGTCGCGTCTATAGTCACACTCTTTTATCACTGCGCTACGACGACCTAAAAACACTAGATATTGAATAATAAAGGCAGCAAAACGCGTAACCCTCGTAAGCCAGTTACATTATACCGTTTTATAGCTTTTAACAAACATCTCGACCATTTAAACTTTATTGTCGAATCAGAGTTTGTTTCGTAGGACGACTTTAACTCCTTTGGGATTGTTATCTATTGTTATAACATCATTTTTTATTTTCTCGTTATATTTCAGAGATAAGGTAGCCAACCGTGAAATTGAGAATTTAGTGTTAAAACACTCTGTTTCCTACTTTCCGCCGAATTCTTGAGGCGTTGCGTGTTGTCGACCACGATACGAGACGGCATAGCCCGTCAAGCCACACTATAGCAAACAAATAAAGTTAAAAATATTAAATATTTAATTTCGTCTGGTAGAAATCGAACCCATAATCTCTCACATCCAATCTTGTGCTCTTGGGCCATGACAGGCCTCAAACGTAATATATGGGTGTGGTTTTTTACACAACGTGCAGATTATTCGAAAATACATAATAATTAATATTATTTGAAATAACATTCGTAAACACGCCACGTCAGCGCCCTACATTAATTCGCTACAAATGCAATTGTGAAATTATTTTCCTCTATTGTTGTTTTGTAGCGAATAAATAACCAAATTAAATATATAATAAATGAAATGAATATTTAATCCTTCTCATTAATATCGACACTATCATAACTCACACCTGTATAATTAGAAATTGGGCTTTCCATTATGTTCCTTTAAAGACGTCATACCTGTATTATACTAACATAGAGTATCGAAAATTGAAGCTGGATTGTGGTTAAGGTAAACACACAATTCATTTCCCCATTTTCAGATGAATTCTGCACGGATTGCGTGTTGAGTGGTGGAACTAAACGCCACCCTTTGTCTGGACATGAGCCTTGGGCGGAAATCGAATCCACAATCCGTCGTGTTTACCTTTACCTACGCACCACGGCACATTCCAGCCTTAATGAAAATATATCAATTATTAATATTCTATATTCATTATTTTATATACAGTTGAATCAAAATTCAGTGCAACAAATTCACTATAAGAGCTATTATTGAATAAATGAATATCCAGCCAAATAAATTTACTTTGTCACTTCAAACATTATTAAAAATTAAGTAAATCGCAAATACTTAAATTCCACACGAACAAATACAAGGAAATTCAAATTCTAGTAATAATTCCGGTTCCACGCACAGTAATGAACCCTCCGGTGCTACGCGGACGTCCGACGTGACTTTATTCTGGGAGGCCATGAGGCCCTCGGGTAATAAGTGGATAGGTGGCGGAGATGGTTTACTTATATAAGTATTACTTGCAAATTATGAAAAAATATATATTTTTAAGGGTAAGGCACAAGTATAGAGAACATAATTTTAAGTCACTCCGTTTCAACTTTGAGATTCTTTTACTAACGACAATTTTTTTTTTGTTTTTAACACGCTTTTAAAGTTGTATTACTCGTTTAGATAAAAGAAACCGTATAAACAAGGATAATAAAACAAATTGAATTCTAACCAATATACAATTTTGCAAGTATCTAGCACTATGTAAGTCACAGTTTTCGGGATCGGGAAAATGAGAAAAATTTAAAATGTTTTTTTTTTCTCTGTGTAAAGACTGGACCCACAACAATTTTGTATTCAGACAGATACTAATTCACTGTGTCTCAATAATTCTTATAGTTTTGTAAGATTATAAATTAAAGGATCTACAGTGATATTTCAAAAATTGGGCAGAAGAAAGACAAAATGGATTCCTTCCGCCTAAACCGACACAAAAATTAAATTAACAATTTAAATTAAAAAAAAAGATATACTCAAAACCAAAGAAACATCAGCAAAAACAAAATCCTCACAATATATAAAAAATAACATTATAGAACCGAAAGCGGCTCTAGTGTCGCAAATTGTCGCGCAGTCCGTCTCAAATACTTATTTCACCGAAGGCCTCCGAGGCGGCGATGGAGAATGATAACACTGCGATTCAAATAAAGAGGCGATATGTTGGCTCGGCGTCGTAAAGCACACGCGTTTGGGAGTCGAGTCAGCGTTGTTGAATTGTTTTTTTTTTAATATCACGGATAAGACACGATTTTTTTTTGTTTTTTTTTTTCTAGTGTTGGTTGATTCATTCAATATGAATCTTATTTGGATGTATATATTTTTTATTATATTCTGTTTTCTTCTAACATAGTCTATAAGTAAATAATATTCATAATAAAATATAGTGTTTATTAAAATACATAAGAAATAAAATAGAGAGATTCAAAAAGACAATTTCATATTATTTAAAACAAATTACCGAAAAACAGAAAAGATTAATAAAAAACATGGTAAATAAGATCACAAGTCACTTAAGTAGTCGTCACAACACAATAAAAAAGTGTGTTGTTATTACTTACCATCAGGTGACCCGAACGCTCGTTTGCCTTGTCCATAAAGTCCTTTTCCATAAAATATATAAAAAAAAAAGAGTACTACAAACTTATATTTGTAATTGATTTCATGTTAAATAAGTGCATATGCCCACAAACTTAAGATGTCACCTTTAATAAGGTCCATAGTGTATTTCCCCTTAACGTACCATCCTGAAATTGATACGGAAACCTCCGCGGGCGAGTCCAACTCGTACTTAACCGGTTTATTTCCTTCGCTTAGATTAGTTTAAATTAAAAATCATCACCTAAACTCATCTAGTAATATTCGTGCCACGACACATATTCTACAACAAATAACAACTAAAACTATAAAAAACGAGGCATGAAAATAATAAAATAAAATAATAAAAATAAAATAATAAAATAAAAGCTAAAATAATTAAAACATGATAACAATAACATCGATCACATGATCTGTCATCAATCTCCCATATAATCTATATTAATTGGTTACCGACACGGTTGGCAAAAGTCGTTACATATAAACAACCGTACATAACGCGATAAGCGAATCACGATGTGTTGAAAAACGGGCGTGACCATGTTTTTTTTTTCTATGAAACACAGATTTATGGGGAAAATATGTATGTATAGAATTATTTGTTTCTCTTCAATGTTTTTTTTTTTTTAATTTAATAAAGTACTTTGAGGATGTCGCGGCGCGTGGCGTGTGGCGCGTGCCGTGTGGCGCGTGGTGCGGGGACGTGACGTGACGTGAACGGAACGGCTGTTCAATTTCCACTCAAAGGAATGAAATATTAAGTATTTTCTACTCTGGCAAAGAGGTAAAGTGCAGCGTTGAATATCGCCACTCGACACGCATTGCCTCGAGTATACGGGGGAAAGTAAATGGAGTGTCTTAACACTAGGTTCAGTGTTTCACAACGTGAAGTTACACAATTCAAAGTCCGTCGTAGCGTTATGGCGTATTATGACAGCTGTGGTCTCGATTCCCAGTAATGGGAATGAATTGTTTTAATTTCGCCCCGCGTTTTCGTGAGTTAAGCTTCTTAACGCTCCATTTTACCTTTAAATAGCGGATAGTAGTCGAGTTGCATCCGAGTGGTATCAAACTCACAATTATCACGCTTACTATTAGATGCTGTCCCCCCACTTCACCACAATGGCCCTAATGGCCTCAAATATTTATCGTGCTTGACCGTTTTGGTCTAGTCCAGACGTGTCTATTTTTCAGACAGACAGATCTATTTTTAAATTAAGCATGTGAAATTTGAATGCACTATGTGATATTTTTAACTATACATTAGCTATACTAACTAACTATATATTAGTGCTAGTAATAAGTAAAAAAGTAAAAAAGAATTGTAAATGAGTTCGCTGTAGATTTGATAGCCACTTAAGGAAATGTATGTATTTTTAAAATCTTTAATATGTCAAAATGTCTCTAAATTCCAGAATATGAAAATAAACATAAATAAGGGAAATAAAATTCTTAACATAAGATTTATTTTTCCCTCACTTACGTCTACGATTTCCAATATTCAGGTATTTTAACCGTGTTAATAATATGAACAGAAACTAAAGGAAATAGCACAAAAAAATAAGTAAACAATCCACTCCACCTTAAAGGCTGGCAACGCACCTGTGGCTCCTCTGGTGTTGTATGGGGTCGTGGGCGGCGGTGATCACTTACCATCAGGTGACCTGTGCGCTCGTCTGCCTTGTCCTCTCCCATAAAAAAAAGAAAAGAAAAATGACTGTAAATCAATATTTCATTATCTCGAGTGAGAATCGAACCCACGACCAGTCGAGTTTATGACTTTCTAGCGCCATGACTTTCCATTTACGTCTGTTAATGAGGCAAAGTGCGGCGTTGAGTTCAGCCTTGACAATCTGTAGGAAAATGGAAATATTTTAAAAGGAACAGAATGTCTTAGCACTAGGATCTCTCTGCCTACACTGCTTCATGCTAGATACAGCTTGAACGTAACAAAATAATATACAATTGTATTATTAAATTCAGTATTAAAATTCACAACCACAAATGGAAAACACAGAAATAAATTAAATATAGTTAATTATAGTATCTCGTTACCCATTCGATTATAAGCCGATAGTTTCATAAACTTTTAGCAGTTCCATAATACAATAATAATATTTACAATGAAATTGAAATATAGACTTATATTATAAAAGTGTGGGACGGAGTCTTTATGAGAACGGAATGTCTAAGTACTATCTAACTTTCCAGTTTCAAGAAGATATATATAAAAACTCAAAATAATGGTCTAAGCCTGAATCCGAGCGAGACAATGGTTCTGGTATTTGAAAAAATATGGAAAGGACAGAATGCAAGATCAGTAGACAGTGTAAATGGTAAGATATCGGAACAAGTAAATGAAGTGGTGTATTTGGGAAGTATGTTCAGTGCAGAACGGCGTATTGCTGACGGTAACAAGGTTAATAATGCCTGAGCTATATTGATCAGACGGCAAAACGTCGGCACTGCTGCACGTTTGGCCGTACACAATGCTTTGTTGGTACCGACAGCGAAACGAAACAGATGAATGTTCTGGAGTTGCGATGTCTTCGTAGGATATGCGGAGTCACCTCAGCTGATTAAATCCGCAATGAAGATATACACAGAATAGCAGATACTAACGAGGATGTCGAGCGAATGAGTGATGAAAGAATGGCATATAAGATTTATGACGAAAAAGTAAACGGTAAGAGAGGGACCTCAATTGATTTTCGAAAACACGGCATCTAAGGTATTGAAGGAACGTAAAAAGCGTGAGAACCCCCAAGAGAGTATGTAAGAGGTAAATGATACTGGACGGGGCGATAGAAGTATACAGAGACCGTAGCATTTAGTGCTCCGTTCTCTCCAAAGACTCCGTTAGGGATACAGCCTGAAGCTAGATTAGATTAATTTGAAAATATTCAAAGCCTACTTAATTCCATATCTATTAAAGTTTATTTATATATATTTAGTTCGTAATGAGATTTCTTTTGTATGCATAACTGATATGGGCTGAATTAGGGTTAATGTTGTTTTCACATCTAAGACTTTTTTGGCGTCCATTCCAAAATGTAAGCTTAAGACTTTTTTTTTTTGAAAATTAAATTAACCTTCTATTATAATACGCTTTTTTTATATTCAAAGATATTCTCTTAGATTAGCCTCTAAAATACTCTCTAAAGGATTGAAGTTATGTTACGCATTAATTTCATTATACTTATTAATGCTTAATAATTAATTGTTTAAGCTTGTTATATTTAAAGCTTTTTTAAATAATATCTATATTGGTGTAAGCTTCATTTATTAATCAAATGCTATTTAATACATATTTTTTCAGTTAAACGCTGTATATTGCACATTGCAGGTATATGCAGGTTTTCGGACGAGGCTCTCCCAGTTACCTCACGCAACAACAATGGGTGGGTACCCCGATGAGTACAGTGGATCCATGGAATGAAGCGTAATTAATTTAAAAACGCCAAATTCCATAACTTAATCCACATCACAACCATCTCTAGTGAATTTAAACGACGTGTTAAAATAGCGAATTCTTTTATATAGAACAAAATACGTAAACTAGACGATCCTATATCCAATCGGGACCCTCATTACCGTCCCTTTACGCTAACGTTGTCAGTAAAATTGCTTTCTTTGTTATAACATAATGGTTTTACACGACACCTTGTCACGTACATATTGAAACGTTGAACACTATGAAAGTGTATGAATACAATAAGGTCTATCGTTTGTTGAGTTGATGATAAAATTAAGATTTTGTAAGATATTGTATTGGTGAGGGCTTAATCTCCAATCGAGGAAATGAAATAATATATTTATTTAAATTTATATTTTTATATATTCCCTTTGGCACAGGGCTTTTTTATGGAAAATGAGAACGCAAACGAGCGAGTGAGCGAGGACGGAATGAGTTCTGCTATTCTGATGAAATGCCTACAAAGTTCGGTGGGAAATGGAGAAAGAGTATATCATCATTAGATTCTCTCTTCCTTTTTTTTACAATTAAAGGTGTTTCGATATCTCGCGATAAGACTTAATTCTTGTTCTGCTACACAAAAAGCGTTTTGATACAAAAAAAAAACACGTCTCAATATTTTGTGGGAGATGTTCTTGTTCACATAATGTATTTTATTTTTTGAGTCGTATCTTTAACTTTAAGTATAAGCTCGACGGTTGAGGATTCAATTTCTACTCGGAGGGATGAAATATTAAATTCTATAAAGGATGTTTGTTTTATTATCAAACAACATAAAACCTATCTAAGGCCGGCAACGCACCTGCAGCTCCTCTGGTGTTGCACGGGGTCGTGGGCGGCGGTGTTCACTTACCATCAGGTGACCCGTGCGCTCGTTTGCCTTGTCCTTTTCCATAAAAAAAAAAAAAAATCCACACATTATTTTATATATTATTTATATTTATAGAATTTTGAATATCAATAATGTCGGCGAAAAAGAGGAAAAAGAATCAGTATAAAATTCTTCTGAGTATTTCTTTAAAAGTTATGTTAGCAATTTCTCTACCTAGAAAAAATATTTTTCACTTATTCAGCTATAGAAGGAATTTAAAGTTGAGATATTCCCTCCCCACTTTCTAACTAATTGCGAAACATTTAGTGGCGAGTGTCGGAACTCAACGCCGCACTTTTCCCTGTTACTTGAGCGAGGAAAAGTAATTTTTCCTGGTATCTGGTATTAAATCTATTTATTTCCTCGATAGGGAATGAACCCTCGACCTGTTCTGCTTACAGCGCCTTGACAAATAAATATTTACGTATATTCACTCAATTATTATTTTTTTTTGGTAGGTGAAGTTTTAAAGACAGCGTTAATAAATAAGAAGAAAAATAGAAAACGGAATGTCTAAACACTAGGTTCTCCATGTTTACCACATACAAGCGTAAAATGAATAAAAAAAATTAACTCAAACAGCTGCGTTAACAAACATAAAATGCAAGCATATGTTTACAAAATCGAATATCGAGGGGCAATTCTTTTAATTGCCACGTCTGCGGGCCGAGGCCGAACCATTTAAAGTTTTTCGATTGGATATGTACAGCTTATCTGTATTAGATCGCGTGCTCGAACTCTCCTGTGCTGTGACCCACTTTACGTATTGTCATTTGACGATTAATGGAAAAAATATAGATAGAGATGTATGTACAGATTAATTTTTTACTATTGAAAGTTGAGTTTTTTTTAAGTATTTGTTAATGTTGTAAAATGTAGGTTATTTTAAATTGTTATCAAAATAGCTTATTCTAATGTGTTTAAAATGATTCTGCCTCACTTACGATTAGAAAAATATTAAAATATTACTGTATTTCTATTATTTTATGTATATTAAGATGTATAAGAAAGAGGCACGTATAAAATGTTTGGCAGTAGTAGCTAGTACCTTGGAAGAATTCTAAGAGAGGGAATGCATTTTTCAGAATTTCTATATAGAATATTTGTTTTTAAATAATTGTAAAAAATATTTGTAATTTTGTTTTTATTTGTAATTTAATTTTATATTAATCATTGACAATTTCTCGTATTTTAGAAAGTTGTTGTATATTATTATAATACAATATTTTGGTTTTTTTTTCACTTTTTTGTGTAATTAATTTATTTATGAACATTAGACTTTAAAACTTCACATGAAAACTTGAAAAACGCAATGCCTCTAGAATTCGGCTGAAAGTGGGGTACGGAGTGTCTTAATACGGAGGTTCCCTCTGCCTACCCTGCTGAGTGCGGGATACAGTGTGAAGGTGAAAAAAAAATTTAAAAAAAGTAATCCATAAAATTCTTCACATAAAATAAAACAAAAACTATATATACTGTTTCCATATATTTACAGATCGTTACATTTCAGTTATTCGTTGTTAGGTCCCAAAGATTTATTACAATATGGACAGCAATATATTAACAAAAACTGAAGCTCAATGATTCAGAATAGCAATTTGCACACTATCGAGCACAAAATATGTCTTGTCTTACACAATAGACCAACCACAAAATAGACCAAAGACCTAAAGCTAAACAAGATTATTAATAGTTTCAGGTCAAATTTGTAATTATAATATTCAAGATATATCCACATAAAATGTATGGAAAATAAAGAAATTGCAAACAATATGAGAAAAACTAAGTGCAATATGTGTCAATTTATAATATCTGTATCAATTTCAGGATTGTAGGCTAAACTTAACTGTAACTTATTATATAAAAGTTGATAAATTTAAGTTAGCAGACATTCGCTCATTATATATTGAAGTTACTATTTTTCGGATAATTTCGTTTACATAATAAGTTACTGTATAGAATCAGCGTTGGGCGAGTCCGAATCGCGATTCACATGTGAAATAATTTCTACACTGGTTCAGCCGTATGTTGTTTATCATTCACTGAGTTACGAAAGAATTTAGTGTATATATGTATATTATTTTATAAAGTGAAAAAAAGAAATAGTATTAGTCGCTCTCCGAAAAAATACTGTAAAAGTTGAACTCACAAGCACAAAAACAATAAGATGCGTACAATGTAACTCGGCGAACACGGTGTTACTTACAAAAAGCACGTATTTCGTGTAGAATGCATTTTACAAAAGATTTTTTGCATTCAATTGAATATTGAAAGCAGTTTTTAGTCTGAATTCTTTATTCAGTTCAAAATTTTTTGATTCATCTCCCGCTTTTGTATGAGAAGAGTAGTGTTTTAAACAGATGGTTACGGGTTCAACTTTCACTGAGCTTTTTTTTATTTTCGCACTTTGATATGAATATTCCACCGCGTTCAGTTCCGCCACAATATACAATATCTGAAAAAATAATCTGAATGTGGACAATAGGATAAGTCTCTCAACACTAGGTTTTATGAAAAACCTCAAAACTGAATTTTTTTTAACTGAATTTTTTCATCATGATAAAGGACACAAAGCGGCCTTTATCATGAACAGTGGCAACCAATTTTAACATCGGAAGGATACAATAAAAATACGGGCATGAAACTATCATATACTACTAACTAATACTAGCTATTGAATTTTTACAATCAATGATCTTATTGTATAAGTGTATGCAGGCAAACGGAAATCGAACCCATTATTACCTAAACCAAAACGTGTTATAACAAAGCAATCAACATTTGTGTGATACCTTAGAAGAGTGAGCTAGTTACGTAGCTGTTAACATGCAATTAGTTTTACTTATGGCTTCTCTAACGTGTACAGTATATTATACCAGCTTTGTGAAGCAAATATAAGGTCTACGGTGATATAACATAGAATTGAGTTTCTTCATGTTTTTCTTTTCGCTTAAACTTGTTTATAAATTAGTGAGAAAGAAGTGAGGAGTGTCTTAATTCTAGATTCCCTCTGTCCACTACTTTGGAAAAGAGGGTCAAAGGAGTGCATCAGACTCTAATATGAGCTTGTTTTTACTTATTTTGTTGTTAACATATCTGTAGACAGATTTTTATATATTGCCACTACTGAAAAATTAAAACTAGGACACTAGTAGTTGTGGTGCCTTTCGCTGAACCCTTGAAGCATTGCGTGTTGAGTGGCGAAGTTGAACGTCTCGCTTTGCCTCGTTACCAGAACGAGAAAATTAAAATATTAAATATTTCATATCCTCGGGTGAGAATCGAGCCTATAATCTATAGAGCTGCGTTTGCGCCCCTGCGCCACAACTGACTTTTAATATATCTTTCATTACTTTACTTTTTACTTTCATTACATTACTTGTAAAGTCCACTTTTACAGTTAAGCAAATTTAATTTAATTTAATTTTCTATCCTTGGGGTACTGGAAATCAATAATACAACCTTTAATGAACGATATTTTTAAACAAAGAGTGACAACTACGTACCAAATAGAACCGAAATTGAGGACAGCTTCATTACGGGACGAGTCACGTGCTTCGTTACACCGCTGTACAGCCAGTGCCGTTTGTTTTCTATTTGTCGTTTCGTATTTTGAAATTAATATGTAGATTTTGGGGTGGATTTCTTTTTTTACGGACTTTTTCTTGGATTATAATATGATGGGGGTTGTCAATTCGATTCTCATATAGGATATGTTTCTTTTTCGTATAATGTAACATCGTACCTATTTAAGCATGCTATAGCTAAATGTTGACAATAACTCTAAGTAAAAGCATATATCTTATTCTGATCTATAAACTATATTGCTTAAAGTTTTATCTAAATTCGTTTAGTAGTTTTTGAAAGAATCTATAACAGATTATAGATCTATAATCTATAATCTATTCATCCACAAATACATTCACATTTATATAAGTAAATATATTAGTCAGAAAGAGTTTTCATTGTTAATCCATAATTTTATACGAAGCTAAAATGTGTATATCATACATAATATTTGTCTTAAATTAAGTAATAAATAGAATTATTGTAATTTTTTATTATCATATTATTATGAATATATATGTGATAAGATTTTAAAGTTGTTAATTTATTCATCTGTATTCGAGTCCACGATGCAAAAAGCTCGCTTTGTTTAAGATATTTTAAAATGAAGTTCGCTTGGTCACTACCAAGCGAACTATTTTCGGCTTACTAAAAATTCTGACGGCGTTCACGAGAGTCTTTTAGTTCAAGTCAGCTGAAGTGGCTCAGATTTGCATCACAAAGTATGTTTATCCATTTGTCCCACCTTGTTTGTTCCGTTTTCACGTTATTAACGGTTTTTTTAGCACTATACTGCATTTTAAATAAGGAAATGTCTGTGTTTACCATTTCTTTCGCTTTTGTAAATAATTTTCATTTTAAATAGGATTTGAAAGTACTGTAACTAACGTTGTTAGATAGTAAACAAGTCGAGCCGTTTCCACGTCATGTAATGATCTAATTTTTTGACAGCTAAAGCTGTTGAGCTAATTCTATTCGCCAATCCATCTCCATGGGGTCCACTATAATTTGGAGTCTATGGTGATGCCGAGAAATACAGTAGGATGGACAAGATCCACGGCTTCACTATTTAACTTTACATCGTTTTTTTACTGAACCAATGTACTACTTTCAAGAGCACTTTCGACTCCAAGGCAAAATCGGGGCATTGAATTTCTCCACTCAACACGCAATACCTAGAAAATTAGTCTCCGTCTATCTAAAGACGTATTTTAAAGACGCTTTTTTGATTTTCACCATACTGTAATACCTCAAATTGAAAATTGAAATTTACATATGTATGAATGAAAAGAATACATCCACCGATTATATAGACAATAATAGAAGAATGTTTAACTGTACGGTATTTGAACTTACAACCTAAAATTTTTGACCATTTAAATATGTTAGGTACGTTTCAACTGCGCCACGATGGTCTTAGTTAGTGAAATTAAAAAGCGTACAGTAATTACGACGGCGTTTGTGCATAGAAGCTTAATTCCAGCGACAATTATATAGAAGACAAGACTTGAGTGTTGCTAATTTACATATTTAAGTTACAAGCTTACATGTTTTTGTGATAGTCTTATTTTAATATAAACTACCTGTCAAAGTTAGAATGAAGTCAATTTATTTTTAAGTAACTTAACTGTTAATAAGAAAATAAAAAACAGTTTATTCAACACACCTCGATATTTCGACCGAAATGTATATGTCTTAACCTGTGTCTACCTGCCCTAATGTGAGGGATACATGAAATTAAAATAAACACAATTATATAGAGAATGTTATCTCGTATAAAAGGCACGTAGATTGCACATTACTAAATTTTATATATTTCTTATTATTTTGACTTAGCGATGGTTAAACGAATATTGAACCCATACAATTTTCATAAAACTCTCTTAAACTCTGGTATAAATACAAGGTGCGGCGTTGAGTTTCCCCACTCAACACGCAACGCCTCCAGAATTCGGTGGAAAGTGCGGAACTGAGTCTCTTTACACTAGATTCACTTTGCCTACCCAGCTGTGTGCGGGACACAGCGTGAAGATGATTTTAACCACACTTATATTTTAGCAGTTATAATATATTATAATAACAGTCATTAATATCTATTTGATACTGAGCATTTTCAAAACACTAGAGGTATTTTGTCTTAAGCATTCAAGTCTAAATGATTTTGTTAATAGAAACTGTCTAGTGACATGATCGTAAGGCAATTATGAATATTTGTCTCGTTACCAGAGCGAGGTAATGAAAGTATTAAATATTTTAATTCCCCAAACGGTGATTGAACCCACAACCTTTCAAAATTATAGTCACACGCTTGCTCGATAGGGCTCGATATTGAGTTCTTCCCCTCAATACGCAATGCCTCCAGAATTCGGCAGAAAGTAGGCAAAAGAAATGTCTCAATCAGAATGAATATCATAACACTAGATTCCTTTGTCTACCCGGTTATGTGTAGGATACAGTATGAAGTTATAAAATTAAAACGTTAATGACTCCTAACTTGGGTCGACGGTAAAACTTTATAAGCTCTAACTTAATTATCTAAGCTCTGTACACGAGAAACATAGACGAATCTAAGCTGCAGCTTAATTTTCTGAATTTAATTTAGATTTCATAACGTGTATATTTCGCTTTGTTGTTAGGACGCGATAAACTAAATTATATGACAATTTAATAATAAAGAAATAGGTACTCTTTGTTATCATCGAGAATTTGAGGCATTTCTTGCTTTGTGTGATAGGATTGGAAACCAAACTAATTCATTGATCCGAGTAGAAATCGAATCTACAAATAGTCAAACGCAGTCTCACTGCGCCTCGATAGACTTTTTGAATGGATTAATAATAAATTAATTCTTATCTTTTATTCTACAAATAGGATTTTCTAGGCTTGTCGTGGCGCAGGGGTACAAAACCAGACAGGTGAGGGTTTGATTTCACTCTAAGAAATGAAACTAAAAGTATATTATAAAAGCAAAACTAATGATTTTTAAGGACCATCAAAATGAGTTCGATAAGTGCTTTTCGTTTCTTATGGAAAATTAGCGTCTTTCAGGTGGAAATTGCAAGGCACCGGATAGAGACTGAATCTTAATCGCGGTTATGATTCTTGACGGGGACATTTTGCTTTCATTTTAAGCGTGCTTAAAACGAACGATTATCTCTTGTAGATAGAGAAAACCTAGTGCTAAGACATTCATTCCTCCGATTAGAACCCACAACGGTCACGTCAGACGGTGTATCTACCGTTCACCCACGACAGCCTCGTAAAGGAACATGATAGCGAGAAATTGTTGTTTTTAATTTGTATTTCTTAAAGTAGTAACGTGAAGAGAAATATTTTTTAATAGTTGTTAGTGTGCATACTGCAGGCATCATTTTAATTTTGCTTGTACAAATCATTGATAATAAAATAATAATTCAATTAAGCGTATAATATACAATTTATGTACTGAATAAATTATTTATCTTATATCTTGTATCCCGCACACACCTGAGTAGACAGAGGGAACCTACGGTTAAGATACTGCGTTCCTCATTTTCCGGAGGCGTTCTACAGGCATTGCGTGTTGAGTGGCGGAACTCAACGCCCCGCTTTGCCTTAACACTAGAGCAAAAAAATTATAATATAAATTTAAATAAATATTTAATTTCCTGGAGTGGGAATCAAACCCACAACCAGTAGCATTAAAAGTCACACCCTCGTGCCCCTGTGGCTCTTATTTTTTGTTTTATAATTCTCAGTTTATTTAATAACTAATTCTGTAATTATTTGTTTTCCACTTTATTTATGTTATATGCATTATATATATGAAATTAAAAACGCATCGCAATCGCACCCGTAAGGAATAAAAGGACGGCTCACCTAGGTTACGTCGTTGAATATAATAACGTCACAGCACTTTAACGATATTGATTGAAGTTCGAACCAGCGTGATATACACTAGGTTCCTGGGTTCCCTCTATCTACAACATAAATTACTTGTAACATGTAATATTTACAAGGCCATCATGGCGCAGTGGCATAAGTGTGCCGCCCGTAAACGCGACGGTTGTGGGTTCGATTCCCGCTCGAAGAAGTGAAATATTTCTTTACGTTTACTTTTACGGTTTCTTTACCATTTTTCTTCGCTCTGGTGTCGAGGCAAAGCGCGGCGTTGAGTTCTGCCACTCACCACGCAATGCCTCCAGAATTCGACAAAAAGTGGGGAACGGAGTGTCTTAACATAGAAGTTCCCCCTGCTTACCCTGCTGTGTGCGGGATACAGCGTGAAGCTAAAAAAAAAAAAATTTCGTTTCGGTTACTACTGCTATTCATACTGCGTTTTGTGTACTACTATCGCTAACAAGTATTTAATTTGAAAATAAGCATGAATCGTCTTCTAGCAATATTTCTTCTCAAAAGAGTTGATTTTCTTCTGTCAGATTTCCCCCAAATCGTGTTTGAATTCGCAATTATTACATTCGTTTAGGCAAGTATCAACTCTATCAATATAATCTGTAGAATAATAATTTCTTGAAATGAAAGAACATGCATTAAAATGATTGCGTCGACATTGTCACAGAACTTTTCCCAAGAGGCTTTCACGTGAAATCAATAATTTAATTTCAAACGTGGCGTAATCAGAAGAGGTCGTGTATAATCGTAACCGAAAGCTTCAATTCATTGGAAAACTTTTGTGAATCTCATAGCAATGTATATTCATAACAGATATCGTGATTTCATTTTGTTACAAAATGCAGTTTGTATCAATAGATCGTTTTGGTTAAGAAATAGAAATATGAGGATTTTTGGTAATCTTATTTTTTCCGTTGCTTCTGTAACTATTGTCAGCTGTATTTTTTACGATATTTTTAACGTAAAATTACATAAAAGAGAAACTAACTCGATTTTATCTTATGTAAATATCCTAACACACATCGTGGGTGCCGAAGCGCTATATCTTACAATATCATCAACCAGGAGTACAAAAACCATCAAAGCATTGCGAATCTTAAATGAAAAATGTGATATATTTTTAATAAATAATGAGAAATATTATGAAAATACGACCGTAATGAAATATATCATAATAAGTATATTTACTATAGCTTATGACATAATCAGTTTAAAACTGTTAGAATTATCACCATGCGTTATTCTGACGTTAGCTGCAGCATTTGCAGCTCATGATACAGAATTGGTGTTTTATTATTTACTTATAAATGAATTTAATATGAGGCTGGAACTTTCTACCCAAGTCACACCTGCAGCAGGCATGAGAATTTACAGACATATCTTGATTTGTGCATCCAGTTTTAATGAAGATTTTAGTAAGAATGTAAGTATAAAGCATCAACATATTACGTTATTTAGACATTGATTAGATTTAGACCTTCTCTGTTTATAATTATTAATTAATTATTATCGACATAAGCAGTTGTAAAAGTTAAATTCTAGAGGATCTTTGGAAGTCTTTGTGTTTTTAGCGTGAACAAAAAAAAATAAGAAAACATATTCTCGAATGATCGTCGCTAACATACGTCGCTCGTACTATCAAAGGTTTGGACAGACAACAGATTTCAGCGCCGCTCGTGAGAAATGATTTAAAAGAGACTAACTAAAGTATTCATTTTAAATTCACAGAGAGATTTTCAAATACAGCGTAAAGCTGAATTTAAATTATCCTTAATTAATAAACAGCTTGACTGAGCTGTAGATTAATAAACTGACAGATATATTTTTTCTCAGATAGCGCTGATGTATTTTATGGTAACTATTACCAATACAATTTATGGGGCAATCATTTTTCAAGGGAAACCAGTAAGTTATTTTTGATTCCTACGTTATATTTTTGCACACAGAACCTAGTGTTTAGGCACTCCAATCTCATTAAGACACTTCCATTTCTTACTTTCCGCCGAAACATTGTGGTTTGAGAGGTGATCGCCTCTCTAAGAAGGTGAGGTAATAAAAATATTAAATATTTAATTTCCTCAAGTGGGAGTCGAAGCCACAACCTGTGGCGTTTATTTTCAGTCGCCCGCTTGTTCCTCAGCGTTACGAAATACAGCACAGAATCATACATACAGTATATTATTTATTTTAAATTTCTTTAAATTTCAGGACAATCTATTCTTATTTTATCTAATCTTTCGAATTTTGAGGTCAAGTTATGCATTACTCAAAGTGGCTGCAGGAGCACACATTACAAATACTTTGTGTAAAAAACTTACACAAGCATTGGCGGCGAGATTGTGTTTTGATTTTCCACAACATGGTAAATAATTTATAGTTTTATCCATTCATTCATCCATTCATCAGCCTTTTGAAGTCCACTGCTGGACATAGGTATCCCTTAATGCTCGCCACTCCGTCCGATAGTTATCTATTGTTTACTATTGTATAATTTATATTTTAGTTTAGGGCGTTGAATGTTTAATTTTTTCCACCCAGGAAAGAAAAAATGTTGTGTTGAGTTCCGCTACTATTTTTTATTTAGAAGAAATATAGAAAATGTAATATTATGAGACTACATCTTATCTGCCTCCTCTGCCTATATAGGAAAGCTTAGGTTACATAGATTATTCTATACTTGTCTTTGATGTAATCCCAGTTAAAAACTACGTCTGCATTTTAAATTTTTTAGCTTCACACTATGCTCCATAGCATGCACAGTAGGCAAGTGAGAGGGAGCCAGCGAGCCTAATGACACTCCGTTACCATTAAGATATCTCCGTTCCCTACTTTCCGACCAATTCTGCAGACAATTCATGTCAAATGGTTCGCTGCCACAGTCGTTATTCAAATTATACTATTTTGACATTGTAATATTTATTGGGCTTCATATAAATTCTGCATATTCATACGCTCAAATTTCGAGATATTGAGTGTTGCGCCGTAGAAGTCAACGCCGCGCTTTATTTTGCTGTCAAAGCGAAAAAATAATAAAATGATATGATTTGAATGAAAAAATATTAATTAGAAAAAATAATATAATTACAGATAAAAGTATTACACGAAAACTGACTAAGCGGTGGTTGCGAGCAGTGAGGACACTCCAGCCGCAATATTCGGATTCTTCTAAATACACCCTCGACCTCAGCGTGCCGGCGTCGTTGATAGGCGTCGTTTTTAATTATATTCTCATTCTGACACAGGTAACCTTAAAGATAAGAGTTTATTGGGATTTAAAGTACGAGTATAGCAATTTAAAACGAGAAAATGGAGAATGGAGGTATCTTAATAGGAACGGACACTCTGCTAACTTACAAAGGTACCTTCACTCTGACTGCTATGTTCGGGATACAGCATAAAGCTAAAAAAATGCCATTACTCTACGAGAGCTTCTATGTATTTTTAAGCTCTCGTAGTATAATAATAGATGGCGCTAGTTTCGCCACCTTACACACAAGGAAACAATTATATTGGATTTATATTACATTTCTAAAACTAAGTTCACCAGATGATAGATAAGTGAAAATAGTACCAATGGTTTTTGAAACTAAAAAAAATATCACTCTGTATCCCGCACACAGCCGTGTAGGCAGAGGGGTGTTAAGACACTCGGTTCCCCGCTTTCCGCCGAATTCTGGAGGCATTGAGTGTTGAGAGGCGCAACTCAACGCCGCGTTTTACGTCACCACCAGAGTGAAGATTTCTACGCTCTGGTGTCGACGTAAAACATAGAAATAGAAAATATAGAAAAAGCTGTCGGTATCCACTGTTCAATAAGTATCTCAATATTCTTAACTTATAAAACAAAAGCACTACCAGGTTACCACTTGTTAAGTTTTCGTAATTTCATTTGAAAAATTCAAGTATTTTACAATTTTCACTTTAATTTTAACGCCTTGGAGTAAAATTAAGCGCGCTTTTTACAGATTCTGAATGCAATTAAAACGAACGATTCATCTTTCTGAACTACTGGAGGCGAGAGGGAGGTACATTTTTATTATTAACAGTGCAGAAATCTCAATATCGAATTTGCTTTAAGAATTAACTTGTGGACTTAACATATTAATTATTAATAATTTATCAATGTTTGTATATGTATTAAAACGCTCATGATAATTATTATTTTTTGATTTGAATATATAATTCGCTATCTCACATAGAGTAGTGCATAGGTAGTTATAAACAAAAACTAGATATTGTGACTGGTTCCCCGAATGATGTATCCAGTAATTATTCTCTATTTTTCCCTCTGCTTCCCTATTAACATTACGCAGCGTCCCCTTACAGCGTCCGCCTTTACAATAAGAGACTCAAAAAAAAACACAGTAATTACTTTCAGTTAATCACAGTAATTGAATGTAGACTTTAATTATATTATGTAAAGTATACTCTTATATTTGTTACTAATGTTATAATTAATCGTTTCAATGCAGAGCCTTTAGCCAATATGCTTAATTAGTTGAATTTCATTTGAAAAGAGTTTACTTTATTTTAGCGTGGAAATTATTATCGATATCATGAATGATTAAAACTTTATATTATCAGTGCTTTTTATTTGTTTCATACTGTATCCTTCAAAAAGGTGGATAGGCAGAGGGAATTTAGTGATAAAACACTCCGTTGTCCCCGCATAGCGCCATTTTCTGTACATATTGAGTAGTGAATCTCATCGCAAAACTCTTGTTACCAGAGCGGAGAAATAATAATAATTTTCTCCCCCGAGGAAAAATCGAACATACAACCGTCGCTTTTACAGCACCTCGCCAAAATTGTAATCAAAGAACTAAAATGATAACCGTAATTATAATATAATCTCACTTCAATGCTTCCACCAGACGCTTTAAAAGGTTCCTCGATCTAAATAATATATTATTTCACTGTGAAATGTGACGTTTTGTTCATTTGTCATCCACCGTTGAATTTATAAGTGTCGAAACCAGCGGGCTTCGTCTGTCTTTAATATGTATTTGATTTGAGTTTGATATTTAGTATATTTAAGATGCTATCCTAGTTTAATTGGCATTTGTCGTTGGAGGAGGTGGTTCTGTGTTCGAATTTGACCTGCGGAAGCTTATATAAGATATAAGCTTCACGCTATATCCCGCACACAGCAGGGTAGGCAGAGGGAACCTCGGTGTAAAGACAATTCCTTCCCCACTTTCTGCCGAATTCAGGCATTGCGTGTTGAGTGGCAGAACTCAACGCCGTGCTTTGCCTTGACATAGCCAGACCGAAAAAAATGGAAATATAAACGTAAATAAATATTTCCCTTCCTCGAGTGGGAATCGAACCCGCAACCTTCGCGTTACAATCACACCCTTGTGCCACTGCGCCACCACGGCCTCGCCTTATAGAAGATTTCAGCATATATAAGATAATATTTATATGATGATATTGAAATTTATATTAATATTATAAAGCTGAAGATTTAGTTGGATGCGCTTACCTTAGTAATCACTGGTTCGTAATGATAAATATTTTTGCACTGTATAGTTAATTTATCGAGAAAGCCTATCATACATCCTATACTCGAGTACTTTCTCCTCGTTTCCGAGATATATCGTGTTGAGTATTATGAAAACAATAATAATTTAATCCACCGAGTGGGAATTGAACCCATATCTGTCGTGTTATACTCTTATAAACAGGCTGTGTTGCTGCGTCACGACGACCTAGACGAGTGTAAACTATAGTAAGTTATAAATACATTCACATTTTCCAATATTTTCATCAACCATATTCGGAACACCATAATCGATTTATCAAAGCTCAGAGTTCCCTCAAACTACGCCATTTTGGAAAGGAAATAACTCGTGACTGCAATTAACCGTCAAAAGGCACCAACGAAAGTTCACCTCCATTTTGCCACAGGGACTGAGATAAGACAATTGAGTTGTTTGTGTCTGTACAGTGACGTCTAGCCGTACATCTGAGCTTAATACATTTTGAAACACATAGACAGAAGGAACGCAGGGTAGACAGAAGGAACCTGGGAACCATGTCACTTCGTTCGCATTAAGACACTTCTGTTTCCCAACTTCCGCTGAATTCTGGTTTCTTTATTGCCTGTTGGATGATGGCTCGTAGTCAGAGCGAGTATGAATGAAAATATTAAATATTTAATTCCCTCGTGTAGGAATCGAACTTACAACCTATCACATTTACAGTCACACACTTATCTCTGTAAAACATACTGCCTTAATTATAATCTACAGCCAAGGGAAGTCCAAATCAAAAAGGTTCCACAGCAAATCTCAGTGTGAGGCGTCATTTTTACAGGGAAATGAGTCGTTAGGCGCGGAAGCCCGTCACTTGGAGTACGGCGGCATAATTAACCCCTGATTGCACCGGTGAAAAATTTAAATTTATGCTAACGTGGATATGCTGACGTGTGACGTTTAATAGAAAAGTTAGCTGTTGTGGCGCAGTGCTAATGTAATATATTTGTGGGAAGGTTTTAGATTCAACTCTGTATGGAAGTGATGGTTTTCGTTAGAGTATATCCATTATAATAATTATATTTTTTCAGTTTCATACGCCGTTCCACGTTTTCCGCATTTTTATTTAAAAAAAAATACTCGAGTGGGAATCGAACTCACAACCTGTTTTGTTAACAGACACACTTTGTGCTTGCGCCACGACTGGCTTCAATATTATATGATTTATACAAACAATGTCTAATGTAAACGCCTATATTCCTTAACTTACAATTAACGCCTAAAATGAACGCACTCGCTAAGATTATTAACCAAAATATTAACAGCAAAAGCTATTTGCAATAGTTGAACTAATTTTAATATAAACTTAGTTAAATTTCACCCGATATTTTGATATAACAATATATGAAAAGGCTTTCGTGGTGCAATATACACAGTTACAAGCGTATGATAGAAAGCACGATAGTTGTGGGTTCGATTTTAATTAGGAGTAAGGAATTATTTACGTTTCTTCGCTTTGTTATGTAGACAAAGCGCGGTGTTGAATTTCGCTGCTCAACATACAGTGTTTCGAAGATTGAACAGACTGTCTTAACACAAGGTTCCCACTATCTACCCTTATACACAGCGTGAAGATAAAAAATAGGTAAGTCTATATTAGGGCAGGTCCTCACAAAACTGTCGAACGGGCGCGGCTATTTTTGCTTTTTGTAAATGAACGCTTAATGACGTTCTTTGTTTTTAACTTCACTTGCAATTAAATTGAGAGATTGAATTAAACTGTATTCAGTCTGTAGCTGAGAGTCACTGTTTATATTCAAATTTAATCAGCTCCACGCTGTATTCTGCACACAGCAGGGAAGGCAGAGGAAGGCTTTTCTGGTCATTGAGTGGAAAGCCGTATTTTCTCGCTTTGTCTTGCTCGCCGCGTTTTCAGAGCAAGAAACTGAAAATAATACATTAGCCAAATGCGGCGTTCAGTTAATAAAATTATTTTTATTTAATAAAAGGAATTTTTTGTACATTTTCCAAGAGACGCGGGTTCAAATCTCACTACTGTTAAACTTTTATATATTTTTTATAGTTTTTTTTTAGACGCGGGTTCAAATCTCACTAATGTTAAACTTTTATATATTTTTTTATAGTTTTTTTTTTCACTGAATTAGTGAAGAACTGCGTGGTGACAGGCGGTACTCAACACTGTTCAATTCATTTCCTCGAGAGGGAATCGAACCCAAAACCGTCCTGTTTACAGTCACACGCTTGTGCCACTGCGATACGACGACCTCTTAATTATATTTAATAAAATTATTTTAATAAAATTGTTTTAATAAATTAGTTTTTCTGGATTTCTCGATCCTATTCCATTTTACAAATTATACTACAACAGCATTTGTTAATATTGAAATATCATATTGGTCATTTAGTTGTTATAATTATTGAATCATAAATAAAAGGCTACTAATATTGAAGCTGCTGTATTTAGATATTTCATATATTTATTTATTTTCACACTGTATGTCCAAGAATCGGCCAAGAAAGGGAATATTAAATCAAACAATTCATTCCCGTTAGTGGAATTCGAATCCACAACCGCCACGTTTGCAGTGCAGTCTCTTTCACAATGCGCCACAATGGCATTTATAAAAATGCATTTCTAAACATATATGCATAGCGCAGTGGGACAGCTTCAGATAGTAACCGTGAAGAATGTAGTTCGATTGTCACTCGAGAGAATAAATTATTTTCATTTTCACACTTAGGTAACAAGATCAAGTGCGGCGTTGAACTCCACACTATACTATAACCTAGTCCTCTACCTGCTCTGCTATATACGGGATACAGTGGAAAACAAAACCTGTTAATAAAAAGAAAAGTCTTTTAGAATTCTCCGAAAATATCAAACAAAAAGGCTTTGACTACTTTTTGCACCATACAATTAGGGTTACTACAGTACAGTAGTACAGTGGATGCATTAGCTTCTATTGAAGATGGGGATCGGCTTTCACGAAAATGAGATGATACCTTGCTGTACGAAATCTGTTTGTTTCTTCCTTTTCATTTGATGGAAGTTTCGTCTTTGAATGATTAAAATTGTCTAGAAAACGTGTATAGAGAGATTACTGTTTACTTTGACAAAGAACATTTTGCTGAATTTGATATATTTCATTAAAACATTTTATGAAGCAATGGTGACTGATAAGGAGAGCAGGGGAGCAGACCATTACCAGCATTACCTTGGGTATCAGTATCGACGACACTATAGGAATGTAACGTAAAAAGAATGAGTCTCCTCCGGATGGCAGAGGTGTCACGAGGTTGGTGACAGTGGATTATGCAATCTAGGTAACCAGGGCTGAAGTGCTTGCCACACTTTCTCTCTGAATACCCTGCTAGACATAAAGCGTGAACAATCGATAATTCGTTAAATATGGAGAAATTCGAAAATTAATAGTATCTTTGCAGCTGTATGCTATAGCAGGGTAGGGAGAGGGAAACCAGATTTAATACCCTCTGTGGAGTGTATGTAGAATCTAGAATCTCGTTAATACATTACATTATTATTATATTTTGTAGGTTGTTTTAGTAAATAAGAATATCAACAGAAAAGACATAAAATCTCAGGAACACCTGAAAAATTACAGATTAGAAGTGAAGTATGGAATAGTCCACAGTGAAACACAAAACAATTACCAACGGTTTATTTTAATAAAACATTCACAATCCTCGTTTACAATATCACTGTTTAAATTCAGTCGACTTTGCCCAAACACGATTGAATCAAAAACGTTTTTTCTTTTATATCTAACAATTTTCACGTGGTGCTTCCGATGTATTTTGTTTATTTACATTAAATTTTATAGCTATTTTGAAATGCTTAGTTATAATAAAAATAACGTATATACCAAGTTTTGTCTTTAGCAGCTTCACGCCTTTTCTTGCATAGAATAGGCAATCTAGTGTCAAAACACTCTGATTACCCTTTTCAGTTAAATTTTCAAGACATTGCCTTTTGAGTGACGGATTCTCTTGTAAGACAAAACAAAAGAAAAATAAGTATAATTATTTCCCTGAGCGTCTCGTTGTCCACTGCGTTACACTCCCGTACATAAAACAGTAGGCAGAATAACACCTCGAAAAGTATTAAGACACTCCGTCACCTTTAAGATACTTCTGTTGCCAACTTTCCGCCAAATTGTAAGGCATCACTTGTTAAATGACGGAATTTAATTTTCGTTTCCAGAGCAAAGTAATGAAAATACAAAATAGAAATTCTCCCAAGTGGCGATCGAACCCACCACTGATGCGTTTACAGTACACGATGTACACCATGGCCTCACTTCGTGCACTTCACTCGCACCACAACACGCAGTATGTGGTGGTCACTTTGCAATGGTATACCTAACGCTGTGGTCAGTTTGACATGAGGAGGATCACTCGGCAATTATAATTCAATTTTAATTAATAATCGTGACCCAATTTGGATATTTCAATTGACAGTTAAATTTTATATTCTTATATTTTTTGCTTTCAGTATTTGCTTATTATATGCATTCTATTATTGAGGCCACAATGGCACAGTGTGAATACAATATATTTGAATATTTTCATTTTCCCGTTCCGGTAGACAAAGTGCAGCGTTGAGTTTCTCCACTGAATACGCAATCGTTTCTTTGTATAAAGTTATTTCTTTTCTGTTTGTCTATACAATGTGACAAGGCTCCGTAGTTTGCAAATACGAAATTGTAAATTATTGTACTAAAAATAATTTGAAATTGTAAAACCGAAATTAAATACATATCTTAGTTTATAATATAAAATAGAATGCCTTATCATGTTATCATCTTATTTTTAATGAAACGTAAAGAAATTAATTTAAAATATTTACATAATGTCAACACACTTATATTTAAAACTAATAGTCTAGCCTACAATTGACCGATCGCCCATTAATGGATCCACTCGTCTAAGCTTAAGGTAAAAATTACATAAACCTGAGCAACTTATTCAAATTTCCCATTTGAAATAATTAATCTAATTTTCTTTTAATAAAAACACGTTACAGTGCAGCGGTCGTGATGTATAATGTTAACAGTTATAATATGTCGTCTGTTCAATTCCTTTAAACCGTAGATATTATTATAATAGAATTCATTTTCTGAGCTAGATTAGTTAAATGTAATAATTAATATTATAGCAGACAAGGCAAAGTCAGGAATTTTATGTAAGTAAGAAATAAATTACACAAAACAAATATAAAAATAAATTACAATAAAACAAAAAATCAAATAATAATTGACCAAAATAAAAAAAAAATATATTAGTTTTAATTAGTTCCAATTTCACTGTTATATTTTTATATAACATTCGGCGACAAAAAGAATACAATTGAGTCCTCCCAGAAGGAATCAAACCTACAACCGTCGTATTACAGTCGTACGTTGTCTAAGCATTAAAATACAAAATAAACATTACATTTAACTATACACATAAATACTGTTACTACAATTTGAGCTCATCCTTGTATGTAATAATACATATATAATACATATTATATATATTGTATATAATACATATTATTATAGATCTTCAGAAGAAGTTAAAGGAAGATAAAGTACACTAATTTGTACATTGATAACTCCATTCATTCGTTCAGTCATTTGTTTATCTAGTGCTACAATAACGTATTTGCACTTTTTACTACTTATTTCGTCTTATCTCATACATATTTTTTTAATGCAATTACGTCAATGTTGCACCAAATGCGCTGTCAATAATGTCAACCAAATATAGAAAATTTAATATAGACTTACTGTTTTAATACAATTTATTTACGCATAATTTTTTATGTAGACCCCAAAACAGACAGCTTCACAGTACTCAATGTCTTATATCATATTTTTGTACCTAGACCCAAAAAATATTAATTTTATATACATTGACTTTTTCAAGGCTTGAATATGAACCCACAACCATCATCAACAACAACAGCAATAACATTATAAGTTGCAATTAACCCACAATCAGTTTTGTCACTTATTTTAATTCAAACCCTAGTGACAATAAAAAAACAGAGAGTTATCACTACACATTATTATAATGGCATTGAAACATTACATCAACCAAAATCAACATTTAATTCTTAACACTTTGCATACATTATATGTTATAATAATAATTGTTCAAAAATAATTTTACTATCTACGGTGTCGTTTTTTATTTTTTTATATACAGGATTCTCGGACTTTTCTTGAAGCTGTAACCACCTCGAGCCTGGACGCCGTGATGTCGACCCCGCGGGCTGTTACGCCGCGGTTCACGAACGAAATGCTCTGTATTGGGTGTTAAAATTATGATTCTTTTTTTAATTTTTGAAATATTATGTGTACCAACACTTAGGAAATAAAAACTTTTTTAAACAATGTATAAATAATTGAAAGTAGCGTGGCCGCGCCTTTACGAAACCGCCGAAGTACTTTGGATGACAACAACAATAAAATCAATAGTAATCTTTCGGGGATCGAACTCCAAATCATCGCGTTTCAAGATAGATGGGATAATCTAAATTAATAAAAAAGCTGTACACTTACACCGTTATTCGGTAATATTACAGAACTGTCGTTATACGTTTTGGTAGTTACACTTTCTTGTTCAACATTTGTTTTGTAAATGTCGACTGGTTTTTTGTCTGAAATAAATAATAAAATTTTAAAGAAATGAAATATACAAAATTTTCATGTTTTCGCTCGGTAACAAGGCAAAACGTGGCGTTCCGATGGCGGCAATACTTAAAAATCCGGTGAAAGGGATTGGGGAACGGAGCGTCTCAACACTAGGTTCCCTCTGCCTATCCGTCTACGTGAGGGATACGTAAATCAAAAAAGAATATGAAAAGATCAACAATAATACATTCGGGCACATTTCCTCTACGCCTCAATGACCTCCCATATTTAGAAAAATATGAGGAAATTAGATGTTTTTTCATTTTATCCTCATTTTAAAACTAATCTAGCCTAAACTTTTTTATCTATTCGCCACTTTTACAATTATACAAAACCTAATTGGTAACTCGAGCTTATTAGCAGTTCGGCAAATCCAAATCAAACAACTGACGATCGCACTATCGCTTTTAGTCTTTGAAATTATTTCAATTATAATAATTCAGCGATTTGTTAGAAAATTCGAAGCTTTTGAAGTTGGCATTAGATTTAATGTTTTTAGGGTTTCATATCTCGAAAGGAAAACAGAATAAACCTTATTTTAGGAACCACTTGTTGTCCGTCTGTCTAGAGCATTTATCTAAAGATCGTTTAAATGTATCAAACTGAAATTAATGTCAAATGTCGCATTCATCTTATGTAATCTCGTATCTCTTAACTTATCTATATATTTACTAAACAAGTATAAAAAAGAACAGCTCACCGAATTGTACTGGTATTATATCAGGATCGTCTTCTTCTCCTTCTAATTTTAGTTCGTACTGACTACTGCAGTCTACTTTAGGTGATGCTGTATATGATGGTACGTTATCCCGTTTCGGAAATGATTCCACGCTGTCTTCAATGTAGAGGGCATTTCTGTTTAAAAATAAATTTTATTATATCATCTCTTAGAAAAAATACCATGACGTCATAAAACTAGATTTCTTCTGTCTCTACGTGTGATACACTGTGATGCTAAAAGAGTTTTTTTTGTCATCGGTTTTTATGATGTCCTGACACATTGTAGGGAGAGGAGCTAGTAGAGTAAAATATATTTGTTTAGCTTCACGCTGTATCCCGCTCGGAGAAGGGTAGGTAAAGAGAAACTGGGAACTTAGTGTAACTATCGTACCCCACTTTCTTTTGAATTTTTGAGGCATTGCATACGGAGTAGTAGAACTCAACGCCGCCCTTTTCATCGTTATCAGAGTAAGGAAATGTAAATATTAAATATTCCATTATTCCGAATGGGAATCGTACCCACATACGTCGCTTCAATCGCACACTTGTGCATCTACACCACGACGGACTTTTAGAATGTGTTCAGCTTAAGAAAATAATTTAAATAATAAATATTAGAATTTGAACTCGCAACTATCCATGAAGTCAGTCACTTATCAATCGCACCACCAAGGCCATAAGTCTATTCACATATAATAAAAAATAATAATAAAATGAAAATAAAATACATATTTACGTACGTATATAGAGAGCCAGCTGTTTATAGTACAAATATCACAAAACTAGGGGTCAATATTAGATCTGTTTGTTTGTTGCATCAGTTCATCGAAGTCAGTACGATCGAATACGAGAATATTCTATGAAGTCGGGCTATTAATATTTGAATATTACTAAATAGTCCATGTATTCGGATATTAATTAAAAGTTGTATTTAATGTATAAAATACTGAATATCATTCTACTCATCATTTTTTTTCTCATTATGTGTAGATTGACGTAACTAAGCCTAACACTTCTAAATCAACAGTGTTCTACTCTATAATATAAATAAGATACCTACATATAATGCACAATGTACATACATATATTTGAACAAGATATATTCTAGACCATTGTTAATATTCAGAATAAATATACATAATCTCAAGAACAATGCCTGCGTCACGTACGATGTTGAACGCGAGATATGACAGGTGTTATACACCGTTATATAATATCCTGTAATACTACAGCACTTCATGTTATTACTTATAATATAAAGTGAAAGAGCAAATTGTCAGTAGGAAAAAATTGCGGCCTGTCGTGGCGCAGGTGCGACACGTTGTGGGTTCGATTTCCAATCAGGAATATGAAACATTTAATATTTTCATCGTCCTGGTAACGAGGTAAAGCACAGCGTTGAATTTCTTCACCCAACTCGCAATGCCTCTAGATCTCGGCTAAAATTGGGGAACATAGTGTCTTAACACTATGTTCTCTCTGTGTGCGGGATACAGCGTGAAGTTGATTTCATTTGTATGTATAAAAATAGTAGAGTAGCGACCATTAATTAATTTTAAAAAAAAACAATAATAATGAAACAAAAAGCTCGTAAACTGAACTACGTAATACGATAATGTTGACTCTTCCAACTTAATTATTATGAAAGTAACGCGTTTTTCGTTTTTAAATAAAAAATACTTATTTTTTATATGATTTTGCATTTTTTAATCACCAGTTTTTACCCACGTCTTTGCCTGTGTGGTTTGTTTGGCAATAAATAACAGTATTATTATATTTAAAAAAGTTTTTCCACACAACAGTTCGCCTCTTAGACGGTTTCCAAGACGCGTTGGTTCCAATTCCACTTTGTTCATTTTTTTATAGAAACCGTATAAAAAAATGAACTTAGTAGAATTTGAACCTACGCCTCTTGGAAATCATCCGCGTTTTAGACAGTTTCCAAGAGATTTGAACCCGCGTTCAAATTCGGCGATGTTCAAATTTTAAAGTACATTTATACCGCCAATTTTCTAAGTACCTACCTTTATTTTAGAAAATATTGAATTTATTTAAAGTTCGTTTGTAACAAAACAGATAAACCCGTTAAACCGAAATAGAAATAACTTAATACTTAAAAATCAAGGCTGTGACTGTAACATGACGTTTATGGGTTCGATTCCCAAACGTGGGAATAAATTATTTTTTAATATTTTCATTTCTTCACTCTGCCTCCAAAGCAAGGCGTTGAGTTCTGAAAATGAGGAACAGAGTGTCATAACACTAGGTTGTCTTTGCCTATCCTGCTGTGTGCGGAATATAACGTGAAGCTGGTGAAAAAAAAACTCTTACTTAAAAACTCCCTTTTAGTCGAAATAAAAAGAACGTCACTTACGTAGACGGTGGATGTTTCACATGCTGTCGTACAAAATGTCTCCGGTACACAGCGACAATGACAGCACAAGCTGCGACACTCAGTAACGCCACCGCAGCCAGCAGCGAGGCGAGCATTGGTGACAGAGCCAAGGGACTGGACACACCTGTTGGGGATTGAATGTCAATAGGTCATTTACCTCCCGAAGGGATTGTTTTGTTTTATATATTTCAAAATTTTGTTTGAATGTCATTGTAGTAGTCATACGTTCTTTAATGCAAACGTAGTCAAGAGGCGCGGGTTCAAATACCGCTGTTAACCAGTACAAAATAAATATTATCACGTGACACAAAGTAAATCGTTCACCTGTATATTTATCTGGGGATCGGGTCGCAATAGTGTATAGGGTTACCACTTCGCTTCTGCCCTTAGCGTTGGCTGCATACAAATTGAGTATATAACTCAATCCTGTGTCCAACCCTAGCACGTTGAATGTGGGCGTAAAGTTCGAAGTAATATTTGCTCGGACCTGGAAAATATGTTCTGTAAAATATTTACTAGCACTTGTATCGTATGTTTCAATATATCGTGATTTTATTATTGACGTAAATAAATAAATATTGTAGTTATCGTGGCACAGTGGAAATATTTTTGACTTTCTGTCTTTATACTGATGAGAAATCCGCAATGTATTAATAACCGGGCGGAAAGTGGAGAACAAAGAGTTTTAGCACTTTCTCCTACCCTGCTATACGGCTGACATGTAAAAGTTCAAGGATTTGAAGGGCACAAGCATGTGAAAATAAATACGACCGGTTGTGGGTTCGATCCCCACTCGATGAGATGAAATATATTTTTTTTTATTTATATTTCAATGTCTTCGCTCTGGCATCGAGAAAAAGCGCGGCGTTGAGTTCTTCTACTCATTACGTAATGCATCCAGAATTCGGCAGAAAGTGGCGCACGGCGTGAAAAATTACAAACTAAGTAAATTATTATTTTTATATACGCGCCAAATAAAATATAAAATCTAAAAAAAAATTCTTTCAGCGAAACAAAATTTATTTGTTGTGTATGAATAAAGTAAACTTCATAATATGTTAATGTGACAGTGAAACTAAAGCTACACAAACAAAAGGTTCATTTTTATACAAAAATATTTTTAGTCTCGTTATAATTAGATGATAATCTGTTATATTTTATGTATGAAATGTAGGAAATTAATGAATTCAGATGTTTGGGTTTTTTAAATAAATATTATTAAATTCATCTCGGTCTGATAATTTCAAGGTAAAAATAGGTAAATTATAATTTGCTTCTTTTCAATTATTTTAAGTAGTTGATCTTATTATTTACTTATAACCACGTGCCCCACAACGGCCTTGATTGAAAACGACGGTAGGTACTGGTAAAAAATAAACAATAGGAAATCTATTCTGATATCCTATGGTATTTTCACGTAAAACGCATTTTTTCATTTTACGTAAAGTTCAAAAAACTTACGGTTACAGAAGGCAATTCCAAAACTTCCAAAAAGAATATCTGCGACAATCCACCGTCGAAGCCTTCCATACAATTCACTCGGAGATCGTCGCCATTTTGATTGGAGATAGAGCAATTTTGTAGGGACGTGGGGCGGCCTGTATATACATATATAATATATATTTTTAAAGTTCATTGTGTACTCTTGAGCTCGAATTTCAGTTTGAGTAATTTTTTAACCGACAAAAAAAGAAACACACTCGGCGCATAAATGCACAATATATTATAATATGATGATTTTGCTATTATTTTTAGCTTTTTGTACAACGCATAATTTCTTTTAAAGCATTAATATATTTGGTAGACCTATACGTGGGTACATACTACATTTAATTTTTTTTTTCAGGAGACAGTAATCCAAATAAAAAGACAAAAAATCTCTAAAGAACACAACTTCTCCACAATTATGGGGAAATATAAATGTATTACCTGCAGCTATTATATTGTAAGTGCAGGGAACAGCTTGCTTCCCCACGGCGTTGGTTGATAAACAAAATATTGTGCCGAAGTCCTTGTCTTCTCTCGGTGTGTACTTCAATATGGACGTTTGGCCCTTGTTCTGGTAGAGGCTGCGTGGAATAAAAAAGATATTTTATTAAATTTTACTAAGATAATTTTATAGACCATATTTATATAAGATAGATAGTCGAGTTGTGAGCGATTTATAAATAAAGGCTTTTAAGATTCAAAAATCTAGCATACAAATTATACATTTTTTAATAAGTCATTGAGAGTGAGATCTTGTGAAAAACAGTGACTATACAGGACACATTGCTGTTGAATGGCGGAACTCAACCCCGCACTTTTCCTTAACAGAGAACCATTGCAATATTTGATTAAGTATCCCACATTCTGTAATTCTTACAGTTGGGTTCATTCATTATACACGGATGGTATTTAATATATATGGTATTTAGTATAGTATAACGGTGTGTTTCATTAATAATATATTCTATGAGTCTTAAAAAAGCTTTCAACTTTTTGAGGCTTTTGTGATAAAAATAAACTTGTATAACTCAAAATCTCGATATAACTTTGAAGTAACCAAAGTGGGGCTAATGCATAAATATTCGTAATTACGAAATCAATCCAAGAGCCCGGTCTCGGGGGTGAGACTTTGATTTGGCTGTGCTCGGAATATTTAATATGAGGTTTTAATTAAGTTTCACGTCGTAAATATTACATTTTGACGCAGTTCGAAATGCTTGGAATTACTATATAAAGGTTAGTCTATTTAAATTTTAAGATAGATATCACAGATTATATAAATATGAGACCGTTGTGGTTTGATTTCTACTCTGAGGAAATAATTAGGTACGGTAAACTCCCTCAGCCTACCCAGCCACATGAGGTATACATACACAACGTGAATCTAAAAATAAAATAAAATGAAAGGTTCAAAACTATAATATTGCTGTATCTGGAACAATTTCTCGCATAATCAACATAATAACGATTCGATACCACGCTATGTGGGGTCTTAATTAAGTTTTTCTCCTGCTCTAAACCTCAAAATAGATAATAAAATTATTATTAATTACATGTAACGAGTACCGTAATTATTTAAATACAAAAATTCAGTGAAAAGTAGGAAGTGTCCTTAGCAGTAGGTTCCCTCTGCCTCCCCTGCTATAAGTGAGATATAAAAGAAAAAAAACAAAACCGGTTTTTAGGTCTCCGTACCAAAAAGAAGAAACCCTACACTAAGACTCAGTTGCCTGTCTTTCTGTCCATCTGTCACCATTCTGTATCGCGCTCACAGTGACACGCTGCACCACGACGGCATCGTTCTTAAATTCTCATCTTTATTATCATTTTTGTTGTATATTTAATTTATATTACGTATAATTTAAGTTGACTACGACTCTAAAAGCAGGGAATAGATTTAGGTGTTATGACGTCTCCTATCCGACACCCGAGACCTATTTAATTTGAATGGTGACCTTGCCTGTTCACTGAAGTTAGACTTAAAGTTACCTAACTTTAAGTAAACTCGGAACTACGTCGTTGAATTTGAATCGATAGTGAATATCGAATAATAATAACTGCTTAAGATGCGTTTGAATATCGATTTTTAGTATTTTGGTTCGATATCTAAATGTGTGGTGAAAAATTGAAAACAAATATTTTAAAAACACTATAATATTCAAACTGCCGTTGATAAATTAATTATAAATTATTTTTTTTGTAAACTATGTTCTCGTAGACAAAGAGAATCTAGTTTCATAATACTATGTTCTCCACTTTCCACACAATTTCTTTCAAGATATTGAGCAAGCGTATTGAGTAGCATAAAATGAAATAAAAATGGCCTCAAATATATCTATTATATAAAGCAATTACCAAATAAATGAAAGAACCATCCTGTATAACTCGTACAGTATTCATAATGACAAATCCAACCAACCTCTGCGGCAATTCACTTCGATCACCAGATCTATTGAACACCCATTCGAAGTTGGACGGCTGCGGGTTTGAGTCGACGGTGCAGACTAATTCTATAGCTTCCTGCTTCAATGCGCCGTACACTTGGCCCTCGTCTGTGCTGCATAATGGCGCATCTGTTGTGTGCGATTGGGAAATATTTCATAAATTTAATGCTTACTTATTGTTTATTTGATATAAATTTATTATAAATATTTACTTTTTATTCTTACTTTCCGCCGAATACCGAGACATCTCATATAGAGTGGCGGAATGACTCGATTTGCCTCGTTACAAGACCAAGGAAATGAAAATATCAAATATCAAGTGGGAATCGAACTCACGTCCTGTCCTCAAGTGGAAATCGAATCCACAACATTTCGCGCTTGCAGTTACATGCTTGTGCTCCTGCGCCACGTCTATCTTCATATCATTTTTGGCTTCACAATTTAATTGAAATATGAAGCACATGATAATAAATTAAGTCCGATTAGCTTAAGTCCGATTTTCCTTCTTATTATTTAATAACATATACTGAGCGATGGTCCGAGTGTTTACAATATTTTTACAAAAAATAAATTTACAAACCTTTTTATTTAGACGATTGGACCCAATCATCGCACAAGTAAATTACTATTACAGCTTCACGCTTTTCCTCTAGAACAATTGGCAAAAAGAATCAGTTCTAAGACTCACCATTTCCTACTCAACGCCAAACTTTCGAGACAATGCGTGTTTAGTGACAGAACTCAACAACTGTCAAAACTGTCAAAAAGCTGAGAACGTAATGTCCCAACACTACGTTCTTACACTCTACACTAACACAACCAAAAAACAAAACTAAAACTCACATCGTATTTGTAAAGAAACGGCATTACTCGATGCACTGCCCTCAATATTCTGGGCGAGACAGCTGTAGTCACCCGAGGCGGTCCGGTTCACATTCTGCAGCACCAGGCTCTGGTCGCTCAGTATGATGCCTATACTTGCGTTGTGCTGGATCTCTTTGGACTAAAATTATTTATATTTTTGATTACATAATATATTAGATCAGCCGAGGTGCAGATGCACATTTTTTTGTTCTGGTGGCGAGATAAAGAGTACCGTTGAATTCTGCTACTCAATATGCAATGCATCCAGAATTCAGCGGATAGTGGTAAAAAGTCTTAGCACTAGGTTCCGTCTGCCTGCTCTGCTGGGTGCGGGATAAAGCATGAAGCTTATTTTTATTTATCGCTTATATACATAAAAGTATATAAGAAATGCAGCATGCTTTTTTTTTCAAATTATCTTATTCAAAATATATTAAAGACTTTTTAAGATAGTTTTATTTAAAAACAGAATTTTTTAAAGGTTATTCCACACTTAGTGATGAAAAAACCTTTTTTTAGAAAAAATATCAAAATTCCACCATTCAAGCTTAGTAATTTTTAATTAGTAATTTTTCAAGCTTAGTAGTTTCTAAGAGGCGCGAGTTCAAATCTCACTACCTAATTTTTTTAAATGTGTTAAAAAATGTCATTTATAACAATTAATTTATGACATTTTCCTAAATGGATGGGTTAGAAGCTAGACTAATGGCTATAGACATCCATGAGTAACGATCCTATTATTTAGGCCACTTCATTCGTGGTATTTGACGGTATAAATCTCCTAAGTTATGAACATATCGCATAACAGTGAAAGATAAAATTATATATTTATTACTTATATTCTTATGGCTTATGGCATTCTCTCCATTAATATAGATAAACACATTTTTAAGAGTATAATAGTTAACTGCCTAAAATACGGAAGGATTTTTATTATTAATTACAATTCTTCATACCGAATCCTCTATTAATTATTTTGTGATAAGGATAATATTTGTGATATTAATTGTTACGTCCGTATTACCAGTAAGGAAAATAACTTTGTATATGTATATGTAAATATAAATATATATTTATATATTTGCTGTGGCATCTATATTTTAATTTTAAGATTGAATTACAGTTTTTATATTCATAATAGTTATATTAGTAGTAGAACTATTTGTCTTTAGTCTCTTAAATTCACAGAGAATTTCCAAACTTTGACCTCATTATCAAAATTCCCAAAAATCGGGTCACTAATTCCTGTACTATATGAGGGAAATTAAAGTTTATTTTTACCCTAGTACCTGTTTTGTTTTTCAAGGGATGTTTAAATTATTATATTTCATATATTGTTGACAGATTTTTCTATGCATTTTTTCACGCCCTTTGGAATTTTTTCACGCATTTTGCCGCATATGTTAGTGAAATTCCGCAGAAGTTAGTGAGAATGTAGTGTTAAGATACACCGTGTACACTTCTTACCCTAACTACTTAAAAAGTTCTTATAGTAAGATTACAGATTAAATATTTAAATTTTCAATCTCTGTTTGTCTATGAAAAGGTACTACTTATGCAATAGTTCACAAAGATTTTTATTCAGATCGATCCCTTCCAATTCAATTATTATAAAAAATTTAATCTTTTAAATTTATATTTACATAATACTTTGAAGAAACAGAGCTTATTTAAATTATTTTTACATGTAAATGATTAAGAATAAGGAACTCGTGTTAAATATGACTGACTGACTAACTTGTGTTAAATATGACTGACGCAATCTTAACGTTGAAATTTCTAAACAATATTTTTGTAATATATAAAATAAACTTACTCCTTTATACCAAGCCAACTTGTTTGTTTTGGGGTTGGCTCGTACGCTGCACTCGAAGTAAACGTCGTCACCTTCCTTTATATGATCTGGATTCAGATTTGATCCCATTTTCAACGTCGCTATTGGTACATCTGAAAGATTTTAATGATTTAAAGCTTTGTGTGTTACGTGAAGACTGAGGGATGTTAGCTTTTTAGGGTTCCATGCGTTTTAAGGAAAAAAGGAACACTTATAAGATCACTCTGTTGTCCGTCCGTCTATCTGTCTATCTGTCAAGACCCTCATTTCAGGAACGCTTGGAGATATACACCGTGAAGTTATAAAACGGTTAAAGATTTTATGCCTAGCAGTTTCGTTGGTTAACGAAAATATAATTTGATCAATAGAAAACTTTAAAGAATAACCGTCCACGAACATATTATATAAATGTATTTTACGAACAATATTGACAACGGCTCAATAGGAAATGTAAAAGATGCGTTATGCCGTGATCAATGGAAGGATGGAAGTAACATATTGTTGAAACAGTCCGCTCCACTTTCTATGAAACAAAATTTACAAATAATTTTTATGAGTATTTTTTAATCAATGTTTAATTTTATTACCACCTTCATGATCAGTACTAGTGTAAGAGTCTTCCAAATGGTCTGTCACTTACAGATAACCAGCAAATAGGTGCCAGGGAAGGAGATAACGACAGCCTCCGTAGTTACGTATATTAATTAATGAGGTTGAGATCGGACTGAACGATAGCCGATTTTCCTTTACTATTAATATACTATTATTATCAAATCGAGGTTAGTATTGGCGCAGAGACACATGGATGCGACTGTAAACGTGAAAGGTTGTGAGTTCGATTCTCACCTGAGGAATATATAATATTTTCATATTCCCGCTCTGGTAATTTAATGTCATCAGAGTTCGTGTGATGGTGGGTAACAGAAGTATCTTAATATTGGGTTCCCAAGTTCCATCTGCCCATCCATCCACTGAATGCGATACAGTGTAAAAAAATCATTCCCCCGATTGGTAAACGAACCCGCGACCAGACGCTATCCCACAGAGCCACAACAACCTCAAATAGAGTTAATAGATTATACATTTTACGAAATTTATTATGTATCTTATACAAAAAAAGGACATTTCATGTTAACATGTAAAGCCAGCCTACGTCGTTGTACTAATTAATGGGGATGAGACCGGAGTAGAACGAAATGGTAAACTATTTGGAAAACATTTTCCTGTATTATTCCTAATACTTTAATTATGTTATCTATTAGGGATCGCTGATTGCGGACGGGATGACACTTAGCCGACACGCAATGGGCCGTGATACCCCACTCTCCTCACTCTATAAAATATATTAATAAAAATCAAACTACATACTATAAAATTATACAATTTATAATTTTAATATGGCTCGTGATCCGTAGTGATCGTAAGTAAACCAAGAATTTTTAGAAATTAAGTAGAACCTGCATTACAGGTAAAATATATATCTACTATTATATAATAGATATTAAGTTAAATGTTTATATTATTAGTCTCTATTACATATTATAAGTCTAGATTATATATTATTAGTCTTAGATAAATTTTGCATAATAATACTTAAGAGTAGTCGAAAACATCCTCTCTATGTCCCTGTTACATTAATCAATTATTGACAGTTATAACAAGGAAAAGAAAGCATACAGGAAACCTTTACGAATAAAGGGTTAACAATAAGAGAAGAGAACGTAAATTACAATTTATCAACGAACTTGCGACTTCTACGACTCCACTAACTCCCAAATCATACTTCTTTATTTAAACCACAATATACTCGTGTGCATAAAAGACAAATGCACACGACTCCTTAGATCTTAGAACAAATACTTCAATTAAATATTACCACAATATCCATTGAAAGTAGTTAAATATGCCCAAAGTCGTAAAACTATATGAACAAACAACACGCGTAATGCTCGATATCAACAGTTCCGATGACTAACGAAACCGCTATTTCCGATAGCATTAGGCTGAATGGCTTCGACGCGATTGGTTGTCTTCAGTAATATTCCTATTTATAGAGATACGCTAGAGAAATACGAATTAAAATCAGGAAATATATATATATATATATATAAAATAAAATATATAATCAAAAAATAAATGCGATGGTTTTGGGTTCGACTGCATTAAGAAGATTATATATTTTTCCTGTATAGTGAGTTTTTCTTTCTCTTTTTCAGCTTGTCATGGTATCTCGTATCCCAGAGAGGTAGACAGGTGGGACAGGGATATAAACGTGTGACTGATAACGCAACAGGTTGAGTGTTCGATTCCCACTCAAGGACATTTCCTTATAGATATTTAATATTTTTATTTACCAGTTCTGGTTACGAAGCAAAACGTGGCATTGAGTGTCGCCATGCAATACGCAATGCCTCCAGATACAGCGGAAATGGGGAATGGCAGGGTCTAGTGGGAGCAGAGTCTTAGGTTCCTTCTAAGCGCGGGTAACGCACAAATCTCAGTCAAAAGTCAAATGTCATTTAGACATTTGACTAGTAATTATGAACATAACTAATAATAACAGTCTAGCAGACATACTTACAATGTATATTCAACCTTATACTATCTTCTATTACTGAATTAACTACTCGTGGATTCTCGGAGCGACAAATAAGCTCCTGCTCGTGGTCTTCTGCTTCCGGGACGAACGATAAGATACTTGTTGTTGAATTTGTATCCGAAAACTGTTGGACAAATATTACATAATAAATACATTGTACGGTAAAATACTATAATATCTTTACGTGATTTTACCAAAGAAAAATCATAATAGTTCAGTTAACACGTTAGGTTTAGACTGTGTCCACTGGAGTAGAATATTGGGCTTCGGTTGGTCCTTGCATACTGCCTATCTCAGAATAGTCTTGTACCCATCCCAGACATTTTTATTCCTTCACTTTGAACCTTTGTGCTACCACGTCACTACTGGCCTTTAGACTATATTCAATAGGCATGTGAGTGGGCAAAACAAATCACGAAATGCAACTGGACAAATCCGAAGTGGCAGTAAGGGTTCGAATAAAGGCTCTAATAAAATCAATTTGCATACTTTAGCTGTGTCCTTTACTAAATGTAGCTGTTCCTTTACCCCAAATATTACAAATGTCGAGGGTGCCATCACATAGCAGTGACCGTATTTAGCTTAGCATTACAAAAGTGAAACGTTTACGTAAAATGTATATGGATTTGGGTTGTGGGCTGCCCATAAATTGAGACCTGCTGCTCAACTCGCAATACCTCAAGATTTCTGTGAAAAATGGGGGATGAAGTATCTTAACAGTAGTTTCCCAGGTCTCCTCTGCCTACTTTGATATGCCTGGGATTTAACGTGAAACCAATAAATAAAAACCGTGTAAAACACTATTTAAATATTATATTTTAAACGTGAATGTTGAAATTTTATCGACTTTATTATCGAAAATTATATTATATAGTCGATTGAAATGTAATATCGTAAATGTAATAATATATAAATGTAAATGTTTATATTTAAAAGTAAATTATATTTTCTTTATACGTGATGTGAATTGACAGATTGAAAAATGCCATATATTTTTACTTCAAGTTTTATTACAAATGGCGGAAAATTGATTTCTAATACGATATCAAGGCTCATTTTAATAAATTTCTAATATTTGTTTCGTGTTCGTTTTCTCTCTTATGAATTCTAATAAGATTTTGCTTCGAAATTGTTAAGAAACAGGCATGGCAACCAAAATATTTCACTTATATATATTTTGTATTATATATACACTGAGGTATATATCTTGGTCCGGTGGAATTGTTGATGTGCTAATGTGGGTTCAATTTCCAAGCGGAGGTAAGAATTATTTTCATTTTTTCGCTCTGGTAAGAAGACAAAAGTGCGGCATTAAGTGCCGCCAACATTTAAACGAATATCTTAAAATTTCAAGTGAAGTTGGAGAACAGAATTTCTTAATGCTAGGTTCTAACTATTTGCACAGAATTCTTATTTTTTTGTTAATTTTTCTACATTTCACATAAAAGGGTAGGCAGAGAGAACCAAGTACTTAATTTCTCTGAATAGAAATCGAATCCACAATCGTCAACTTACAGTCGGTCACTATATATTTTTGTCATGACTAACTCCAACTATTTATAACACTAAAATACATAACTTCTATAAACTATCAACATAGATTTATATCATGACTACTTTATACTACTACAAGACAGTTTCTCTGAATTGGCCTTTAGACCACTTGGCAAGCTTACAGTCAATGCAAACAGTGTTGGTAGGCAAAGTTTATATAAAGCCTATTTCCCATGGTTTTAACGTTAGTAGTTATAGATAAATATTATTTATACATATGGTTTTGCTATAACATATATTCCACACATGGCAGAGTAAGGAAAGATCACCAAGATTAGTGGAACTCAACGCGGCGCTCGTTACCAGAGCGAGGAAATGAAAATTTAAGTACTTTGTTTTCTCGAGTAGGAATCGAACCCACATTACCCACCAACAACTCATTTGCTATTTTATCTTGTTGTTACAAAAATATGGCTTAAGAGGACATCGACTACACACACATACAAACACAGACACACAACATATACGGTATTCGGTGGAAAGTGGGAAATGGAGTGTCTTAACACTAGGTTCCCTCTGCATCCCCTGTTGTGTAGTGGATACAGCGTGACTATTAATGTTTATTTAATTTATATAAAATTAATAAACTTTTTATTTATCTATTAAACAAATACGTAGAAATGAAAGTACATTATTACTCGTGTATAATTAAAAAAGTTATTGAAATACTTTCGAAGTCACTGATGGAAAAATGTCACATTGAATTTAAAACTCAGCTTAACTGTATTTTATATATATTATACACACACATTCATATATAAAAATAATATATGCGTGTGTGTGTGTATATATATGCACAAGTATGTGCCACAAATAGCCTCGTTAATAAAACTAATTTGTATTTTATATATTATATTATTTCATAAAACTTTGGCATTACAGACAAGTTGAGTTGAGTTGTACTAATACATTGTAATAATTAATACTAGCTTCTTCCATTTAAAGTCCATCCAACAAACAATTTTTTTTAATCAAAGCAGTAGTTCCTGAGATTGTCGCGTTCAAACAAATAAACTCTTCAGGCTTATAATATTAGTATAGAAGTATGCATAAAGATAAAGGAACATACAATTAAGCTATTTCACATTGTTGTACAGTAGCAATATGCAAAGTTCGCTTAAACTCGTGTAAAATCGTACTAAAGTGCGAGATTAAGATGTTAAAGGACGATAAAGCTTAGTCTACAGCTTCCATATTAAAGTAGGGTTTAACGATTGTACGATTTCCTTGAAACACTCCAAACACGACCCACCGGAAGCTCTTTTTTTGAAGTGAAGTATATATTCATATTTTTTATATAATTTTATATTGTGAATCGTTTTCTTTTATTATTACAAAAACTTACTCTTCGCTGTATCCTAAGAACTGGTGTATAGCCAAAATAAACCTTAATACTCTCCGTCTTCGGTTTTCGACTCGACTTTACAATAGCGAGAATATGAATATAAATATCTTTTCTGGGATTCGATTACAGTCAGACGCAACATTATTGTTCTTAAAAAAAACTATTAACTGTTTCAATACATGCAGAGTGCTAGCTACAAATAATAACCACACTGCAACTTACATTTCTAGATCTCTTCCTTAAAGGTTTGAGTCCTTTCCACCACGTGACTTGCGCTTCAGGCCTCGAACCTGTGCTCTTGCATTCCACCTCGTAGCTCCTGTCCGCTGAGAACTGTCGATTTTTGTTCAAAATCTGGACGGTTAGTGGCCTTACTGCAACAAACTTGATTAAGTTTTATGTGTATATAGAATAAATATGTCACAAGTAAAGAAATAATCATCAGCACGCAACGCTTCCAAAGTTAAGCAGAACGTGGAGAATGGAAATGTTTTAATGGAAACGGAGTGTTTTAATACTAGGTTCCTCATATCAATCTGCCTTACGTGCTATGTGCGGGATACAGCGCGAAACTTAAAATAAAAAAATAACACAACAAAAGGCGCGTGTATATATATATATTATATAGGAAAATATAGAAACCCTTTCTGAATTCTCCTTACTATTCCCTAATCTACATGCAAACTGTATATAATGTATATGATTGAGTTGAATTGCTTGTTAATGGACATTTAATTATAGAATTATACTTAAATATAGGTTTCCGTATTTAAAATTCATAATTATTTATATTTTAGTAGGTTAAGCACCGTGCGTAGCAACGACAGGCATTGTAAGTTATTATTATTTTATAGAATCACATTGAATTATTAATTTATATCGATTATTCTTTTTTTTCTTCATTTAACCCACCAACATTTTTTTCTTTGTTTGGTCTTAATTATAATATCAGTCGTAGTGCAGGAGCACAGGCATTTGACTATAAACTAAAACGACAAGTTGTAGGTTCGATTCCTACTGGAGTATTTGCTACTAAGAATTCATTTACATTCAAACACTTTGTGAGTTAAACAAAAACGATGTTATCATTTCATACAGAAACAATCTACAATAGTCAACCAATACAAAATCTACGGAATCAGTATTACGATATATGTACGTAAGTGGCTTCAGTGTCGGCACCGCAAATACTAACAGTATTTAACTGACGGGTTTATAATTTATGGGTCTCGTGTGACCAAATCGAAACTAAGCAGACATAAGTTCGTAGTCAAGATCATGTATTTGGAAATAGCAATGGGTTTGGGAATCTCATAGTGGAAATATCTAAATATATTTGTGTTGTACAAGTTCGCTAGAGGAACCAGGAACCTAGATTTAAGGCACTATCCCGATTCCACCATTTGACACCGTTGTGATTCAGACATTTTCTTTCTCTTGATGATTTCTCTGATGATTTCTCGAGGCATTGCATTTTTTTAAGTGGCAGAACTCAACAGAGCGTTGTCTTATTATCAGAGCGAGGTGATGAAAATAGTTAGTGGGAATTAAACCTGCAATCGTCACCAACTCGCATAGTCAGACGCCTATCTTATATTTAAATCAACAAAAAACACTCACGATTTATATCCAATATCAACAATTTAGCTTGCGGTGGTGCCAAGTTAGTGTTCGACGCTTGACAGATGAGCCTCGCGTTGAGATGCTGCCGTCCTATACTTGGGAACGTCAACGTGTTCACCGTCACCCCATCTGCTTTTTGATCGTAGGAATCATCGATGATTGTGTTTTCTAGGTACCAAATAAGGCTCGGTCTAGGATCACCTGGAAAAAGAGTTTTCTTTATATTTCCACTAGTGGCCGCCTGTAACTTTGTTTGCCTTAAATACAACATTATTTTAACGAAATATTTAGATGGTGTATTGTATTTTAAAAACCAACCATTTCTTTGATATACATAGGTACAGTTTTTTGTTGCAGCAACCATTTTCAATTAACAACATAGTCAATGTTGGCTGCTGTTAAATAAAAAAGTATTCTCTTAAAAAAAGAGTTATTAATAAATTTTAAAATGTATCTCATATATAACAGGATTGGCAGAGAAAACCTGAGAATCTCATGTAAGAGTACTCTTTTCCATTAATAACGTCTTCTTCTCTATCTACTTGAATTCTTGATTCACGATGTTTAACGTACATATAAATATTGAGTCAGCTGTTACCTATCATATTAGTTACAGGATATCTTTGCATATGTCTCAAGAAGTAGAGCGAATTATTAACCATACCTATCGTTATATGTAATATAGAAGTAGTTATATACCGTAGATGTTCATACCTGGAGGGACACCACGCATCGCTTAACATTGGTAAGGAATACTATCGAAGTATTTATTAGAATATAATATAAATATAAGTAGAATACAATATACTACACATATGACAAAACAAAACAGGGAACGAAAATGTCATAATGGGAAAATTACGTTCCCAGAGTCTCTGCTATGTACATATAATAAGCTATAAGGATACATAAAAACTTTTCTAAAAAATCATTTCATATATTAGAGAAAATTGTATTAAAATACGTCACCTAATTTAATACGATTTTCTCTAATAATCCTTATATTGTAAATATATATATATTGAATTCATCTCATTTCCTGTGTAATAAAATTCGGAGAAACTGTAAATGAAAACAGAGTAACGTAATAAAATTAAATTAATTGTATTTATTGGTCTGTACCTCGTCTGTCATATGTGTTAAGGTTACAGTGATATTGTATTATACTAAAGTTAATGAAAAATAAATAATCTTTAATTATATATTAAAACTAATATATTAAAAAAAATTGAATACTCACCCCCATATACCTCACATAGCAATTCAAGGGTGTCTCCTTCATTATAAGGCTCTAGTAACCTAGTGTGGTCTCGGGTCTTAGCGTCCATTATCGCTGGTCTGTTGGGAGGAGCTGTTAGAAAATAATGTATTAATTTTTTTTGTTTAGTTCTTGTAGGAGATAAGTTACATTTATTCAGCTTCACGCTGTATCCCGCACACAGCAGGGTAGGCAGAGGGAATCTCGATTTAAAGACACTTCGTTCCCATCTTTCTGCCGAATTCTGGAAGCATTGTGTGTTGAATGGCAGAACTCGACGCCACATAAGTTAAAGATAACTTAAATTTAACGGTTTTATAACGCTGCGCTTTGTCTTATTTAATACTAGTGTGAAGAAATGAAAATAATTTAATCCCCCAAACGTGAATAGAACCCACAACGATCTTGCTCACAGTGAAACCGTCGCATCGCCGCAGCTACATAATGTTTAATGTTAAAGTAAAAAAATCTTATCATATAGAAACAAATTATAAACTTACTAATAACAGTGAAGTTAATCCTCAAATTCCTAGTAGGTGAATTCTTGAAGTCCACTCTACATCTATAGACGCCAGTATCAGCGGTGCCAACATTATCAACTAGCAGGGTCGCTGGTGATGCAGTGGCCCTGAAGTACGCTCGAGATCCAAATCCTGTTGGAGATGACCAGAGCTTTGGCTGATTTGGTGTCCTTCCTCGGACATCGTAGCTTAAAAAAAATTGATTGACAAATGATGTGGTAAAAACATGTCGAAAGTTCTTATATAATTATGTGTAGGCCGCGAGGCGTAAGCTGAGCTATGCATTTATGCGAGTGTACATATACACGTATGTATGTCTACGTGTGACAGCTTTAAGCTTGGCGCGTCGCTTGCTGGTCTTAAGCCGGGTGATACTAATTTTTATTTACCGGCTTGAGCCGCAGCGCATTTCTTACTTAATGTAACTACAATGTTCTTCATGATATAACCAAACAATCCGTTAATAAAACAATTAAATGATGAAGATGTAAATCCGGTGTAGACGAATTGTTATATATTTTTATGTGTTTATTTTTTTAACTGATAACTAATAATACAATTTCATATGTAAGGACCTATTACTTAATTTCCCGCGCGAGAGCGTTTCTGAAGGAAGTGTTCATACCTCTTTCCAGCCCCGCAAACCCATTTGATCTCGCACCTGTAATTCTAGTACTATATCTATAGGGCTGGAAAATTTTTCGGTTACTGCCCACAATAAAGAAATCTTAGTATACCGAAAATGAAATGAGAACTATGAAACAAATAAACTATAACTAAGCCATCAATACCAAACCTAGTACTATCAAAATAGAACTTAAAGATAGTATAAAGCACATTAGCCGTTCAAATAGAACATTATGTCTAATGGATTGTGCCCACGACTGAAAAAAACGACTCTAAGCTTCTCGTTTACAACTCAACCACTGTTAGGTGCTTATCTAGATGTTTTACCAAATTAATCTTGGTAAAGGGTATAGACTAAACCATGGCTAAAGTTTTTTAAAAAAAATGTCACTTTGCATCATCATTTTTCAAAACTTTACGTGTTTAGTGGCGCAATTTATTGCATTTTTTTTGTTTCAAGTTGGATCCAGCACGTAGTAGGTTGGACAGAGGGATCGTAAGAATCTAATGCTGAGATACTCTGTTCCAATTAAGACACTTCCGTTCCTCAATTTTTTAAAATATTAAATATTTCAACTGCTCTAGTGGGAATCGAACCGACAACCTGTCGAATATATATATATATATTAGTATGCTTGTGCCCCTGCGCCACAACTGGCCTGAAAATTGATTGGAGTCAGATTGAGTATTAAATAGGGTTATAAAAAGTTTATTGGTATTTACGTTGTCAGAAGGAAATAAAATAGCTCTAAATTGGAATGAAGTTGTTAAAGAGGTAAAGTTGAGATCATTAAACAGTATATATATAAATAAATATATTATAGATACTGCGTCATTAGTTGAATTAAACTTTTAATGAACTTCTAAAAAATATATGCAGGCTGGAAGCGAAAAATATCATAAAAATGACAATCAACGTGCTGTCAGAACCTATTGGATTTGGTCCCAACCCACGGAATGATATTTTTCTTTTTCTGCTCGTAATAGAGAGCGCGGGGTTGAGTTACCAACACAACATAGAATATCTCGAAAAGTATGGAACGGAAGAGTCTCAATGAGAACGAAGTGTCTTACCACTAGATTCCCAGTTTGCCTCTATCTATTCCGCTATGTGCGGGGTGCTGCACGCATTGACAAACAAACAATATTTAGTGTTTGTTAATGTATAATATGTATAATGGTATGCAGTGGGGCAGAGTGCAACATACCTGTACAAAGGTTCCCAATCAGCTTCTTTAAACCACAATACCATGGCGACTCTGTCGTCCGCTGACAACGGCTGTGTATCACACGGCAAAGCCGCCTTCTTGCCCACCACCCCCGCTACGTGCGCTGTGGGTACTGTGAAACAAAAAAAATATTTTTAACTGATTTTTAAGAACTAAACTACGAACTATTGTGCTGTATATAAAAATCAGCTTCACGCTGTACCCCGCACACATCAGGGTACTCAGAGGCAACCTACAAAGAAATGAAAATATAAATGCAAATAAATATTTAACTTCCTCGGGCGGGCTTGGAACCCACAACCGTCGTGTAACAGTCACACTTTTGTGACGTTGCGACAGTCTCCAAATAAAATAAATTTACGCATCAACTACATCGAGAAAATATCCTTCGGTATTTTTTTCGGTTAAATAAATACTGAAAAAATCCACAGGAAAAAATAAATATACTATTGTACAGTTGAAATTAAAAACAACTGATGAATACTTTAAAATACCAGTAAATTCAGAATATAAATACCTTATTTCAGAATATCTCTTAGAAACGCACTGGTATCTGTGAATAGCTACTACGTAAAGTACAGATCTCCTGTTAAGATTAACTGGATAGCGAACAAAAGCAAGAAATCCCTTTAGATTTTATTTTTTAATTAATATAGTTATGGCTTATAGAAAAAAATTGACCTTGTCACAGTTTTCTTAAATTTTTTCCTAAGAAAGATACATTAGCTGGCATGCCGTCGTGGTGCAGAGCCACAATCGCGTGTATTCACAGGTCACTCAACTCGCAATACCCCCAGAATTCGGCTGAAAATGGGCAACAAATGTATCTTAATTAGAACGGAGTGTCTTTACACTAGGTTTCCAAGTTCACTCTGCCTACCCTGCTATGTGCAGGAAATATTGTGAAACGAAAAAAGGCTTCTATTTACTTCTATAGACGTATGATACTTTTATGTATTGCATTAATTGTATATCTATGGAATATAAAAATATTTATATTCAATATGAATATAATATGTTAAGAGATATTCACAGGTGAACGTCTGTGTACCGAAGTGTAGCACTCGACGGAGCGAGTCTCAGCGTTGCCGTGGGAACCGATGCCTTCAATATGCGATATCGAATTACAATACCACTGGGAGACTTATAAAAATAAATCAGTTATTTATATGTATATAGTTGTTGTATATTTATTAAGATTTTATTAATGAAATTAATATTAGCAATTATTAAATATAGATAGATATTTATATCTTTTCCGTTAAAGATTTGCATAGTTTTGAGTACAGTATCGTTGGACTTTAATTGGAACGTCATTTTTTGATCGTAAATATTTTTTTCAAGTTTTTGTACTTTATATGGTTATTTTAAGGGAAAACACCGAAAAATCGCATAATTGGACACTATAAAGGAAATTAAAATGAAGCTTGGCAAGAAGCATCTTTAGATATTCCTAGTTCAGGATAATTCTGAAAAGTATATATTTGTGATTGAATACTATAAAATAATAGCCTTAAATGGAGGCAAATTTGATATTAAAGTAGATGAAAAAACTCTGGCTAAGTTAGTTTGAATTTCAGAAAAAGCTAGAAACCTCAATATTTTGTACGGAACCCTCGATGGATGAGCTCAATTGTACGGTGCGTTGTATCCCGCACACACCAGATGGGCAGGGAACCTAGTGTTCAGACACTTTACGTTGAGTGGCGGACCTCAAGGCGGCGCTGTACCTAGTTATCAGAGCGAGGAAATACAATTATTAAATATTTCATTTCGCCGAGTGTGAATCGAACCTATAATGGTCGTGTTCATAGTTACACGCTTGTGACACTGTGTTGCGACGGCCATAAATTTGAGTTTTTCAAATATAATATATAATAGGTGGCGAAACCCAAGGCCGCATTTAGTCGGTCCAAAACAGGGAAATGAGAACAAATTTGAACAACTACAAAAAAATTTTATACTAAAGTTAGGTATTTCCTAATGAAACACTGGAACTTTAATTCTAAAACATTACTAAAACTATTGTTTTATTTTTCACATAAAAAAGGAAGTCCCCCCACCTGGAATTTGTATAATTTAGAGTTATTTGTATTACAGTTGCCGGTTTAGCTTATGATTATCATGCAGTTGCTTCTGCATACTTACATTATTTACGAAACTTTCATCCTCTGTCCCGTGAGATCTCTTCGTAACCTCTCAAATATAGTGCATATATTATATGAAAAATATTATGACGAATACTGTACGAAGCCATCTTAGCGCTGAGATACATTAGTGTGACTGTAACGCGACGGTTGTGGATTCGAGTCCCAGTCGAGAAAAAAAAAATATGTTTTAAGCAAATTGCGGCGTTGAGTTCTGCCATGCAGTGTCTACGGAATTTGGCGGAAAGTGGGGGTCGTAGTGTCTTAAAACTAGATTCCTTCTGCCTATCCTGCTACATGCGAGATACAGTGTGAAGCTGATCTTTTTCCTATCCAGTCGTATTGGCCATCGTAGCGCAGAGGCAAAAGCGTGCGGCTGTAAGCTCAATGATTGTAGTTTTCAGTTCGATTCAGGGTAATGAAATATTTGATATTTTCATTTCCTGGCTCTAGTAACGACGTAAAGCTCATGCCGAGCTTAAGTAATGCTAACGCTATTTCCCGCTATATATTAAATTGAGGCCATCACTACAACAAATGAGCGGAGAGTGAGTATTCTAGTTATCTTATTCCCAAAATGTGACTTAAAACAAAATGTAAATAAATAAAGAAATTGTACACAAACAATTTCATTGTTCAAGCATATATTTCATTTTGAAGGATATAAACCAAGAATACTCAAATCGAGACAAATCTGATTGATCCGATCCCAATTTACTTTTATCTCTCCTGCAAATATAAACATATTGTGAGTATTTGTATATTTGTACAGTGTTTACTTTCGAACGGAAAAGCCTACATCCGGCGCTTGAGCTGTATTCAACTTAATAAAAACTTTAACAAATCGTTCAGCAAGCTAGATATATCTTCAATTTTGTTTATTAAATGGAATAGCAAAATATCTTAGAAACTAAATAAAGTAGCGAAAGGAGCAGGGGCACAATTCTTGTGAAGGCTTGTGTATGTAACACGGTGGTTGTCGGTTCTATGCTTATTTAGGGAATGTGTAGATATTGTGTTTGTTTTGCTTATAAGAAGAACGCTTAGCTGTTAAGGCACTATGTTCCCCACTTTCCAATAATTTCAAGACATAGCATGTTGAATAGCGGAACTTAACGCCGCCGTTTACGCTACTCATAACAAAACAGAGTAATTAAATATCACGTTTACATTTCCACTATCACGATTACAGTCACTACGCAGTAAAGGTCGCGAATAAAAAATAATACAAAAACTTATATAAACACTATTACAATGTATGAAAAAAAATCTTCTTATTTCTTTATTATCTCTATATTTTGTGTATTTTCTTTTTCTTTTTGTCTGTTTATTTGTAGAAGTACGTTAGCATACCAGTTTGAAATGGAAAGCTAATGATAACAGATAGCGCGGCGTTAGGTTCCGCAAGTCTACACATACACATTCCAGAAATATTAGCTAACATGTAGTATATAAAAGCTGAATAGAAAAAGTCATAAAGTGAATAGAGTTGCGGCCGGCCGCTAGTAATAATGGTAATAAAATTTTATTATTTCTGGATCTGAACCTGTGACCTAAACAAAGCACTACTGGTAATATAAAACGTTATTTATAAAGGCTCACAAAAACTATACTATCTGTATTTAAAATAACAAATATCAGTATAATGTGCCATTTCCAAACCATTTTCAGGTGCCATGATGTTAAAAAACTTATCTAATTACTTTGTTACCTGAGGCGTGCCATTAGAATATAATTATTATATATTTTGAATATATTTAAATACGTTTTTTTAGCTTTATGCTGTATCCAGTGCATAACAAAGTAGACAATGGGAACCTGGGAGACTAGTGTTCTCTCTCAACTCAAGTCTCAAGAGTCTTTCCCTATGAGGCTTTGCGTGTTGGCAGAGCTCAACGTCGCACTTTGGAATAGGAATCGAACCCACAATCTGTCTCGTGTACAGTCGCACGCCTGTAGTACACACAAGCATAAATAAAACCATATAACCATAACCACTAAACATCTTCCCACACAACTAAGTATTCGATAAACAACACACATTTATGATTCTCTTTGTACTTCCTTTAAAACACCGACTTACAGGGAACCCGCTTCAACCTTAAACTTGTCAATCAATCAATCCGTCAATCTATTTCCGAAAATCCATATTAGACGGCTGGATATCATCAGCTCTGTGAGGGGTGGCGGAATAAATAAATAAATAATTACCGAATGCCCCCAACTGGTTGGGATTTGTAAGAAGAAATTTTGTATTGTTTACACAAACGCTGATTTGTTTTTGGTTTAAGTGATGTACTTATATTTTTTTTTTACATTTATTTTTTTTTATTTGTAAAGGGGTAACTTATTGTAAAATTGTTTGTACATTATCAGAAACAAAAAAAAATAGACAGTGTAAATTGGTCACAAAAAAAAAAGAATTAATAATTTATTTTCTAATAAATTTTATGCTCATATAAGAATTTAATATGGAAATTTAACTATCCCATCCGCTCAATATTTCTAAAATATATTCTAAATATTAAAACGAAAAAACGCTTCCAGGCTATAACTTATGTGTAAAAATTCCAAGGTTTGTTTACATTTGGGACCTAACGCGTTGCATGAATACGTTTCAGGGCTTGAATGTTTATAACATTAACTTAATGCGAAACTTTTATACTGCGAACTTACGATGACCATTGTTACTTTTGGACAGTTTGAATATAATATGAGAACAGTATCTTGGTGGTTTAGATTGACAGTCTACTATTTTGTTGTAGAACTAGTAAGTTGTGAATTCAAATTAACTTGAAAATATTATTAAAAAATATAAATTAAAAATTAAAAAATATAGTTTTTATCATGCAAATGAACAAAAGAATATTTTAAAACATAATTAATTAAAGTAAGTAGAATCAACTCGACATGTTAACTACTAGAAAGTACAAGGTTCAGTCAGCCATCTTCCAATTCCATCATGAGATCAGCTCGTATCATAATTGCCATATGATTGTGTAATTCAGATTCTTACATTTATAGTTATTTAGCTATAGCTTGATACAATAATAGTGTGTTAAAAGTTGGGTAGACCGAAGGAACCAGTGTTACGTGTCGTCCTCCATCTTTTCTCTTGTCTTTTCATTAAGTTTTCAAAACGTTGAGGATTGAGTATCGAAAGTCATCGCTGCATTTGAAAATTGAAAATAATTGAAATATAATTACCCCGAATGGGGATCGAACCTGCAACCTTCGCATTGACAGTTAAGCACTGTCCCACTGCGAAACGAAGCCAATAAACTTTAATTTACACTATTTTCTTAAACAACAAATATATTTATTTAATACTTAAGCTAAAACATTTAATTAAAGTGAGCAAAATCATTTTTCTATGAAATTCAGCTCTGCCCTGTGCCTGCAGTGCAAAATGGTCACTCAAGTATTTCTGTTCTTTCCACGTTAAATACTCTCTTTTCGGTCTTAACAAGTAAATCGCCGTCACCGGAAGTGAACTGTAAATGTGCCGCGCTGTAACGCTTGCCGTACAACGTAAATAACAGTTTTATTTTTAAACAATAAAATATAACGAGAAGTCTGGTTCGTATAAGATTTGCTTGGTACTGAGAATATGAAATTATGGTATATAGGTCAGATTTGCAGAGAGTTGTGGAAAATTTGTTCACTGTACAATATGCATTGTATAGTTTCTAGTTCGAACGGTGTACTTTTTACGCTGTTTTCTGTTTTATATTTCATAAAGTTTACTTGACAAACTCAAATATAAAAACTATATGTATTATTGCACTTGACTTAACAGATGAGATATATATAAATATCGAAATGAGAACGTCACGGGATAGCGACATAGTGTGTGACCGTATGCGAGGTGGTTGTAGTCCTACTCGGAGGAATTAATTAAGTCCAATTCGTCCGTTTGGAAAAAAAAGCATGGTGTTGAATGCCGGAACTAATTACCTCATTGCCCGAAAAATTAATATATACAAATACAAATTCAACCATATTTGTTGTGTAAAATGATCCTAAAATATATAATAAGTCCACTTCAGCCCACTGTAATATACTTGCTAACAATAACCGGAGTAAAACACGCCGCCAACATGAAGGAAATAATTCACTGACGAACAGGCAGATGTATAATTTATTTTTATAGCGACTATTAAGGCGACCGTCCAATTACATAGCAGAGGCGCTATATACTCCTACTATAGATAATACTGAGCCACACTCGATTGCGAAAATAATGGAATTGTTTAGTTGTTGTAGTGTAGCGGTGTTATGATGAAATTTAGTTATTCATTATTAGGAGACAAGAGAGTGAAGTAGAAAGAGATGATCAGAGATGGAAGATATGAAATATATAGGCATATTGCTGTTGAAAGAGTTAATAGCGTCTTAGCTGCATTGATGACACGGAGAAACGTCAGCACGGCTGCTCGTTTGACCGTACACATTGCAGTCTTGGTACGGACGTTGTTATACGGCAGCGAAATTTAGATATTACAGAAGAAGAATGAAATAAAGATGAATGCTGTGAAGATGCTGAATGAAGATTTCTTCGTAGGATATACGATGTCAGCTTCATAGTAATGAAGAGATACACAGAATGGCAGGTACTAGCGAGGGTGTCACGGTGAGAATGAAGAAGAAAGTGCCCAGCTGTTTGAGGCATGTCAAACCAATAAGTGATGAAACAATAGCAAAAAAAATATTATGGCAAATTGAGCGGTAAGAGAGGGAGACCGCGGTTGACTTTCGAAAACACAATATCAAAGATACTGGAGGAAAGGTCACGTAAAATGCGTGAGGACTTCCCGGAGGTAAGGACCTCCCGGATATATAAAGAGGTGGACGAGGCGAGAGAGCGATATCGAGACCGTCGTGTTTGGCACTCGTGAAGCTAATTTATTTATAATTTTTTTTTTTTTGAAAATACCTATTTTATATTTTTTTATATTGCAGAAAACGCTTTTTCTCGTGTAACGAGGTACAAAAGGGGAAGAGCTCAGTGTTAAGACACTCTCTTCCCCAGGTTTTGCTCAATTTTCTAGACTAGAGTGTTGAGTGGCGGAATTCCGCGTGCATTGTCTACCAGAAGAAATAATGTAAATCTATGTTATTATTGTTTCAGGGCTCGTCACCGTTGTTGTACTTCCTTAAAAAAGGAGATTCCGTAAAATGCAACGTATCACTAATAAAGTAGTTTCACATTTTTCCCGCAAATCAGGGTACACCTAGATAGATAACCTAGTCAAGACAATCTGTTCTCCGCTGTCTTTCATCAGTCAAAGGAAAACAATAATTAAATATGTAACTTTAAAATAATAGACTATGTTTTTATTACTTCATGAATGTTGATAATTCATTGTCTTCACATGTCTAACAAAGTTTACTGTATGCTGTATGTACACCGTTATGTTTAACTTTATTCATATAAACTTTAGCCATTAACTATTTTCTTGTATCAAAATACTCAGTAATATTCTAAAAACTTCTCTATATATTTTTATTTACTGCTGATTTCTTTTCTTATTTTATTTCTCCATTTCTTATTATTATTTTATGTATTTCAATTGACACATGACACCGCTAATGCGACTGTGGCTGATTCAGACTCACTTGGGGGATCAATTCTGTTTTAATGTGTTCTTTTGTTCTAGGCAGGACCTAACTTCTCTCTCAAGTAAATCTTCTCTAGATTCTCTCTGCCTATCCTACTGCTTGCATCTCACTGTACGATTGTAAGTGTAATCTTCGCGTGGGGAAATAATTGTATTCAAACTATTTTCAGTTTCTCGTTTTTAGACGAGATCTTATTAGACGAAGTGGCATCGAATTCCTTGACTTTAGAACTTGCAATCTCGAAAATTCGTCGAAGCTATATTGAAGGGGGCATTTCTTCAAATCAAAAATAATTCTCTATGAGTTAGCTATATCCCTTTATTTTGTGGTACAACAGCCTAACCAGCGTTTATGAGATGAATACCGTACAGGGATCCTCTGGGCCTGACGTTTATTTTGGGTGTGGCCGAGTTCATTTTAAAGCTACCTCTTCACTGACACTTTTAATTAATTTGCTTGAAAATGGTTTGTTAGTATGAATATATTTCCTTGTAATTACAATATAAAGTATGGTTGACAAAGTTGTAAGCTATACTTTATTTATATATATATATTCTCCATGTACACTATTATTATCCCACACATAGCAATGTGGGCAGAAAACACGTGGGAACCTAGTACTAAGAAATTCTGTTTCCATTCAGATACTATAGTTCAGTATATAACTAAAAATCTTTTATTACGGACGTCGGACTTTGCCTCGTCACAAGAGCGGAGAAATGAAAATATTTAATATTTCATTCCTTCGAGTGAGAATCGAACCTTCAACTGTCACGTTTACAGTCACTCCTTATAAGCCTGTAGGCCACTGCGGCTTCTATACGCAACATTAAATAACCTTTTATTATTTACAGAATATGAGAAACATTAATATGTATAAACTAAAACTACATTTTCTTTCATTATTCACTGTAATTACGATGCATAAAAACCTCAGCACAAAATTGGACACCGTCCGCGTGAAATATGGCCGTCTTTCATACAAACTAGATGCGTTTTTATTTTTTCAACATCCTCATTAGCGATTACACTATAAATTAAACTCAACTACACTCAACCTTTATTTTTTTCGGCTTCACGCTGTATCACGCACATACCACGCATGGCAGAGAGAGCCTATTGTTAAGACGTTCGACTTTCCGCTTTCCGCTGAATTCTAGAGGCATTGCTTTGCCTCAACAGCAGAGCGAAGAATTATCAAATTATCAAAGAAGAAAATATCAAAAGTTTTATTTCCTCGAGTGGGAATCGTATCCACAACCTGTGGAATGACGATTGGTCTTTATGTACTATTGTGGATGGAAAAAAAACCATTTAAATATTGAGCCCGCCTTTAACTACATACAAAATTTATGTATCTCTATATATTGTGGATTTATTCTTGTCCATATATTATACAGTCCGTCGTGGTGCCGGGGCAAATGCGAGGAACTTTAGATGTGATGATTGTGAGTTCGATTCCTACTCGGGGGAATGAAATATTGAATATTTTCATTTTCTCACTCTGGTAGCGAGCCAAACCTGTCTTACTATTACGTTTTCTCTGCTCATTCTGCTATATGCGGATGTGTGAAGCTATAGAAGCTAATGTTATAGACTAGTATAAATCTTCTGACATGTCACCTTTGCCCATCACATTGCAAAGTCAGTACATAATTCTACATAAGGTAGGTACGCTTATAGTATAAATAAAAAAACTTAGAATATTTTTAATAAAAAAACTACTTTTAATCTTACAAATAATTATAAATATTCAATATGAATATATAAATTTTACTCACATTTTTTACATTTTTCCCGAAACCGATTAGACTAGATAACTATCGTTATTTAAATACATTTCATCGACGTCTTCCTTTACTTCTGTTCTGTTCTTTTATTATGGTTTCGAGTATAGCAGTTGAGCACCACTTCGTCAATGTCACTTTGTATGGAGAACACACGAAAGAGGTACGGAATAAAGACGCAATATAACACAATAGAAGAATACGTGTTGTATATGTTGCTGTGGGTTCGAATCCCACTCTGGGGAATGAATTATTATTAATTAATATTTTCATTTCTTCGCTCTGGTATCAGGGCAAAGCGTATCGTTGAGTTCCGACACTCAACAAGCAATGTCTCAACGATCCAATCGAAAATAAGGAAACGAAGTTTCATAGCACTAAATAGCCTCTGCGTGTTATGTGCGGGATACAGTGTGAAGCGGCAAAAAAAGAAATGACAAAAAGAGATCCAGTTTAAATATCGTATTTACTAATAAAATAATAATTATTATTTATTTTATCAAATGAACAAAATGATAGTAACTAAATATATTTATGCAGGTGGCAATAATAATACTGTACAGAGCGAACGATTGAATAATAATCCACGAGATGAACGAGCCTGCAGCTGTTGACCTATATTGTTTACTTATATAGGTGCGTAATGGAAGGAAAAATGAATCAATGATTTATTTTTCAGCTTCAAGCTGTATCCCATATACGAGTACAGCAGAGTAAGCAGGGAACCTAGTGCTGAGTCACTCCATTCTCTACTTTCAACTGAATTTTTGAGGCCGTTAGTGTTCAGTTGCGAGACTCGACGTTTTGCTTTACTTCGACACCAGGGTGAATGGAGGTATTAAATAATATATTTCACTTCCTCGAGTGGAAATCGAACCCACAACGTTTCGCGGCTACAGTTTGTAGCACTGCGCCACGAATAGCCTCGATTAATATAACGAATATACTACGTACCTGTTTGAAACGAGGCAAAATATAAGCAGATTATTCTTTTTTATTGTGAAGGTATTAAGAAACGTGAACTTTAAGTTCGATATGATATCTTGCTCTTTTAATTTAAGCTGGGTAGGCAGAGAGAACTATTGAAATTATAAACATTACAGAAAAACAAAATATCTCAGGCAGAAATAATATTAAGCAAGTATTTAGAGTATTTCATCATTTATGTATAAAATATGTTAAAATCGTTGTAAAATCGTGTGGTTTAATAAAAATGAAAAGGGTTATATTTGGCCCGGTTTAAATTTATTCACAGAAAAACTTCTAATAGTGCATTGATAGCGTAATAAAATGGAAATGTATAAAATAAACTTAATTAGGTTTTAATTTGAAACAACCTAAATTGTATTTATTTGGCCATTAATTACGCAAAAACTGCTGAACTTATTTAACCTATAATAATTCATTCAAATATTTGCAATAGAATTATTCTAAATTTACAGTGTTTTAACACGGTCTTTTGTTATATTTTTACTTTAATTATAGTTACAGTTTCAAGTTTTTTACGCACACACGAAGAAAGCTAGACAGAGAAAGTGTAATGTTAAGACACTGCGTTGCCCACTTTTCACAACATGATACATACGAGTATAATTTACATATAAACATTCCTTCCGTCAGCGCGGCCGTCGTGGTGCAGCGGCACAAGTATACGACTGTAACGCTACGGTTTTGGATTGGATTACCACTCGGGGGAATAAAATATTTTCCCTCGACCTACCCTGATATGTGCGGGACACAGCATGTAACTAAAAATCAAATCATCAGTCATATATAATGCTGTTTCACTGCGCCATGACGGAGTCTCTTTTTACATATCTCTGTAATCCATACATATATCTCGCAGGCAATTTAAAACGCCTGCGAGAGTTATCGTAGCGTAATGCAAAATGAGAAATTAAGTGAAGCGGAAATAAACAACAGAGTAAAGAGTCACTTAATTTTTTTGTATTCTTCTTATTAAATTAAATAAAAATAGGACATACCAGAGTGTATATATATATATATATATATTATTTTTTTCTGCATTAGCTACGCCACAAGGCCCAAAGTTCTAACCATATTAAAACTTTCTGCGCAGCAGCAGAATGGATGCAAGCCAAGTTACGTCAGTAAGTACAGTCGGTTACCTGAGCTCAGAGTTACTTGAGATGTGTGTTAAACGAAAAGGTTTTAAACTTAATTATAATACGCATGTGTAAATGTAAGAAAGTACTGTTTTTTAGTTCTGAATCCTGTAATGAAATAGACGGAACCCTTATTAATAAATTAATTCATGTTTCAATAGTCCTTAAGTCGTTTAGATAGAAATTACCATGTTAAATCATTTATTTCATGTAATACTGATTTGTATAAAATTTCTTAATTTTGTATGAATTGAAATATATACGTTGTGGGTTCAATTCTCAGGCAATTTGTGATGTTGAGGCGGAAAACGCTAGTATTGCGACGTAGATTACTGATCAAATACACAAGCAGCAGTAGACCTAGCTTAGCTTAGCAGGGAGAATCCGGCTGTTATCTGCACGACAAAGTGACTGTAATAAAAACTAATAATACACTACTAAAAATTTTCAAGGTATGCGGTTATCCAAAAAATACCACAGATAGATGCACAGACACAAAGAAAGGCAATTTTAACTGACTTTTTTTTGCTTTGGTGGTCACTAAGTAATTCAAAATTCGACTTCCTAAAATAAATAATACTCGTGCCAGTACGACAGATCCAATGACGTATTTTTTGTCAAAATCTGCTCATTGGCTTATATATATATATATATTATAATGTTATTATTTTATAAGAAAAATTATAAACATGATAGAGACTTTAATCACTGTACTATAATTTATGCTGAATTTCAATGAGTTCTTTTTGCAACATGCTAATTAAGTTTCATTTTTACGCCGTTGCCATAGGTTCTATTCTAATTTAAATCTGAAATATTCTTTATAGAAATAGACTTTTATAAGCTTCTTCTTACTTTCCTCTCAAAAAACAATAGATTATTTTTTTCTATAGGCTTTTGTACGCCACGGACTTTCCATCGTTCATACCTTTGTTCTTCCTTCCTTAATTAATTTATGGTTTTTGTGAAGTGATGAGGCGAGCTGGTGGTATCCTCATTGCTGTCAATTACAATTGAATTCACTTACAATTACAATTAAATTGTTTTTTACAATTAGAATTACAATTTCAACCGTCTGAATATATAATATGTTAATAAAAAAATATATTTTATCCAAATATTTGCTTAAACCGGCTTCCGTTTAGAATTCTCAGCATATTTAAATACATAGTGAATCTTAAATGGCGTTTTGGCTCGTTTGCTTTTATTAAACCATTTAATTCAATGAGGGTTATTTAGGGCGGAAAAATTATATATTATGTTAAGAGTTTGTATAATGACTGCCTTGTCGTACCTTTGGGTCTTGTTTACGTTACGATCGTAGATTCAATTCTTACTTAAGGCTTTGTAAAATATATGTTCATTTTCCCTGCTTTGATTAAATAGGAGCTTTTACTATTAAGCATCTGTAACTGACGCGGTAGTCCCATAGACATCGTGAAATACAAAATTCGGATTATTATCACTGCCGCTTTCAGTACTCGTCGGATAGTGTGTGACAGGCGGTCGCTGGTAGCCCACGGATGCATACAGAGAGAGACATTACCACGTTAGCGTCAAGGTAATTGTCTACTAGAGAACCACTTCAGTAAAATAGTAATATTTCATATTGTTCAAAATAAATTTATATTTCACTATAAATCTACGTTACACATAATATATTTAAGAGGTATAGATAAATACATACATATAAATAATTTGAAAACACCGCTTCTTAACGCTTCAATTAAGTTTTAGATAGTACGTGTTATTTGAAATATTTCCAACCTGCGCCACTTGTGGGGAGTGCAATCGTTTCTCTAGAGTAAATGGCTAGAGTGTACAATAATAAAATAAAATTGACTATTGGTTTTGTTATTTTTTATCTTCACGCATACAAAAGATACGGCATTTTATGTAGAAAATAACAGATTTTTTTTAGCTTCACACACAGCAAGGTAGGCAGAGGGAACCTGGACATCTAGTGTTGTAATACTTTGTTCCCCTTAAGACACTTTTGCTCCCCAATTTCCGCCAAATTCTAGAAGCATTGCCTGTTGAGTACCAATACTCAAAGAGGCGCATTGCCAGAGCGCGGGAACGAAAGTACTACTAAATATTTGATTGCCACAAGTAGGATTAGAACCCGATTCATATTTAATCTATTCAAATTTTTATATATATATATATATATATATATATATATATATATATATATTTGTCAAACACTGTCGTACTTCCCAGTGTAGAAACATACAGAACTAATTTCCCTGGAGGAAAGCACTTATTCCGTTCTAACTCTATAAGATAAGCTTATCTCGGTTATTCATCACTTGAGTTAGTTGCAAGAAAATTTACAGTACGACCGACGAGTCGTGGCCGAACTGAATTAAGGCTTTTTAAGCTCTTACATACTATGCTCTTGGGAAGAAAAAAAGAAAAAATCCTCAAATCTAATCTGCACGCCCATCTTTGCTTAACTTCAGCCACGACTCGTTGACCGTACTATAGTATTTGGAGGTAAACAATTTTGCTTTGTTAGCTTTATAGTTAGTCTGAAGTGAGTGCGTATCTTTAGATCTCGGCTAGGTTCTGTTTAAACGTACTGTGGAGAGGAATAAAGGGATTTTGTTAGGCTGATTAAAAGGTGTAAAGAGTTTGTATAGTTTATGAACGTTATAGTGGAACAACAAAGATTTTAGTATTTTTTTTAGTATTCAAAAACTCTAAATTGTATATCTCTGTGAAATAACTAAATAGAACTGGAATTGAGTTAGAAACGAACTCACTTCCGCCACATTGACAGTCAGACTCTGCGCCGCTGTATTAACGTCTTTATATAAAAATATTTTATATTATTTGTAAAATATAACTTACTCGACATGTTGTTAGCAGGTCTTAACTAGCTTAAATTTGTTTATTAAATATTATGTAGAATAGAGACGACACGAATAAATTGACCAAAGAGACGTGGCCACGGGATGACGGTAGTTTGACGTGTGTAAAAAAATTATGTTGTTCTTTGCTCATATATGAATTATAATTGGAAGTGAAATTCTCAAACAATGAGTTAATACGCTTTGTTATACAATTTTTATTACATTATCATGAATTCTATAAGGATTTTTCATTGTTTTGAATTTAAAAAATACGACGAATGTTGATACGTCATATAAGTTAATTCCTTATCATACGTATATATTTTTGAACATATATATTACATCTACATTCTTTTATTACAGGATTTATATACATTTTACATTTTTAAATACATTCTTGTAAAAAAAAAAAAAAAATACATTTAAAAATATAAAAATTACATTATTTTTACCTATGTTACATACGTGTTATCAGCACCATAAAACTCTGTTAAATGTGTTGATTCCAGTGAATAATTGATTTTTTTCATTCAAAAACAGTTATTGCTTTGGGTATGGATTTATAATATTATTTGTAAAATAACTATAATGATTGCAAATTAACTTCTTTACAGTTTCTAAATTAAATAAAAAAATATTTAGGCAAATTGAGACCTTTCCTTTTATTATAGTCGCTTGAAAATTGTGTTATATGTAATATTATTATTTATTATATTATATGTATTTAAAGTTTTATTTATATTTAATTATGTATAAAAATCCAGTGGTTACACTGTATTATATGTATATGTTATTGAAAAATATTTATGTTATTGTTCAAAAACATTGCAAATATGTCAAAAGGGTCCTAAAAGTTGGAACTTTGGGTTCGTAGCAATTCTACGTGCTAACGAGCTTTTAAAGCATTCACCGAACTGAGAATATTTTACTCAACATAACAATTACATTCGTAATTACTCGTTATTACTATATTATTTACTGATTATTTAATCTTCAGCTTCAGGCTGTATCCCGGTTGTAGCAGCCTAGGCATAAAGAACGTAGTGATAAAACACTCCGTTCCCGACTTTCCCCCGAATTGACGAGACATTGTTTGTTGAGTAGCGCAACTCAAAGCCGCACTGACTTTGACTTGTTACCAGAGTGAGAAACTGAAACTATTAATTAATTAATTCCCTCGAGTGGAAGTCAAACCTACAACAGTTAGCAGGCTTTAGAATAATGTAATTAACCTCTTTGATGATAATTCAATATATTTTCCTAACTTCACGCTGTGTTCCGCACAAAACTGGGGAATCAGTAGAATCCTGGGACCAAGTGTTAAGACACTCCATACCTATTAAGACACTTTCGCTACTGATGGAACTCAGAAATGAAAATATTAAATATTATAATATAAGAAAATATAATATCATGTAATTATTAAAGTAGAAACTATTCAGTACATGTTTAAATAAAAAAAATAAACGTTCAGAAAAAATTTATACGAGTGTAACATTAGATACTGAGATTTTTCATAATCTCTGAAATACTGTCCGAGCGTCATTTCGTTGAAATTTTAAATTTCAATCTCGCTCGGTCTCGGTCTTCATATATTTTACGCCACTTTCCACTTGTTGATTTCTGTTGTGTCATATTACTCTCATTTATGTTCAATGTAATATTAAAGCAAGAGGTACGTCTTCGTTACTACATGATAAAGGAAATATCCTGAAAAAATATAATTTCATAAAATGTAAGTTTACTGTAATGCAGGTTTCACGAATTCTCGAGGCATAATATTTTGTTTCACAGAGTAAGAATCGAACCCATCACCCGTCACATGCCATCATAATCATCATCCCGTTTATAGTCACACGCTTTGCCGCTGCGCCACGACGGCCTCGTAGGAATTTATAATATAATTGATTAAATTTAAACTTACTAACTTCTATAAAATTATCACCTCATCCGCCACATCAATTATGCAATAGTACAATCTTAAACAAATGCTATCCGTAAGCCCGCATAGATTTCCCCGGCAAGTTCGGAACGTGGGCGCTGGTAACTTCGGTAATTTCTGAGGAAGCCTTCTGTAGAGACTTCACAAAGCAAGGCTATTTCCGTTTGGAGATTGTTTGTTTATATTTTCAAGAGCAATGTCTATTTTAATTGTGATATTTTTAAATTATTTTTACACATCCATGATGAAGACAGAAAGAAGGGAGTGACAGCTCGAAACCGAAAAAAATATATAAAATATGCAGAAAATTTTAATACTAATTTGCATATTATGAGTATAATAATGCTCTTCAACTGACAGGACATTTGTCGTAGAAATGTATTCTTGAGGTGTTGATGTGAAACTCGCAAAGGAAGGATTTACATGGTTCTTTATACAAGAAAGAAATTCTTATACCTAACAAGTGTTAAAGCTTTTTATATAAAATAAAAATTTATATTTAATGAATTTTTAGTATGGAACCTCGTATTGTGATCTCATCCTTTTATAATATAAAAAAATCGCAGTCTACCGGTACGTGCCATCGTGGTACAGCGGCACAAGAGCGTGACTATAACGCGACGGTTGTGGATTCAATCCCCACTCAAGGAAGTGAAATATTTATTTATGTTTATATTTCTATGACTTCGCTCTGGTGTCAAGATAAAGCGAAGCGTTGAGTTTATTTTCAATAGTATTTACCATATAAGGTTTCTTACTAATAAAAAACTCATTTTAGCTAATCTTATAATAAACCAATTGATAACAAGTATATAATATAATATTTAAAAAATCTAATATAGGTACTATGTATCCCAGCAAAAATGCGCACTGAAATGAATCTTTCCATTTTCACATAAAACTTTTCAAACTATATTACATGAAACTATTCTTTTACTAACTAACGACAGAAAACGCTCATCCGTAGAACACCGAAATTTGGTATTTTGGCATTTTAGAGTTATTCAGGAGTATCACAAGAAGCCACTAGGAGAGGATTTGCTGAAATTTTTACGGAAACCGAAACAAAGTTTCGGGCGACCACTAGTATTACACATAAATTACTTTACAAGAAAGAATAAAAAAAGGAAATTCAATTCGTGCATTTCATTTACGATACGAACTATATAAATGTAAAAAAGGTTAAGGGGCTTACGTTTCTTACTCAAGGTGATGAAAAATATATATTTTCATTTCATAGTTCTGGTGTCGAGTTTGTCCGTCTGTCACGACAATTTATCTCGATATCGTGTGGTACCACCATGCGATGCAAGCTATAATTAATTATTACAAACTTCTATTTATAGTTAATTTCATATAAAATGGATGTATATGCTTCTGCTCGTTGACCTACAATCGTAAAATTGGTACGGAACACTCAGTGCACGAGTGCGATTCGCACTTGGCCTTAGTTTTTATTTTTTTGCCTTAGATTAGATAACGGGTTATTACTGTGTTGAGTTGAATATATCCCTAATATGCCACCGGTATCATGTTTTTTATATTTTTCACATCATATTTCAGAAATTATGAAAAGTGGTAAAATGAAACATGCTGAAATAATAACATTAAATTATAATTAACGCAGTTATAAAGAAATCGTCGAATACTGTAATTTTATTTAATGTCAGTTAACAGCTATAAGTCATTACATGCGTCGACAGATGTGATCATTAATTCGGTGAAGTCCAAATTTTATACACATTTTAATTATATGTTTAAAGGTTGTTGTAGTACAGTGTAGCGTTATTTTGCTTGAATGGACGTTATGGTTCTAGGTTCATATCCCACAATAGGAAATGATTGTATTATTTTTTTACATGGTACATATCTGAAAACAAGAAAAATTGCTTCTTACTGTACTTAAGAACATGTCAATAATTTATACCCCCGATTGGGAATTGAAGTCACAACCCTCGCTCAAAATAAAATAAATAAATTTAAATTTTATTGCCTTACACTGTGTAAGGAATACTGATGTTGAATAAGGCGAGAATCGTACACGACCGCTGGACCTAGTCCCCAATGGATAAACAGAATGGACAGAATAATAACTCAAATAGAAATTATTATGAGTATAAACTATAAAGTAAAGTAAAATAAATGTAATATCACAATATGAAAAGAAACTTATGCTATCTATCAGTACAAAAGGCGGCCTTAAAATTCGCTAAATGAGCGATCTCTTCCAGACGACCTTTGGGTATAGGAGAGGAGACGAGAAGAGAGGAGAGGAGAGGTGAAATGGGAAGAGGTGTACAATTATACCTAGATCAATAAATATCTAAATATTGAAGTATAATAGTATATAAACGTACGTACGTATAGAGGTATACATAACTTTAGTTATTTTCTACACAACGGTGTCGGCATTTTTTTATATGAAACTTAAGCAATACTTAAACGAAAACCAGTTAAAATAACTTAAATAACGTTTTAAACTTACCAGCTCTTAACTAATAAAAATAAACTTTTTATATGAATATAAAGATCAAAAGGCTCAAATATAAAGCAAGTAGAGAAAATTTGCACATTGAAGGAAATGTTTAGTATACTGTTAGATATTTAAGACGGATTTTTTACGTTAAAATATAAAAACCCGACCAAGTGTGAGTCGGAGCGCACACGCAGAGTTCTATATTATTATCTATAAAAACGGCATAAAAATCACATTTGTCGTATGGGAGCGCTTAAATATTCATGATTCTTGTGATTCATCGTGGTGACAGGCGGACAGATATATAACTTCTTTAAGCAATACTTAGTTACGTAGCCACAAAAGTCAATAATACATTTATTTTTCTCTTCATCTTTCATTATACCAGGAATTTTCTCAATAGATATAGTCATGTCCATTTATAGTTCAATGTCCAGGCGGGCTCTGGAAAGGGTTGAAGAGTCCATGAAAAGATGTGACATGGTTTCCTCCTTTTGGAGGTCACACTTGCATTCTACGCTATTGCTTCGCTTGTATTTTATAGCTCACGTGGCCTATAAATATCGGTGTAAAAGTTACTGTCATCATTTCCTCTTTAACCCTTCTCTCTTCTTCTGGGTAACCCGTTATAGTCAGGCTTTTTGGTAATTCAAGGTCGTTCTTTTAGCCAGTTCATGCGCCCTCTTATTGTCCGGGATACCAGCTAGCGCTTTCATTCGAAAGCCCTCATTTGTCGCTATAATAACACTATCAAATGTAAAAAAAAATTGTGTTTTCTCACTATCACTACCCCGTACCGTTTGAATAAAAAAATACTAATAACATCCATATTCACGTTTAAAAACGTTCCAACAAAGGCAGCTATAGAGGCAGAGCTTGCTTGGATTGTTTACATTTCATTAAATACATCCAAGTTGAATGTAAAGTGGATGTTTTTATCCTTTTATGTTTGTTTGGTTTATAACTCACATTCGTTGTCCCGCAACACTCATTATTCCTGTTATTCATATTATATTATTATCTAGATAAGTCCAGCGAGTAAATAGATTTAAATTAGTATAAAGTTGGGGGAGGAGGGAGGGGGAGGGGGTGCTTTCGGGATGTCTGAAGAAAGACTGCTCTTGATTAACAATCCTTAATTACTGTACTTAAATTATTTATAAACCTACACACTGATAAACGATATATATAATAAACGATATATAATAATTTTAATGATATACAATATGTTTTTATAAAAGTTACATAAGTTATAGGTGTAAAAAGTATATAACAACATAGTAACTAAACTTTTACATAAGGTAGGTAATTGAAAAATAATTTTAAGATACGGTATTATTATTAAAGTAATTTGCCTTTTAATTAATACTTTTAGTTGATAAAATAACTATCATTTTCTGTTACAAAAAAAAAACAAAGTAACACGAAATAATGACAGTGTTTGTCAATATAATAATAATTCTTGAATTATCTTAATAACGCAGATTTCGATAGAAGGCGCTAAGAGTTCTCGCGATTTTTCCATTAATAGGTTAATTATATTTTCCTTTTGCTCACATTTTCCTCTAAGATTATTTGTCAATATCAGTATTTATATAATGATTCCCTCTTCCTTATTTCTGTCTCCATTATTTACGCTTTAAAAGCTTTTATATTTGTTTTACGCTTCACTTCATATTTCTTACATTTATATTTTTTTTTTGTTTCGTGATAGAATATTTTTACCAAAGTTCAATAATTTAAATATATTATTTTTATAATTTAAATACTGCCTTTGATAAATAATCCTTTATAACTGTACTTAAATGCTAAATATACATGATATATCAATCTACAAATACATACATACACGAGTATACACACACTACATTAGCGTTGTATAATTCAGCATTTAAGATAGTAAAAAATATTATTATTTTGCTTCATAATTGTGTATAAAGTTCTCGTGAAGTAGTGGCACGAATGTAGGATGTTCATTCTCGCGGTGACAAAGCGCAGTGTTGAGCTCTACCATTCAACAAGCAATGTCTCCGTCAATAGGGGAAAATAGTGTCTTAATAAGAGATATTCTCAACTAAATGCGGTATACGACGTGAAGTTAAAATTGTTTGTTTTTTCAACGAACAAGAAGAAAAAAATAAATATTGAATTGATCAAAATGATTTGTTATCACTTTGTAATAAAGTTTGTTAGTGTCAACATTAGTAACCACAATAATCTGAAGAAACTTCCTAAGCGAATAGCGGAAATCTTCCTCAACATTACCAGAGTCTCCACAATGGAACCGTTATGAATGGTCTTCATAAATCATGTGTAGAAATGAATCGCTTATAAAACTTGCTAGAATAGATGTTGGCGAGACAGGAATGGATTGTGGGGTGAGAAGCAATAAAATTTTTCTTGAAATTTGATATATTACTTATAGATATCGCTTTTTTGAAAATACAGTGGCTAGTACTCTTGGCGCAGAGGCTTAAAGTGTGATTATAAACGCGACTGATTGTGGATTCGATCCCCACTCGAGGAAATTTTCTTCTCCTGAGTGTTGAGGTAAAGCGCGGCATTGAATTCCACTACTACCAAACTACCAAATGTGAAATAGAAAAATGTGTGTGAACACATAGTAGAAATGAAACATCAACAGATAAGCGTCATCCTCTCTCCGCCCCTGCCAGCAGTTCTCTGCCTATGTTGCTACCGGTTCTCACCACGTGATACCGCCTACCCCAGAATAAAAGTCTGAAACCGATCGGTTCAATTAAAAGATTAAAATTATAACAAAATAAGAATAATAAATAGAGTAATATCACTATATAAGCTAACACTATGTAGACATAAACTTTACAGGCGCGTGAAACAATAGTGCTGTACCCAAGTAGGAGTAACGTGTTTGGAGTACACGCCTTTAACGATCTAATAAAAGTGTAATGTCGTCCTTATTTCAAAGAAAAAACCGAAAGAATATTCTTATCTAATGTGATAATTTTAAAAATCTCTTTTTGTTTACAAAAATATCGCAATGAGTACTATAATTACTTTGAGACTAAATAATTCAGCTCAAATTGCACGGCGTTGAGTTCCGCAACAAAACATGCTTTATCTCAAATTCGGGTAAAACGCAGGGATCGGTGTGTGTTATCATTAGTTTCTTTCTGCCTATCCTGGTGTAGGAAAAAGCAAAAAATCTAAATTAAATTTTAAAAAATCCTTAATATTTATTTTATTTTCCTAATATCCGGGGGTCATTCTTTGATGAAAACCGTGGATATTTTTTAAATTAAGTGTAATTTAAATCTTTATTAAATGAACGTTGAGTTATAAATATACAATTATAAGTCAAAATTATAATTTGTTTTGTTTAATCTACTATAGACATTTATTTATATTCATATACTATTGAAAATCTTCGTGTTTGTAATGCTGCGAGCATATGTATATAAATACATATATTTACATTTAATAAGCCGAATTAAATCTAAAATCTAATTAAAATCTTATACCAGAAATATCAAGAAAATAAAATAAACAAACATATTATAGCTTATATCTCAGCAATTTTACTGTCTGCAATTTCGAAACACTTTACAAATCACTTATAAAAGATAAAGACTCACTAGGCATATCCAAATCACTGATAAACTCTTCAGTCTCAACGAACCCGCGACCCATGGTTGACATAGCAACCAGAACAACCAGGCACTGCATGAGCACGCCTCCCGGGCCCACTCTTGCTAACGACTCCATCAGTGACCATTGCAAAACGTCACATTTCAAATATAATGAACAGACTTTGATACAGCTTTCACAGATTTTGACAATATCTTTCAGCGAAATAAGCTCTGCCGTCTCTACTACGTGCGTGCGTTACAGCGGCGCGCGGCGGACTGAACGCCGTACACCACATTGTGTATAGCCTGCTCGATTAATATATTTTATATTAATTTTAAAATATTTTTTGTAAATTTTCTTTTTATATTGGTATATATAAAATTATACCAGTCGTCGCCCGCAACTTTGTTTACGTGTACTTTAAGACGTAAGATGGAACTGGAAACTTCGACGTTAGATTCCCTTTATTTACCCTGCTAATTAATTAATTAATCAGCTTCACGCTTTATCTCGCACACAGCAGGGCAGGCAGAGGGAACCTAGTATTAAGACACTCTGTTCCCCACTTTCTGCAGAATTCTGGAGGCATTGCGTGTTCTCTTCATACATGCTCTCCGATGGATCCTGATGCTTTTTACGAAACCTTTCGCCAGTATCTCTGATTCATTGCTTAAGAAGGTCAACCAAGGCCTTTTTCTGGAAAAACATGAGTTCTTAAAGAATATAATATCGATATGAATCAACCAAAAATATTCTTCTAGTCTTAGTAACCCCTGCTTTACTTTTATTAGAAATTCCTTAAATGTTTACTTTTGCTATAAATTCCCAAAAGTCTAATAAGTAGCAAAATGTCAATATAAATCTTGAAAATATTTTTTATGGTTAGCCGTATGTGCGATAAGAGGAGTTTGCATTTTTTAGAGTTATTTCTTAGTTTGGGTTATAATACATATATATCTGATATATATTGTGGCCATGGCGTATCAGAGTAGACACTGATTGGAAATGCGAAGGTTGTAGATTCAATCTCTTCTCATAGTAAGATAAAATAAAGTGCGGCTTAGACTTCCGCTATACAACACGTAATATTGGACATATTGAAGTGGAAAATGACGAATGTCTTGAGTGGCTTGACATTAGATTTTTATTGCCTACACTATACTTAGTTAGTTATTATACTTAGTTTTTATTTTTCATTTATATCTAAATTCAAAATACATAATATTTATAAAACAACGGTACATACTCTAACAATTAATAGTTTTTGCTTGAAATTTCTAAAATTGGAGTAAAATTATAATTTTAAGTAACTTCAGGTTAAACATAAAAATAAATTTTTGCTCACTCGTATTGTGACCTAAAGTTACAACTTCCTTCCAAACAAAGTAAAAATATTTAATTGTATGGAGAAACAGTGAAAAAAGTCAAACACTTTTCGTTATATAATATATAAATTATAATGTAACGACCAAAGAATTGGGGTCAGAAAAATGATTAATATTCATAGAGTTCCTCGTGTTAGAGATTTAGTTTTATTAATGGTGTATTGGAGAGAAGGAAAACGAAATACTTAAATACTTCATTGCAGGTAAAATCATACATAAGAGTATGCAGATTCAGTGCTCGATCCTATTCTTTTTTTTATTATTTAAAAAAATACTTCTATGAACTTATAAAATAGACATCTTTTTTTTATTTTATTTTAATTCGAGGCCGTCGTGGCTTAGGGGCACAAGCGTGCGACTGTAAACGCGAAGAATGTGAGATCGGTTCCCACTCAGAGGTATTAAATATATATTATTTTTATTTCCTTATTCTGGTAAAAAATATTTGAAGATATTACAATAGAATCTTTAAAACCAAGACAACGAAAGTTCATTACGAAAACTATTCGCTTTTTCTAGACATTGCGTATCGAATAGGAACGAGTATATTCTAAGTTTTCATCTCTTGCAGTTGGTAGGTTTGCTTGACCTTGTGACTTACACTAGTACTTGATTTTTCTTCTGTACACTCAGTTGGGGACTTTCCATGACATTGGACAGGCAGGGCTGGCCTAATACATTAGCCACCACCAAGCACAGACCTAACGCCACTGGATTTTTTATTTTCTAGTTACATAAAATAATATAACATTTCACAATGGAAAGATCAGAGACATTAATATTTTATGGAAAACATTCATCTCATCATATCAAATAGATTTATAGTCTAAAATCATTAAAATTTTATGAAAAACTATTTCACCGCGGAAAGTAGGGAGTGGAGTGTCTTAACACTAGACCTCGATAACATACCTCGCAGTGTGAGTGGTCACTACTCTATTCGTGTCCTCACATACAAAAAACATACAATTATTTGTGATTATTTCACTCTATTTATATTGCAGATTTCAATTCTCAGAGACCAAATTGTTTCTTTACTCAGTTCTCACGTATCATATCGTTATCAAAGAATTAATGTATGAAAATCGAATCTGAAATGTAACATACAAAATTATAAAATATGCATTTTAGAAAATATTAAACAATCATGTCTATAATAATAGCAATGGTTGGTTTAATTTTGTAAATATTGTAAAATATTTAATAAGAAATTAAAAGCTTTAGTAAAATTGCTAGAATTATCTGTTTGAACTTTGGTGTAAAACTAAAACTAAGTTAGATAATCCAAAAGGTGAGCAAAAGCATAAGCTTGTTTTGTGCTTTTAAGCTGAATGTGTTTAAAGACTTTTTTTAATATCATAAAAAAAATTATACGTATTATATAAGGTAGCAGTAATTGAACCCACGTCTGTTGAATACCATCGAAGCGCTCTAACCACTAAGCCATATGTTATCATTAAGCTGCGTTGAAATTTTTCTGTAAGGAGATTTTTTAAAAAATTTAGCTGCCCAATGATAATATTTTTAGAGTTATCGTTTGGTAAGAGCTCCACAACCCACTTTTATAGAAAACATATAAAAACAATATAACGTAGAGGTATTTTGGACCCGCGCTTCTTCAAAGAGATGACATGCACACCGATATATTTGAATATATTCCCCATGATCGATGTATATAACTTAGTATCACAAAGGCAAACAAATTTAAGCCATATTTGAACTGAAATAGACTGAGAAAGAGATGAAACAAGCATACACATTGTTTTAATCCATATTTTCTTTACCACATTTCGTCCCACTCATTTTCGACAGAACCATGTGTACTGTAAGTAGGATTTCAATTTTGAAATTAATGACTTTGATTTTGAACTGTGGCCAGTCGTAGCGCAGTGTCAGAGGTTAGTGTGACTATAGTAAATGCTATAGGATGTGGCTTCAATTCCCATTCTAGGAAATTAAATAAATTTTACGTTTAATATTTCTATTTTGTTCGCTCTGATGTGGAGGTGAAGCGCGGCGGTTAGTTCCGCCACTCCATACGCAATGCCAGTAACAATAGTTTATATATTGTTGAAGCAGAACACCACGTAAAAGCCTCACATATGTAGTAACGTGATAAGCGGATTCGAATGTACTCGCTTGACCTGTTTCAGTATTGACTTCGTCGTTGTGGTTCGACGCCTTCCTTACGTTATTTTCTTCTCTTAGTATATATACATATTCTTTTTCTTTATTGCGAATTATAATTGTTTTATTCTTTACATTTTTAAAGTGTTAATCCAAGCTTAGGAAGAAAAACACTTTTTTAGAAAACGTATAAAAATTTGAACGTAGCGGGATTTGAACCGGTGCCTCTTTCGAAGCCGTCGAAGCGCTCTGACGAAATAAGCCTTAATAATACTTTCTCATCGGGTTACGGCAACATTCTTATATGCTTCTTGCAACTAATTTTTTGTTGCTGGCATCTCTCCTCTGTGGGGAGATTTCTACAAATTTCCGCTGCTAATAGACTTTCCTTATTTCCTTATTATCCTTCTTAAATGTGGAATAATACCTTAAAAATGTAAAAAATATTTAATAAATAGCATTCCCTCTCGCCACACGACAATTCTAAGTAATTATCTTTGGGTGGTAACTAAATAATAAGTTGCAACAAGCAAGGCTTTGCCGAGTTACCAAAGAGGAAATGAAATTATTGAATACTTCATTTGCTCAATCAACACGCAATGAAATCCTTTATGGAATTTACGTCCTTACAATAAACTACATATATAGCGAAGCTAAAAATCTTAATAAGTGCATGTATAATTAAAAATATTAATTTTCTTTATATCGAAAATAGAAGGTTATAATTTTAGTTTGAATATTGTAATAGCATGTGTATATGTCTACCTTCAAATTTCTCTAAAACTAAAAGTTGTATTGAAATTATTCTCTTGACTTTTTCTTGTTGGCTTATTTAAATGTGTCTGATATTAAAACAGCTTCACGCCACATCCCGCACACAGTTAAGACACTCCGTTCCCCACTTTCTGCCGAACTCCGGAGGCAATGCGTGATTTAAAACTTATAATCTGCTTGTAAATGATTTCCAAGCGAAAACAAATGACACACACCTATCACACGAATTAATTTAAATACGTTTTCGCTAATCTGCTTTAATTCAATTAAATAATCGATTATGCCAACACTATAAATATAATAAATGAAGAATTCATTTTTAAATTTTACCTCATGATCATCATCATCATCATTTACAGCCATCGATTGTCCACTGTTGGACATAGGCGTTTCCCAATTCTCGCCACCACACTCGGTCTTCAGCCCTTCGGACCCATCCGCTTTCTGCCAACCTCTTTAGATCACCGGTTCATCTAGTGGGTCGTCCCACTGGACGTTTCGTATGGGGTCTCCACTCTAAGACACGTCTGCCCCAGCGGCCGTCGGCTCTACGACAAATATGAATATTACCTCACAATACAAAGAATATATCTCTAAAATACAAAACATAAATCCTACTAAAATATAAAATATTATACAGAATTTCCATATTTATTTAGCTTTTTAAACAGATTTCATATAAAAAATCTTCAGCTTTGCCTAATCTCATGTTCAACGTCTTACAAGCGTGAGCAAAGGTCTCTGCGACCTGTATAATCCAACGGCGTTACGTGCGCGGCACGCGTACGGCACGTGTACGACAGACTGTCGAGTCGACAGGTGAACTACGTAACCTTTGAGTTTTACATCGACTGAGGTAAATGTGGGATGAATGCATGCTTGCATTTGGTACAAAAATGATGTATATGCGTTTTTAAAATATATGCGATATGATCTAAGCATATGTATATGCTAACTATAGGCAGAGAAGATCCTCGCAAACTAGGACACGGAGTGTCTTAACACTAGGTTCCATCTGCCTAACCTGCTATATGCGGCAAAAGCGTGAAGCTGATTTATTTATTTTATTTTTGAGCATGAAAGGAGCCATCAATGATTAAAACCAACAGCCACCGTGCTACTTCAATTAAAATCTTCTATTGAACGAATACGATAGAAAATATGTCATTGTAGTTACTTTATGGAGCGAATATTTCTCTACACAATTCTTATAGCAATCGAATGCTGTATTCTATATTAACGCAACGCTTAGGGCTTGGATGAGAACGAAGTCGGTTGACCCACTTCATCAGCATTGGTTTCATAGCCGCTAGCTTTTCATGGTGTATCATTTAAAAATAAATTTACTTATTAAGACTTCCAGGAGGTACCCATTTAAGTTTATTTATTTGTTTTACGCTCGCGGTCTTCAAATTAAAGTGTGTATATTTTTTATTATTAACTATCCAACATACGAAATTTCAAATTATACGTTTTTATATTTGAAAAGGACAATTATTAATACAAAATTTCAACTCCTCTTTTGGACTCAATCCAAGTTTCATTTTATTATTTCAGACATTAGGGCGTACGTAGACCTTTGAATATGTCAGTCACCTTATTGCTGTTCCGATTAATAAGTTGATTACTGTAAAATTTCACCAAAATCGGTTCAACAGTTTTTGCGTAAAAGTGGAACAAATATTCAGCTTACACTACAAAAACAGTAGTAACGAGGGCGGACTAGACGTCGAATGTCTTTGATGAAAATCACGTTTCTAGCGACGTTATTGCCTTTGAAATACTAAAATTTATGAACAGATATTATTTATTTACTATTTGCTTCTTACGAACGACAGATATATAAGACGTTTCTATGTAATATTAATCTATATATAATATATACATATACTTATAATAAAACCGTATCGAGTCGTTGTCTGTACTTGGAAGATATTTAAAAAAATGTTATTGGGGACCCTTAGTAACGTAATAAAACCCAAACCAATGATTTTTAAAATTTATCTCTGTTTGTCTATTATATGTTATATGTTTTTATCGCTAATCTCAGAATTGGCTTAACCGATTTGAATGTAGTTTTACTATTAACTAGATTTTAGCAAGCTTCCGTTACCATATAGGGTTTTCTAGTGCAGGGACACAAAGTGTGACTGTACACGCGACTGGTTGTGGGTTCGATCCCCACTCGGGTAAACGAAATATTTATTTATAATTTATATTACCGTTTTCTTTGCACTGGTGATACGGAATGCTTCTAGAATTTGGCTGAAAGTGGAGAAAAGGGGTTCCCTCTGCCGACCCTGCTGTGTGCGGGATAGAGCGCGAAGCGATTTGATTTGATTTTATTTAATAAATTTTCATTTCTTCACTGTGGTAACAAGGCGTTGATTTCCGGCACTCAATTCTTGATGCCTCGATAATTGCGCGGAAAGTGGGGAAACCTGTGTGTTAATACTTGATTCCCCCTGGATCCTCTGCTATATGCAAGATATAAGATAATTCTGAATCTGAAAAAACACTTAAAATACTGTTTACCTATTTTGTAAGTTGAAATTTCACACTAAATAAATGTAAACTTATGTTTGTTAACATTATCCGCCCGTCACAAAATTTGAGGTAATTTAAAAGCACAATCCTGAAATTGCTGTAGAACCCTCTGTGAGCAAGTCATATCAAGTCATAGGCATATAAAGGGGACGTTGCCACTTATTGATGTAAGACGCACGCGCAGCCGTAACCGCTGTGCATAGAAACGTGAAATATTGACATACTGTATATTCATGTAGTTCAAGCACGCGATGCCGCCTAAGTCTGCTAGACAACATAGAACAACATAGAATAAATGTTAGTAAATCTGTCTGTCGTGGCGCTGCAAGAGCACAATCGTGCGACTGTAAACGGAATAGATTTTGGATTTTATTCCCGCGCGTGAAATATTTCATGTTTTCATTTCCACGCTCTAGTAACGAAGTAAGGCTCGATGTCAAGTTCTGCCACTCAAAACCCAATACCTCTAGAAATCAAATCGGAAAGTGAAGAGGAAATTTAATGGGAACGAAATGTCATAACGCTGGGTTACCAGGATCCCTCTATTTACCCTGCTATGTGCGGGATATAGTGTGAATCTGAAAAAAAATGTACCTAACTATCACTTTCAATAAAATAATATGTATATTTTATTAACACGACCTTAGAGAGGACAAAGCACAAAAACTTAGACGAAAAATAATTAGCCATTATAAGTAAAAAACAGATAAAAAATATAAAACAAAATTGTTAAAGAATTGTTAATATAACTTCTTAAAAAGGGGCGATAAAAAGTAAATTATGCCCGATGTATTTGAATGGTGAAGGCGGACCTCTTTTCTCTGTTAAAAATATACTAGTTTGATTTTTTCATTAATCTAATCAGATCAAAGAATTACTTTCTTAATAAACTTAGAACAATAGAAAATAAAATATTTTTTACAGCAGATTAAATTTTTCACATCTAAAAGTTAGTAATTTAAATAATTCTGTTATAACACTAACAACTCTATGTCCTCAATATTGGCTGACGCGCAAACCACTTTTTAATGGAGATGAATGATATGCAAAAAATGAACATGACGAGTAGTCATTGTACATCGGCGTATCAAAGGTATAAAAATCATTAAATATTTTCATATATCAATATTGCAAGATAAAAATAAAAAAAATGAAGCAGTCCTGACGCAGGTGCACAAGGATGTGATTATAAAGCGGCTGTTGTAGGTTCGAACCCCACTCGAGGGAATGAATTATTATTTATTAATAATTTTCATTTCCTCGCTGTGGCATCAAGGCAAAAAGCCCCGGAGTTGAGTTCCACCATGAAATGCCCCGAAAAATTAAGCGGAAAGTCGGGAACGGAATTTCTCAACACTAGGTTCCCTCTTCCTACCGTTCAATATGCTGTTCTCTCTAACTATCGCCGGTAGGATATGCGGGATAAAGCGCGTAACATTATTATCTTTTAATACATTCATAATAGCTTTCATTCAGAACAAACTCCTAAGAACCACCTGTCAAAATTACCTTCCATATAAGAATATTACGTGACCTAGCCTGACATTGGGAAGTTTCATCATTAAAAACTCTACAATCATATCAGTTGCCTGACATTTTACGGAAACTAAAATAATATTCCGTTAGCGTGTAAAGGCGCGTATATATCTGTGTATAAGCTGATATACCATAATGGCATGACTAGTGTCCGAAGCGTTTACGCGTTAAATCTATGAAATGTCAAACATTTTATTCTTAAAAAGATTTTTTAAGCTTTTAAGCTTAAAAATTTAGGAGATGGGATTTTTGGGAGATTGGAACTGGATTATTTAATTACAGTTCGTACGTGTCACAACTGAAAAGTATTTCGGGAAATTTACGCATCTAAAAGCACTGTTTTCTTTTGAAATAAAATACTCATACGGTTTGACGTATGCGTATTTTATTTTAAAATTAAATGAAAGATAAGGATTTTATTTATTTGTAAATTTAGTTACGATGCGTTACAAGGCGGAATCTAACGCCGCGCACTAGCTTCAGAAGAATGAAAACAAATTTAATGAAGGCCAATGAGTTCTGCCACTCAAGACGCAATGCCTCCAGAATTCGGCATAAAGTGGGGAACGAAGTGTCTAAACACCGAGGCTCCCTTTGCCTACCCTGCTGTGTGCGGGATACAGCGTGAAGCTGAACTAACAGACATGCAAAATAATTAATATTTCAATTCAACCCGATTCATGCCAATATAAGATTCTGGAGACAAACATTTTGCAAGTGTCAATTTTACTTAATCCTGAAGTGGAAGCAGGTACAAGTAATTTGCCTAATTACGTTATAAGAACGAATTTCTACGTAGATGCCTGTACACGCTTTAATTTATTTATAACTAGCGAACAGCTCGCGGCTTCGCCCGCTTAACTTGTGAACTATTTGTTTAGTAAGTATACAGAATTACTTTCCTGCTTTAATAAATAATATATGCTTCAGGCACATTTAATATTTCTAAAGTGAATACCTTCCACTTTAGAAATCCTAAGTGTGTTTTTTAAATTTATTAATTTATGTAATAAATTGTGTAAAAAAATCTCTTTATAATTTTGGTTATCGATGTATTTAGACATTTCCGTTTATATTATACCGAATACTAGAGGCATTGCGCGTTAAGTGGCGGAACTCAATACCACGCTTTACCTCGCTACCAGAGCATCGAAATCACATATTAAATATTTCACATCATTGAATGGGAATCGAACTCACAACCTGTCGCGTTTACAGTCGCACGCTATCGCCCCCGCGCCACGTCTGGCCTCAAATAAATAAATCTTACTGTTAGATATTTCTAAGACAAAATAACTTGCTTCTCTCCTCTTTAAAATACAAACTGTATATTGGCTTCCAGAACGATGTAATTTTAAAAGCACAGAATTCCATATAAGCACTAAACTTACAAATAAAAATGATAAAGTTGTGCAATCGAAGATAAGAAAGTTCGAAAGCTCCAAGAGCTTTCAGGAAGGAATCAGGGCAGAACCAATAACTATATTACTAGTTATGGGAATACTCACAATTACTTGGTGATTTGAAAATATATTACTTAGAAGAAAATATTATTATACACATTTCTAATGCTTCATAGAAGAAAAGGCAATGGGAAATGTTTTAATTTGAGACATTAAGTATTCAGTCGCGGGATTTAAGTCCACAATGTTTTTTATTAATATACTAACAAAATACTAATATTTTTTGCTTTATATTTGAAAACAACTAAAAAATTTTGCATAATTTCATTATGTCAGCACTATGCAATATATAGCAATGGAAACCATTTGGGACGCTTTCTGGGTAGTATGAATATTTTTAGTGCAGGCCGTCATGCCGTGGCCGAACAACGTCAGGCACACGTGGTGGTAGTTCGATTCTCAGAGCTGTGAATTATTTTCATTTGCTCTCTCTGTTAAAAAACAAAGCTCGGCTTGGAGTTTCGCAATTCAACAACAATCGCATACAGTTCCGTAAAGAACAGTATGTAATTATATTAAGTTAGATGGTAAGTTCTCTCTGGGTACCTTAGTACCCAGATGTAGGGAAAAAGACAAATTATAATATAGCCCGTTATAGTTAAAAAAGCAGTGTTAAGTTCTGCCAATTCAATTCAAATGCAGTCTCTTGTCGATGCTGTCGACGGTTGTGGGTTCGATATCTAACCAAGGAAATGAAATATTTCATTTTTTATTTTTTCGGTCTGGTGTCGAAGGAAATTGCGGCGTTGAGTTTCTTCAGAATTAGGCGAAAGGTGAGAAGCCTAGTTTTTTTCACTAGTCGGCACCCTCTGCCGACCCTGCTATACGTGGGATACAACGTAAAGAAATTAGAAAATAAAACTTTAATAAAAGTAAACTTTTATAGTTATAAAGTTATAAAATACATTAAAGTTATATTTGACGTTGAAAAATGACGTTTTCCATTGACAGACACTTGGCATAACCATGCCATGAGGGTCATAACGATAACACCTCCAAATCTTGTATGCTCTAAGCGCCTACGAACATACTAAAGGCATATAATATTTTTTTACACTTTAGTATATTAGATTCGAAGGCGTTTGTTATTTATTTACTGATAGTACTCCCAGTGTTGTGTAAATGCGTACAGAAACTTTCAAGTCTTATAAAATAACGAAGGTCTGGCTACTGAATAATTATATGTCATTAATGAGGCTCGGGAGTTTCATTTAAGAACATATCTGACAAGAATTATGGTAGCTTAATATGTAAAGAATGAACAAAACATTTTTTTTCGCATTTCTTTTTTATACTCATATACAGAAGAAAATACAACATTTATGAGTATTATATGTTTAGACATGCCAACCTACTGTTACAATTTTTTTTTTATTTCATCAATTTAAATATACAAACACTCATCAATACGAATACGTAACCCAAATGTGAGATGACGACGTGAAAAAAAACGAAAGTTACACGCCATAATATTTTGAAAAACTTTATCTAAGTCAAAAAAAATTGATAAAAGTTCTACACAAACAAAAGAGCTTTTCATCGCTCCACTCCTGCATTTTATCAGTTTATTTTAAGCCACTTCGAGGCTCTTTACGTGCCCAGAATAAATTTCCCTACAAAAATCACCACTTAAAACTAGGAATGTTGAGAAAAAATTGTTTTTAAAATATATTTTTTGATGGTGATCCTAATTAATTACCGTGTATGTTATTATCATTATGAAGATAAATTAACTAGTTGGTATACCTAAGATCAAGCCTTTTAGTTACATTACTTTTAATTAAAAGCTTATAATGTTATATAAGCAATTTCCTCTGGACTTCCTTGGATGAAAATACATATATCATATAATATTGACTAACACACTCGTCTAATAGAAACCCAATAGAGCATTTCGGTGCATGTCACTTACCTCATAATCAAGGCCGAACACGAGATGTGATGACGAATTATTGAAGACCGATGAACAGGTAAGTGAGGTCAAAAATGTCGATATTTTTACTTATTTACTAGGTGGGGGGGGTAAACCTGAGTAGTAAAGGTGAGTGTTGATGATCATCACAAAGAGGCCTCTTTTAAACCTACACCCGGAATCACAAGTCCCGGGGCTACTCGGGGTTACTCCCTCTGCCACACGATGGACCCGGCACCCGCACGGTGAATCCATGGAATGCTAAGAAGTTCGTCTCTCAGAACTATGTATAATAATTCTGTACGGGAGTTTCTAATTGGCCTGATTGGAGAAAATTATATATATATATGTATTATATAATTTACAATTAACCACCCACACTCACAGGTAGTTAGGAATGTGTGCTGCAGAGATGAACTGAAGTATAAGATATTATCAATGTCAAGATAATGTGTTATTCTCTGTACAGGATAATGTTTGCCGGATCTGATACTTAAATTATTATCCTTGTGAAACACTGGAAATTTAGCTAAACGTACGCAATAGTTATGAATTCGGAATATCAAATCCTTATTAAAGAGTATACAACAAATACATATTATTTAGTTTATTAGTCAGAAATCAAAGTCATCAGTGTAATAATAAAAGTGAAATATCTTTCAGTGATATCAAGGTAAAAGTAGTAGGTTTATATTAAAGTTACATCGATATAGAACCATCCCTGCAGCGATGACCGGTTCTCTTGTCGCCTGTCACAGCCGTTCCGCACCAGTGAGGTTTGTCACGGCCGACGGGTCCGACCGCGCGTTATCCAATATAACTTTAATGAATCTACCAGATATATACTGAAAATAGTATTTAATTAATTCAATTAATATATTTAGATTAGATATTTTTAATGAATTTAACAAATAATTATTTAAATATTGATGTCACGAGTTCAGGTATCTCTTATATCTTTATTTATTTAGATATGCATTAACATGGAAATAAAGGTTCGATTTTCTGTCTGCTGTGTAAGTTTTTTTTATTTTACACAACATGTTTACTTCGAAACATTAACCCATGTAAAGCCTGTTGCAGAATACGCAAACAGAGCCTAGCGAAGGAATCGAACTCATAACCTGATGTACTTACAGACAGACGCTTGTGCCACTTCGTCACGAATGACCTTGGCCAAACTTATAATTGTATATTGCCAGCTTAAATTTGTGAACTTTCAATAAGTTGTACTTAAATATAAGCGATTAATCCGGTTAAAATATTTTCATTTCTAAAGTTGTACTTCCCATTGATCGCACATGGCAGGGTAGGCAGAGGAATCCCGGGCACCTAGTACTAAGACACCTGTTCCTCTTTACCTGTTCCTATTTAGACACTTCCGTTCCTCACATTCCACCAAATTTCTAAGGAATATTGTTAATGAATGGAGAAACTCAAACGCAAAGCGATGACATGGAAAAACAAATAAAACATCATTATCCAGAGTCAGAATCGAACCGTCAACTGTCATGTTACCGAATGACGACAGCCTTAGGCCTAGTTAGATAGTTGTTTGAAAATTAAATGTATGCCAGCGCCAAAGTCAGTTAGTAAATATTTGTAAGATAGCAACGAGTCCATCGAGCTGTTTGCATTTTACAAGCTAGTTACGTTGGAAATGATAATCACCTGTATAATCGAGTAAAGTGGATTATTTTACTTTATACTGTACTTATATTTAAATATTTTTGTATATATATATTTTTATAACTATAATAAACTGTTATTACACTGTATTTTAAAGTAAGGCATTTTGCCGGATCCTCTCAGCAGAGCTGCCATCCAAGATAGTGACTTGTCAAAACTATTTCCAAAATTAGCCGTCGTGGCGTAGCGGTGGAGTGTCTTAACATGATGTCCTCTATAATGGTTGACACGTGTATTCGATCTACACTTAAGGATACCTGGACCCTTAAATAAATTTTATTTCCCCCTTTGAGCCTCGTTAAAATTAATAACTTTATCTTGTTACCAGAACGACAAAATGTCAATGATTGATTCACTTGAGTTTAAATTAACACCACAACCAGTTAACAGTAAGTTTTTGTGGCACGAAGGCTTCAAGCAAAGTAAATACGTGAAGTGCGCAGAGTAATTTTCAATTGGTCCGACAAAGCGACAACACACTATCTAAACCAATTTAGGTACATCAACGAAATTGAACGGCCCAATTGTATACAGGCATAATGGAGGAGATCTGCACGAATGAGGTAAGGGTGTTTTACAGTCGAATGTGAAAATTATAATAACGGAGACTTTCGTTGCGCAGGGGCATAGTGTGAGTGTAAGCTCGACGGTTATAGGTTCAATTTCTATTCTAGATTCGTCTCTAAATCGTCACTGCTCACTCCAAAACATATCAGAGACACGATAAACAAAGCAAATATTTCTATCACCAATCAATATAGTTTATAAAGCTTATATTATATCCTGCTCGTATGTGAATCTTGTTACTATACTTGAAATTATCTTGTATCTTGTATAATAACAATAGCTATTATATCGATGTATTGTAGCAAATTTATATGAGGAAACATTTAGTCGCACAAATCTGTCTCTTATGTGTTTGTCTCAATTGTGGTTTTTAGAGACACTGTGCATTGAACACCTTACTATGGTTTAAACTAAAAAATAAAATATTACAAATTTACAATTCTTACCAAGTCGGAGTCAAAGTTTAATCGTAACATTTTCAACTGCAACGTGTTGCATACTAAGATTAAAAATTATTTTGAAGTTATATTAAACGAAATGTGTAAAGGATGACAATTAATCGAAGAAGGCTTTTATATTTTTTAAAGAAAACTTTTAAGATGTTTTTAATGCATCATGTAATTAGTTTCTAATGGACATGCGGTCAATTTTTTTTAACTTATTCCGCACATAGAGGCAGAGTGAAAGAAAAAGCCTAGTGTCAAGACACTCCGTCCGTATTACGAAAGTGTCCAAATGTTTCCCACTTTCCGCCGAATTCGGGGACATTTTATACAGTGGCAAAACTAAACGTCTCGTTTTGCCTTATTACCAGAGCGAGGAATTGCAAAAATTAAATAATAAATTGTCTCGAGTGGAAATCGAATCCACAACCAACACAACAGTCGCACCCTTGTCCCCGTGAGCCACTTGGCACGTGGCAAGAACCAGTTTTAAATAATATTACATAACATCTGCTCAGTCTGTAGTCACCCTTGCAATGAAAATAATTAATTTGAATGAGATCGCAGTACATAAAACAATGATTATATTTCATCCAGGAATAATACACCACCGCCAGTAACGTCGGCCTCCATTAGCCGCGGACGCGGACTGTGGGAAGCACAATTCACTATTTACATGCAAATTAAAGAATCGATCGATACTGAAAGTAAATTGAGCTGTTTGGATAATTTACGTAGGAATTTTGTTTGATATGTTATTTTAATATTTTTAATGAACATTTTATATTTGTTTTGAGTTACATAGCAGTTTTAACACTTAAATAAAATTTTTAAATATCAAATTTATTTTGTGGTTTTTAGGCTTGTTCTAATATAATTATGTTGGTGTCTAAAAGAGCTATCATTGACTCTTGCCAAACTAGGGTAATTTAATACTACACGGAATCTTTTTTTATAAGATTTTTACAAACCATTGTATTTATTACTTCAAATAAATAGTATGCTTTGTATACATATACATTATAGATAGAAGGCACTCATCGCACAGTGGCTTTTTCTTTTAAAACTGACAGTTTTTAAGCATACACAAGTGACACAAGGGAATGCCTCAAGAAAAAGAGTTGAAATAAACAACAGTTTGCTGCATGAATTCGCCTTTTTCTTTAAGTCAATGTAGGAAGAGACACAAAAGACGATAACTATCTTCCATATAACTGCACATCTTTAGACAGATCGTCTTCTCTAACAACGACTCCATCAATCAGGATTTCTGTACGTCCGTTTCATGTGAAAGATATGCGATAGATTCTTGATGCATTTCACTAGAGAAGCCACCACCACTACACCATTAGTACTAACTGCCTTTGAAAAATACATGACTTTAAAAAATTAGTTATTTAGTATTCATTTCTTATAACCTGTAAAAGAACACGAAGAACTCCCTATCATTTAACCTCCCGCCAAGCGCTATTAATAAGTGTTAATATTTGAGTTCGTATTTTCGATAATCTCAATATCAACGAAGTGTGCTCTTTTAATAATAATTTTTTTTTATCGGTATTGGTTGAAAGCAGAATATTATTTTATATTAAGTAAATGTAGAACATTTGTTATAAATACATACATATATGAGTTCAAAGGGAAAAAAGTGACACTTTTAAAATAGGGTTTGAGATAGTATGTCATCGAAAAATTACCATCTCAAAATATTCTTTATTAAAAATACTATTATAAGCAGTTTTGAATCGCCGAATGAATAAAGAAAAAACACCGGCGACTACGGTTGTATTTAGAAGAGCCGACAAGAATTTCAGCACCTTACGCCATGTAGTTGTCTACAAATTATATAGCGTGTGACTTTTTAAATATAAGTATCTATAAATAGTAAGTATATTATCTCCTAAAAGAAGACTGAAACGAAGTTAATAGTCACTTAATAAAACTTAAGGGTGTGCAAAGGGAATCTAGTATTAAGACACTTCGTTCCCTACTTTCTGCCGAATTCTGGAGGCATTACGTCTTGAGTGGCAGAAGTCAACGCCGCGCTTTGCCTCGACACCAGAGCGGTTTTATGTTCCGCCACTCAATACGCTTTATCTCGAAAATGGGGGAACAGAATATCTTAATAGTAGGTTCCCTCTGCCTACCATGATAACTCGGAAATAGCGTGATGCTGGGTTGGGATATTAAAGTATTTACTACCCCGCTACAGACAGACAGTACAATTATCATAGCGAATGGTAATTAAAATAGAAATACGATATCGAGTGTACTCCGGGGGCTCGGATAATAATTGGAACCGCTTTACAGCGTAACTGATTCGCTTATATATTGTGAAATATTACTATGACGTCTTTAATGACAAAAAAATAGTATAGAATAATAATAAAAGTAAAATCTGCATTTCTAAAAAAAAATATGAGTTAGGTCCGTTCATATATCAATAATACAGGTTAAAAACCACTAGGTAAGTTTCGCCTGCCTGTCTGTTGTTCAGACTGTTATCTGTCTGTATCTATTAGTTTGTTCACGAATCAAGTACAACTTACTGGAAAGAAATGAATTAATGTTGGTGCGGTGATAGCTTAGATTTTTCAGTCAAAGTGCCTTGTACAGATTATTGAATATTTTGATTCGAACGACTCAACGTTGCAGGTGAACAAGAGGTTCTACCATCTATAGCGGTCCTTTTCCAAGAAAAAATCGGCACAAGGGTTTGAGTAATGATGCCACGGTTGTGGGTTCAATCCCCACTTGTGGAATTGAAATATTTATTTACGTATATATATATATATATATATATTCGCTCTAGTGTCGAGGTAAAGGGCGGTCAGCAGAAAGTGGGAAACTGAGGCGTCTTTATGGGAATAGAATGTCCAACCACTAGGTTCCCAGGCTCCCTCTGCTTACCCTTTCATATGCGGGATACAGCAACAAACTAAAATAGTTAAAATTAAACTGAACTTGCAACCCACCTCTGTGTGTCCGTACATTTAACACTATTCCTGATCATACCATAACATTCTCTACATATGTATGAATATGAAATATTGTAATATATCAATCGCTTTCAGATAGAATAAAATAGTATTTTTCATGTCCGTCCATGCGTACATTTAATACCATCGAAACGATTTTAGTGTTCTGAGGACGATACTAAAACATTTATATTTATTTTGAGGTTTAATATTATGTGAAATATCTACAATGCATCTGGTTATTTTTTTTTTTTAATTTCTCACTCTTCGTTACGGCTAATGTGTCGTGGCTCGTTGAACTAACACTTTCTTTTGCATAATTTGTAAGAAAATAATTGAAATTAAAAAATCCTAATATTAGTGCTACCACGGCTGTGTAACAGAGCTTGCGTGTTAAGTGGGAATCGAACCCACAACCGGTACGGTCAGACGTCATCTTACCTTCAAAATTAAAAAACATAAAACAAAACAACATCATCAAGTGTTCCACCAAAGAGCTTGAACAAACAAAATGAGCTTTCAAAATATAAGTATAAAGATGGAAACAGCTTTTCAGATCGTATATCGACACCACAAAGGTAGCTTCCTAATTAGAGAGTACAATAAACAAGCTTATGCTGAAGTTCGGCTCAGGGGATATCCCATTCAAACTCTAGTAGTAATTAGCTTTTAAGTAGTTGCCATCACACCTGATGAAAGGAAAAACTTAATTTATGTACTGTAGCTCGTTTGATTTATGCTTATTTATTTATTTAGAATTTTATTTATTTATTTAGTCGTTCGTCGCCTTAAATTTCTTACTATTTATTATTCAATTCAAAAAAATCCTTTTACATATTAATACTTTATTTAAAAAAATCATATTTGTATCCTCATAAAATTATATATTCTTTTTTTTCATTAATTATATTCATTTCGTCTTATTATGTCTACGAGTATATGTCTGTATCCGTCTTAGCCATAGTTAGATTACTACAATAAGCACTGTAGGAAAAATGAGCATTATCGCTCGTATCTTCTGATTGCCTTGACTATGGAGATTCATATTTCTGTGCTTCAGCCTTCAACGTATGATAGACTTGAATAGATATTGATTTCAGTGTAGAGGTGTCCTAGAGAATAATGATAGTCTTTATATATGGATCAACGGACAAAAAATCGTATTAAAAATTAAAAAAAAAATATTTTTAAGTTTGAAACCCTGCAAATAGTCAATTATTTAGTGAACATATTTTTTTTGGCAATATTGCAAACAAATCACTGTTATAAAATATTGTCAGCGCAATCAGTGTTGTCAAAAGCAAAATACCTGATAGTAGCATAATATCAATTTTCAATTTTTCACGTCATTCAGCCGAGCTTTCACAATATTTTTGAATATATAGACATACATGAACTTTAACACTATATATATATCGATATTATTTATAATTGATATACCTTCCAAATAATGTCCTTGAAGGCTTTTCAATACGTTTAATATTGACATAACTTAATGTACTTTGTGCATACTCAACATACATTTGGTGGCAAAAGATAAAATGAATGCCTTTGTGAACCTAAACACTCTATGCGGAACCAAAAGTCTCATACATCAGCAGCGGCCACAACTCACTGGCAGCATTATCATTCTTAATCTTAAACCTTTTTAAAATGATTATTATTAAATTTTCGCTTTGGGGGGAAGCGGAAAGAGAGTACAAATTATAAATTTCGAGACAATGAACGAAGAAAATGGAATGCTTGAAGAATTAAATATAAGATGGATGGTATTCAAGAGGCGCTTGTTTAAAACATTCAAATATTTTCAACAAATCCACCAAATTGTATAAAAATCTTATGAAAAGTGACTTATGGTTGTAAAATTATACAGGAAATATATGTGTTGTTTACTTTATTGTTTACCTTAATTGTTTACTGTCATTTTTTTATGGTAAAGGACACTGCAAACGAGCGTTCGGGTCACCTGATGGTAAGTGATTACCTCCGCCCACGACCCGGTGCAACACCAGCGGAGCTACAGGTGCATTGCTGGCCTTTAAGATAGAGGATGTTGGGCGCCGGGACCCGGCATTACCTAATGCGAAACGCAGTGGCAAGAGCCACCATTTCACGCCAGTTTTAAATGTCGGGGGTGGTATTAAATCCGGTCGAGTCTGCCCATGCGTGTTGCCATTACTGGCGACGTGACTCTACCACACGTACTTTAGTCGCCTCTTACGACACCGACAGTACCAGGGTGATCCTATTCTAGGCTAGAATCACACGGCAAATACAGTACAATAAAAATAATTGTAGAAAGAGTATAGAAATTTGCACATAACGGGCCTCGAACTCACACCTTTTAGAAACCGTCCAACTACCAAGCCATATGTTCTCATTGAACTGCGTAAAAAAATTCTTGTGGAAATATTGCTGCCGGCAACAGAGCTAGCGGTGTCTCAGCTGCATTGATGAGACAGCATAATGTCAGCACAGCTGCGCGTTAAGCAATGCACTATGCAGTGTTGGTACCGACGTTGTTATAGGACAGCGAAACGTGGGTATTACAGAAGAAGAATTACAGAAAGATGAATGGTTTGGAGACACGATCTCTTCGTAAGATATGCGGGGTCAGCTTAGCTGTTTTACTTGTACACTTTTGTGCCCGGTTTTAGTCTAATCAGAAGTTTTATGTCTTAAAGTGGAAAATTTTAATTTTTATAACTGAACTAAATTACAAAAGATACATGATTTATTAACACGTGTGTATGTTATGTACTCTACAACACTAATAACACTCAGGTTAAATTTCAATGTTTCTCAATACATTAAATAAAATGCGGATTAAAGTGATGTTAGTTTAAGCTTCTCTTTAACTAGCGTTCGCATCTACGAGATCAAGTGAATGTAGTTCTAACGACTGATCTCCTTCGATCGTGCCTGATGGCTGTTTGCAAGGATACGGGGGTGGCGGTAAATTGTCTATTCCCCAGTGTGATTTTGTTTATTCACTTTTGAATCGTCAAAAACAATGAACAAACAAAAACAGCTACCACCGGCTCGGAAGATTAATTTAAAGTATTTTTTTCTTTCGTTTGGGTGGCTATGACATAGTGGGATAGCATCTGACTTTTCATCAATGGTTTTTTTATGACGTTGTCACGTAAAATTATCGTCCGTAAAATAAATAATGTGAAATGTAATTTTGAAAATAATGATTTTAAATTAAATTTTTTTTATCAAATTATGTGAATATAATGTACAGTCACGCACGACATTACAAAATATAATAATAATATACTCCTAAATTATTAGAATTTCGACGTAGATCGGTGACAAGACTAAGTGGTCAAATAAAACATTCACAAACAGTGGTAAGATACTTAACTCTCCACTCTTTGCTATAACTCTAGAGTGCAAGTAGACGAAAATAATTCGTTTCCCCGAACGGAGATCTAAATACAATATTCATATTCCAACTGTAGCATATAGGCTATACACATATATTACTTACATAATCTTATCCTCGTTTTATATTCACAAATGATAGGCACACATGTCGTGACGCGTGTCGTCTCGTGTCGATCAATCGATGCTTTGTCACGACGACCTCTAAGTGAATTCAATAAAAAAAAATTAAAAATTTACGTAGCCGGACTCAAACCCGAAAATCTAGAACTGTTTCGAAATTCTTAAATGTTTGTTATAATTTATTAAACTATGACACACTATTTATAACGTATTTGATGTTGCTGTTTGATGGGCTTTTGCCCATTTCTATAATCTGAAAGGGAAACCTTGAGAAACTAAGAAAAAAATCACCCAAATAAGAAACTCACTTCAAGCTGTATGCAACATAATGCAGAAGAAACCTAGTGTTCACAAACATTGCGTTCCACTTTCCGCCAAATTTTCGAGAAATTTATTAGTTACATTTATTATTAGTTCATTGACGGAACTCTACGCCACGATTTGGTTTGTTATCAGAGCAAGGAAACCTAAAAGAAAACTAAAGTAATTGAAAGAAATAAAGCTTACAACTGGTGTCAAAGACGTTCAGATAAGTCTGTTACAGTATCATTGTACTCATGTAGAGATAGACGGGATGTATGAGGTTTAAAAAGTTTAAGTTCAAAAGTACTAACCAATCTTAAAATGACATAATTACAAGTCTTTTTCATAAAATATTGGTATTTTAACATCATTTAAATTTAAACAGCATTTAAACAGCAAAACAAAAAGGCTATTTAAAGATATACTACTAACTTGAATAACCAGTATAAGTAAATAAATATAACTTAAACTCATTCAAACTGGCTAAAGTACATAAATTAAGTTTTTCCTTTCATCAGGTGTGATAGCAACTACTTAAAAGCTAATTACTACTAGAGCTTCAATGGGATATCATCTGAGCCGAACTTCAGCATTACCTTGTTTATTGTACTCTCTAATTAGGAGGATACCTTTGTGGTGTCGATTCACAGTCGAAACCAAAAGCTCTATATATATTTATTTGTACATTTTGAAAGCTCGTCTAGTTTGTTTAAATAGTTTTTATGTTTTTTTTTACTTTAAAGGCGATGACGATGCAGGATCTTCATAGTGAGTACAATTCTGAAATGGGGAAACATTATGGATGTCTATTTTCTTTGCTCAATCTAAGTTCCACCATGAAAGACACAATGTGTTTAAATATTCTTTATGTAATATAGTTTCTTTTTTTACTTATTAAGTGTTTTTAAACAGTTGGTGTCGTAAAATATGAAAAAAAATACGAATCAGAATTCCATCCTGTGCCTCGTGGAAACTAATTAGTTTATTAATAATATAGAATTCATCATAATTTTTCTAAAGACCCTAAAAATAACCCTTTGGCACAACTGAAACACCATACAAAAATCTCAATTGCTCATAATATATACATACTATTTATATGTAAAACTATTTATATGAATATATTTATCGTCGATACAAGTGGCGCGGTGTTCGCTTATTGCACTGAATACATAAAATGAAGAATGTGGGGACGCCAAATTTATGCTAACGTCTCTTGTTGATTGTTTCTGAACATTTCTACGCTGTGTTATTTATGTGTTCTAACGTATTGTAGTCGAAAACTTTTTTACTATTTGATATACGAGTATATATAGTATATATGTATAGTAGGACTAACAGTAACGACATTTTTGCCATTTTCTTTATTTGGTATCAAGAGAGAATTAAGTAATTGTGTAAAAATATATGTTACATTAATGTTGAAAATGTATCTCACAATTTATACAACTCCTTAGTTACTGACTGACAAACAATGCGCAAATGAAACAGCGTGGTAAAACATGCAAAAATTTTGCATATAGTTTACATGAAAAATTATTGAAATTCAAAATTCTATCCATTCTATCTATTCAGCAAACAATGCTTCGGAAGTTCCTGCCTGCAACACCCCTGCGGCGGTGCCATACTGCCTGCGGCGGTGTTTGTCTTAACACGGGTTTCGCAGATTTCCTCTGCCTACCCTGCCTAAGTGCGAGATAAAGCATGAAGCTAATACAAAATAAACAAAATTCACTTAGATTTTATATATGATGCATGTATAGAGTATATATGTATAATATTTTTAGACTACAGTAAATAAATATATTTACGAGTACTTAGCAAAAAAAAAATAAACTGTCTCGCCAAAGTTGATTTTGTACAAAGCTTAAAATTCTTTAACTCGCATTCCCCAGCACAAGAGATCCATCTAATAATTCATTTGTAACAATATATCAGAACAGTGGAAGTCACTAGCGCCACGTCGCGGCTGACGGTCGCAATTCAATAAAAAGTAAAGTACCCACAAAAAGTAACTTATACGAACTGATATAATACCACATTGCGAGCAGATGTCATCGGAGTTTTTATATTCTATGTGATGCTCACTTAAATTGAAGTATAAAACATTTTTTAGGGTTCCGTATATCAGAAGGTAAAAATGGTAACTTATAGGTTCCCGTACCCTTATAGGCGCCCGTCTGTCCTTCTGTCAAGATCATTTATCTCAAGATTGCCTGGGGCTATAAAGCTAAAATTAATATCCAAAATACAAGTCTGACACACAGAATCGGCAATCGGGTTCCACAAAATATATAGTATTAAATATTCAACTATTCCGATTAAAGAGTTTAATTTAAAACATTTTATTTAAATGGGATTATAAAAAATGAAGCATTACTCCACATCATAATTCAACAGAGCGATTCAACAAGTTATCTTTTCAAAAATTATAACACTTATAGCAAAAAAATCTACCACAGGGAGATAAACTAGAAGAACAATCCCAAAGAGAGATAATCCCTTCAATATTACACAGTCGAACACCCGTATTGCGCGACTAAACTTCGACGTTTTCCATCTCAGCTGCGTTTTAAGAGTTCTTTCCCAACAATTTCTTTGTTTACAGCTTTTTACGAAGCTCCTCGAGTCGCTGCGAGCTTTCATCTACCACTTTGACAATTACCCACTCGACTGTGTTCGAAATATTAAAATGAAAGTAGGAATTTACTCGCTGTTTAACTTTTCGTGTAGTTTTTTTTGGATGAGATGAGATTTTTTGATAATATGACAATAACACAATTCTTGATAATTTAATATGCGTTCAGTTGATCCACTCAATGCCTCAAGAATTAAGCAGAAAGTGGAGAAGGGCATCGTCTTATCACCAGGTTCATTCTGTCTACCTTGCTATTTGTGGGATACAGCTTTTATATTTCCATTTTCTTCGCTCTGGTGTCGAAGCAAAGCGCGGCATTTAGTTCTGCCACTCAACACGCAAAGTGGGGAACGGAGTGTCTTAACACCGAGTTTCCCTCAGCCTAACCTAGAGAACCTACTAAGTAAAATGCAGAAATTATGATACTAATTACTAACTGCTACTTTTTTATATTTTTATTTATTTTTGCTGTATCCCGCATGCAGATAACCCAGAGTAGTGGCATCATAAGTTCAGCAGCCAAACTCAGTATCGGGTTTTGTTTTGTTACCAAAACAAGGAAATGAATACAACTCTCCCCCGATTGATAATAGAACCTGCATCGTCTAATAATACATACATAACATCACTTAAAATATATCATGTTATCGCACACACATCGTATGATAAATGTATTAATAGAGCGAGTATCGACGACTACGACATAAATTTTGGTTTTCGGTCACATTTGTCATGTAGTGCGGCGCGGCGTGGCCTGTGAGAATACGTATGCTAGAGTGTGTGTGTATATAAATCGTGAAATATTTATACAGCGTACTAGCTTTTAGTTTATCTAAATAGTTTTGGTTGGACGCGCTAATCTAACCAGTAACTAGTGGTTTCAGTTTTTTTTAGCTTTACACTGTATTCTGCATACAGCAGGTTCGGCAGAGAAAACCTAAGTTAAAACACTCTGCTTCCGCCTAATTCTGGAGGTGCGAAAGTCAACGCCGCGCTTTTAAACGACGCTTAAAAAATGAAAATATTGGTGAATAAAAATTAGTCTCTCGGATGACCAACCCATGACGTCATGATTATAGACACCCTGGTGCCACTGCGCCACGAAGGACTCATTAATAAACATTTAAACCAAAATTTTAAGTATTTTCCAAGTTTAAGTTAACAAACAGTCGGTCCCCTGCGTGGGTTCCCAACAAATCGTTATTACGAGCAAATTCTATATAAGTTGTATTCGCTTGTCAAACACACACGCCTTAAAGTGGTTTAAAGTTTTAATTAAATTAACGTTTTCCAATACTGAACTTCACGCAAATACTCCTAAGGGAACTTGGATTACAATAAAAGATCACGTTGTATCCCGATTGTAGCGGGGTAGGGAGAGAGAGCCTAGTGTCACCCCGCTGCCCACTTTCCGTCTACTTCTAGATCTCTACACCAGAGCGGAGAGTGTAGGAAGACAAACATTTAGTCACTAACTTGAATATACAAATCGATGTCGCGAGTTAAATATACATTACGTAGTCTTTTGAAATTGTGGAAGTAGTGATGTCGTTGTCTTCTTGTAGGTTATCATAGAACATGAGACAAACAGATTTGCCTCGATATTCTCTTGTCTGTTTTCTTGCTACTTAATATTAGGTAGCTTTGGCACGTAAGCACTGCATTTTCATAATATTTCCAAAATTTTAGGTGTACTCTTTTTCATCTGCTGCTTAAACAAGGTCTATAACTAGATTTAATTACTTCAGGTATCTCATTTGTATGAAAGTCCAGGTATTTGCAACGCGTTTTTCTACAAAATTAACTACAACTATTAATTCTGTAATTCTTATTTGCTTAAATTTCGCATTCATCCGGTGCTGGGCACCTTCTTCGTAGATCCTGCTGCAGGGCACACAAGTATACAGAGAGAAATTTTGGTTTGAGTTCCTGTTATATTGTTATTGTTATACTAAAAATCCACCTATCTATATATATAATTTGATCTTACTAAAAAAAAGTACATCCCCTTGGATGCAATGGGATATACTTCTTTTTAGTAAGAATGAAATGAATGAATATGAATGAAAATAATGAAATGAATGTAGATGGATTTTTCAACAGAATCGTTTTATATTTTTTGTTAAACTTAAAATTAAGCTGTAAAATAGATATCTGAAATATATTTTAATTAATATTAAGAATTCAGTCGTAGCACAAGAGTACAAAGTGTATCTTTAAACGCAACAGGTTGCGGAGCCGATTCCATATTATGAAATAATACATATAAAATATAATTTATTAATTAGAATATTTAAAATTTCCATTTTCCTGGTCTTGGTTCGAGGCAAAGCGTATCGTCGTTTTTGACCCTGCTCCCTCTATTATACTGCCCGACCGCAAGGCCAATTTCAGTTGTATACGCCTTATAGTGTAAACAGGCTTCGTCTGTCCGTCAAGTAGTAAAAGCAATAATAAAATAAATAATAGTAAAAGAAATATTAAAAGAGATGTCTTGACACAACGTAGTTCCCACCTGCATTGCTATCTAGCTATTAATCACTCGCAAATTACAACTTCAACGACATAGCATTTATAAAGAGAACAAAGGTACAGACGGACATACACAAATATAAGCTAAAAACAAAAAAATCCTTTTAGACTTCACCGCGGTCGGTTAAAATTACAGATACCCATAAAAATGAAAAACTGAATTGCTTACTCTTTGCGCTCCACTCATTATTTTCGCTCAATCCCGGTTCTGTATAATCCGGGATTAGGGTTCCGTGCAAATGGAGCGCTTTCTTTGCAACGGTTCGTAGCAGAAGCTTGTTAGCTAGTTATTTGGTTTATTAATTATTATTTGTCATTATTTTCTGCTTATTCTTACGACGAGCCGAGATTTTAGGTCACCCTAATTAAATACGGCATACGTGTGTACATACAGGTTTTTGAGATACAAATTCAAGATTTTTTTCTTTTTTGATGCTTTACACGTTTTGCCATATATCTTTAAGCAGATTGGTAAAGGGAACGTAGAATTGTCCAGACGCTCTATTCTCAATGTTGGAGAGTTAAATGACACTCCTTGTCGTTACGAAAGTTAAGTCAAATAATTTTTATTAAGCTTAACTAGGTCAGAATCTGTGAAGAACTTATATAAAGTAATATGATTGTTATCGATTACTGGATTCTCATTGGTTGACATGATCGTTTTGGAACAACGAAGAATTGAATTTGCAATATCCCTTACTAACACATGGTAAGTAATAGCTTCTAAAATAAAACAAGTTGGAAATTTTAATATTTAAAAGTTTTTTTGCTTACTGCTTTTTATCATTGATAGCATATTAAAAACATATTTAAAGCGGAAATAAACTTGTTTCGATGATAATAATTGACAAATTTGACGAATTATTGATTCGTCTTGTCATTTAGTAAGGAATAAGTAAATACTTTTTTATACTTTTGTCAAATGATTGAAAGAAAATGTTTCAATAGTTTCATAATATATATACAAATTTATATATTTTAATCTACCAGTATATATACCAGTATATATACCTATACCTAAGAAATCCATACAAACGTCTCAAGCTTATGTGATAAAGCTCAGACAGTGTTATAAAACATTTTATTCAGAAGAAAAATCTAAATATAGCTTTTATTCTTAATATAGCATTTTATTCGTTTCATAAAACTTGTTTATATTCCAGATATACACATTTTTCGACATAAAATGTTACATATTTGTTAATTTTGGAACAATTTGTCGTACAGAGATCTCACATTAGGTATATATACTTAAGAGTTTTAAAAGTTAGCTAAATACATAGACTATAACGAAAGACCATTAATTAATCTAATCTTTAGCGCGGTTAGCAACAGTGGCATCTCTGTCAAGGTTTACTCCCCTCAGCATCCACCCTCGACCAGGCTGCCCAGCTTCACCACCAACAGGCCTATCGTGGGCATCTGCTAATTGAATGAGGAACATTCTTCTAGGTTTAGTAGACATATTCGGTGTACTTCCATGGACGAGGAGGTAGGAAAATATGACCACATCTCCAGCTTTTGCTATTACAGGTGTCGCTGATTCTATTGGAAACTTTTTCTGTAATGAAATTTAAATATAATTAATTGATTGATTTTTAAATTATATTTAGTCGAAATCTTATTCTCCTATTAAATACTTCCGAAAGGTCATTGTCAGTGAAATTGAAAAGATTGTAAACTCGATAATTGTAATATTGAGCAACTCAAACCAGTATTTAAAAAGTATTTTAAATTCTATAATTTATAATACTAATTAGCAACTCTGTTATACAGTTTATTTTAGAAAACTATATTTTTTATCTATATGTATGTTGTATTTATATGTAAAAACTATATTTTTATATGAAAATGAATGTAAAGCGGGATTTGAACCCTCTTTCTCAAGTGTGTGTGTGAATAACCCTTAAAAAAGAAAAAACAGATCTGAAATATTAATAATCTTACACATAAATAGTTATGTTACTTGTAATAATGAAAACCACAGCGTGAAGCTAAGAGTCAAGTGTTTATTCCTATGTTATCATATCAACCAATACCTGGTCGACATAATGAAAATGACTTCCTTCCTTAGGCCCGAAGTCTTCAAGAGGTCCCAATTTGTGAGAGCCGGGATAAACAAATAAGCCCCCATTTTCGGGATTAGCGTCGTCTAGATGAATGAACGCCGCTACCATGGAGTCTTTTTTATATGGAAAATAAGGATAATCCTGAAAGAAAAAAAATACACAAATACATTTTATTTCTAATTTGAAAACTATTTATTGATCTTTATTAGTTATCAATTTTTTTTTTGTTAACAATTATTGCTTTTTTTTATTATATAAAAAAAACTATTCATACTTGATGCATAGGATAAGAAGCTCCTTTCTCGGGAGGCTTGTAGTGGGCCTTGGTGTGATGAAGCATGATGTTCTCAGTGCCCATGACGCCCTCGAGCGCGTCGAGCAGGTCCTCGTTGTACAGTAACTTAGCGAATACTGCATGGTGCATTTGCAAATTATGAATACCTTTCACCTGAAATTAATCGCCCGAAACTTTGTTTACTTAGATTTGGAGCTATAAAAGTATTCCACACATAGCAGGATAGATAGAGGGAGCTTGGGAATCTAATGTTAAGACACCCCGTTCCCATTCAGACATTTCCGTTACCCACTTTCCACTGAAAGCTTGAGGCATGTTGATTAGTGGATCTTTGTCCTAGTGCCTCGCTCTGGTAGCGAGAAAATGAAAACTTACAGTCGTATTGTGCAGCGCAGTGGCGCTACGACAGCCTCACCTTGCCTACATGGTGTAGGTTACCTACACGCTTGCCAAATTTCCACTTTCTCTGTCTATTAATGCGTGCTAACCCGTCCTTTGTCTGCCTACCACTAGTAATGGAAGAATTTTAACTATACGTATTAACTACGTATATTACATAAAAAATACACGCGAATAAAATGTTAAAACGGGTAAACAACGTAATGTTTGTTTCATAAGTTTGAATTTATAGTTTGACATTTTGGTACTTTTTAGCTTTATTTCGTATTCATACTATTTGGACAAAACTTTAGAGTAATTTCAACTAACTTTTTGTCCCTTTCTTTTGCTATAAATTTTAAACACGCCTTGAAGTTTGTAAACTTAGCTACAACACTGAAATTGTAGAAGAAATTATTACTAGAGGTTAAAGAATTTTATTCTGGCATACACAACACGTGAACATTAGTGATTGTATCACTATTGCCTAAAATATCGTAAAGTTAAGAAACAAAAAGATAAACTGATAAATATCTACACTTATATTAAAGAAGCCTACGTAGCAGCAGAACATCGGATTGTAAATACGGTTGTGGGTTCGATTCCCACTCATATTATCATTCCTGCGGTAATGTGCTAGGTACTCCCTGCCTCTCAGTACATAGTAAATATAATGAATCTTACCGTATATGTACTATCACTTGCTCGGAATGTATCATCACTACCCACCCACGAACTCTCTGTTTTCGCATGGTTTTTTCTTTTAAACAAGTTATCATATTCTTCAGAAACTCGTTTCAACTCTTCCCCTTTTATCAGATTATGCAAATGAATGTAACCATTGTCTTTGTAAAATTGCACTTGTTCTTTTGTCAATCGGACCATTTTGAACGAAAGACAGTGGAAGAATGGAACTTATACACGCGAGTATATGACATTTAACAAGAAAATGCTCGCGCCTGTTATTTGTCATTGTATAAATCTTTTGAAATGTAATTTTTTTTGACATACTCATCTACCCTCGGCATTACGCTTAAAGAAAAAGTTTTTTTAGCTGCACACTGAATGACACATATAGCTGGATAGGCAGCGAGAACAAAAAATATTAAATGTTTTACTCCCCCGAATGGAAATTGAATTCAAAGCCACCGTGCTTACGATCACACCCTTGTGCCATCGGGCAACATAAGTCATAATAATTTAATTACAAAAAATAATTGAAAATTATACAGTGAAATTTAACAGTTTTTTTACATGGATATTGAAAATTACGAGCGAAAGTTAATGCATTATCAAGGAAATTAACGCAAATAAGTTTTGGTTTTTATAGCATGTGATATAAGTAAATGTGAGAAATTAAAAAATAACGCTCTGTTTACGGCCGCGCGCGCTTGTCGAGTCTCGGAAGACCCTGCCCTTGCCCTTGTCGCCGATGACATCCTCTAAGCGGCCACGTAGTGCTTGCACTTTTTCAAAATTATGAAAGCAAGTCGTTCGCGATTGCATATATAAATTATTATATAATCCATCTATTGGCCAATATATAATAGCATATCATTTTCAAACACAAAATAAAACATTAATTATTAAAGTAAGCTAATTTTACATAAAACTATAATATTTTTTTTTTTGGATATATGGAATATCCAATAACGGGTTAATAGACGTTTTAATCTTGACATTAAGCAAAGTTCGTGATCTTAAGATAAAAATCAAGCAAAATTATGTTTTATCTCGCAAAGAACACATAATATTTATGTTATTACAAGTTATGTTATAACTTGATAATTGGTTACATAAACAATTTGTAACTATAATACAATAACTATATGAATAATTCTATAGATTCAATATAGTAAGATGATTTTTTTTACCAACTATTATTGTAATATAATTTAACATATTATATTATATATTTTTTTCAGCAGAAAGTGAATAATGGAAGTGTATTTTTAACACTAGGTCTAAGTTCCCTTAGCGGGATACATACGGGATATTCGGGATACAACTTGTATCTAAAAAAAATTACAATAGTGGTTTTCCATATGCTACTCTTACTCGTGAAATGAGTGAACATCGTATAAAATAACAGACTATAAATAATTTTGTCTATGAATACGTAATTAACGCATCCCTTTTGGGATAAATATGGAAAACGTCGCGGTAACCGCTTAGATTAACTAAACGGCCAACATTTATAATTCTCTTTAAGTTAATTAAGTTTTTGGAGTCCTTTAGTTTTGATAGTTCAAGTGACATGACAGCTTCGGTATAGGCTATCTGTTCTGATATTATAAAGTTTTTTCTTTTAGTGACGAAGATAGATATTATAATTTTAACTCCCAAAATATATCGCTGGGGATCGACTTTTGCAAAATCCCATCTTAACGCACATGCGCCAGACTCACTTTCAAACTTACAGCACTTGTAGTTACGTAGTTTCATACAAACTTACATAAAATTTGAGACTATTAGAACTTGCAGATTATTAGCTCCTTTCAAAATATAGATAAATACAGTTATCAAATATTCCGACACTGTTACTGACCCTTTACTGATTCAAGTACTTACCTGCACTGCTCCAGCCCAATATAGCAAATTACCTCAAATGTAAAAGTACCGCCTCATTTAGCATCAAGTTCAAATTAAATCATCTTTAATCATCGAAATTAAAATTCAATAATATTTAGCAATATTTAGCCGAATTTTAGAAGGAACATAAATTAAATATAATTATTTCGCCGAGTCGATATCGAACTTACAATCACCACTTTGCTGTATCTCCGCACCACGACGATTAATAAAATAAAATTAATAAAATATTAGTAATTGATTTAATAAGTTGAGCAACTATGAGTGTTTCCCAAATTTACTAAATAGTTTCGCAAACACTTCAAATACTTTACTTGTTGGTTCTGTTAAATTACATTATAACTTAATTACGATTAACGACTTACAATTTAATGTGCATATTTTCGTAATTATTTTATCGTCGAGCTTCCACCTGTTTGTGTGCCTCGAGCTTTGTGAACGGATTAAGCTTCACAGATAGGCTGTTGGTGGCGCGCTTTATTTTAATACACTTACTGTGGCTATTTTGTATTTTGTGATAAATATTAATACTCCTGTAGAAAGTTGTATGGCAATGAAGTAAATTTATGAGATGCTAAAACGTCATTTACTATTTTTTTTTTGCCATAGCGTCTTTTGGTAATATTACGCAATGCATCCAGAAATCGGCGGAAAATGGATGAAAATGGGGACGGAAGCATCTTAGTGGAAAAGTAGTGTCTTAGCATTCAGTTCGTATGTCGGCCAGCACTACCTCTCACCCAGGAATTTTTCACGGACATGAAGGTGGCTTCCCTGGTGGCAACATGCACAGGGCCTGGTAAACATCGAAAATTCTGGATATTCTATAAAAAAAAACCGAGATATTTAACCAATTTTATTTTGATTTCGGTCCGGAATTTTTGTATCAGGGGTTTGGGACCCCTAGTTAGTTATCATAAAAAAATGGGAGCAAGGACGTATATTGATGATGAGAAAATTTAAATAACCTTGTTCAATTCGGCAAACATTTGATCATTTCTCATGACTGTTGATTCAATTTAGTATTCAAATGGGTCGATGCCTCCAAAATTCGACGGAAAATGGGGAACGGAGTGTCTTAACACTGAGTTCCCTCTGCCTACCCTACTGTGTGCGAATACATCGTGAAGATGATTTGATTTTAGAAAAGTTGTGGGTTCGATTCCATCCGGGGGAGACCTCTCTCGCTCTGGTAATAAGACAAAAGGCGGTGTTGTGTTCCGCCACTTAAAGACAATGACTCCAAAGATGAACGTCTTAACACTAGATTCCTTCCAGGTGCACCCTGTTAATAATTTCATATCTATACTGCATACATTAAGTACTGGAACTAATTATTACCTAAATTCTTTGCCGCTCTTCATAATATTGTAGACGGCTGTAAATAAAACATTAATAAAGTATTGCTGCATTGTAAACCAAATGTAGGCTTTATCCTTTCAACTTGGGGAAATGAAACTTAGTTTTTGTTCAGCACTTTTTTCGACTGGTATTTCCAATATAAAGGAGCAGGTCAATTGTAATAAAGTCACTCGCTTGATACAAATGTGTACAAAACTTTCAATTTTATTTTTATCGTTAATTTGTCTCTGGTTATTTATAAAAAAGCAATATCTCATTTTTTTTCTAAAGTTGCAATGTCTCACTTTTCGTCAAATATTACGCATTCATGCTCTGATGAATAAAACTAGAAGACCCTAGCGTTAAAACACTCCGATCCCCAATTACCTTATAACTATTTTAAATATAATCATTCCCCGAATCGGAATCGAACCCACTACCATCGCATCTATGAAGTCAGACGTTGTTCCATTACGCCACGATGGTCTCTATCTATTGTAACATATATTAAAATTTCGTTTACTTTATTTCTTTCAGATTCACATTTATTTAATTATTTAAAGTTTTGAACGCCGCATTTTGTGAACCCACAACTGCCGTGTAAATCACTTTACAGCATTTAGCAGTTTATAATATAAGAAGGTGCACAAATTCTAATACATTTTAAATTAAATTTTAGTTTTTATTTCCTAGTCTATAAAAGTTTAAACTTATTATTACAAAAACAAGTTTTTTAGACTTGATTTTGTAATAATAAGTTAATTAAATTGAATTGAGCATAAACTTTGTTAGGGCTTTCTTTTTTTTCTACTTAACTATCGTGACTGTTTTTATTTTTTTCAATAAAGAAAAAAGTTTAATAGGTTAATAAGCTTGCAAATCGATAAACTAGGCATTTCAAAAATAATAAAAACAAAAATATTAAAAAGAATAAATTTAAAATAATAGTTTTGTCTTGTGGTTACAGTGAGCGACGAATTTAAAACAACTCATTCGCCCGAATTCAAATCGAACAAGTGACTAAAAACATCGTCTAGTTCCATAAATATATACATTTATAAAAAAAACGCAATAAAAAAGTATTTATCATAAAAATTTAATTAAAATAGCAAAGAACATCCTCTATAGAGACGCATTTAAATCCCATTAATTAAAATAACACTTAGTAACACTATCATTTCTAGTTCCATGAGGGGGTGACCTCACTACATTTGCCTTTGTACTGCCTGCTGTGCATTTCACGGTGTCTGCCTTTCTTGGACCACTCTGTAAATTCTATAAAAACATCAAATTTATACACAAAATTATGCTTTATTATAATGACATAGGGTCTATTTTACTTTAGCACTGTATGGAGTACAAGTCATTTAGTAGTAAGTGAATTAAATATCCCTTTTCCAGCATTCCGCCTGTATGTAGAGTGCCGACGGTCGCCCATGTATCTCGTGTTAGATGACTGTACGTCAATGAGTTCATGGTGTTGGAGTGGAGCGGTCGTTCCGTTCAACTAACTAATTCGTTTGAACAATGGATGATGGTGGTTCAAGTTAAATTTGGAAATTGAATAAAATGGAAGCTTGTTTTATAAGTTGATAATAGATTTGAGCTCCAATTTTTAAATTGAAGAAAATTGAATATTAATGTGGAATATAATAAAAAATCTTTTGCTAACACGCCTTATTTATAAGAGCGACGAAATGGTCTACCACCTGTAGTTTTATCGCACGATGTCCTTTCTATAGCTATTTGTCATTAACGTGGCCAATCAGGAGCTGTGAGAACTTCTGTCCTAAGCAGTATATACTCCTATTAAGTGTATCCCTAATAATTAACACACTTTTCTCCACTTTCAACCGAATTCAAAAAAACCAGACGGAGGATATAAAAACATTTTTAATTCCCTTATTGGTAATCGAACCCACAACCATCCCGTTTACAATCGCACACTTGTGCCCCTGCGTCACGACGGGACTTTCGGAACGGGAATTTCTCATGAACTTGTCACATATACTACATATATGGAATATTTCAATAAGATATATCCTCAGATTAAGATCTTAGGCATGTTGCAATTCCTCTTTAGCCATAATTAAATATTATATTAAGATTTTAATGTATTCTTTACTCCTATATGCATAACCTTATATATGTATTTTATTTATATGAAGTGCAATAAGTATCAGTTATTTCTTCATAACTGACGGGAAATGTTATATTTATAGAGCACATATTATTTTTATTTGAAACTTTTCCAATAAAGGATTTCCATAAAGATATTATTTCAGCAATTTGCTATGAATTGTTCGTGTAATGACTAAATACGTCCACTAATCAACATTTAGGACTAAAACTTGCTTGAAGACTAGCACTGAATCACAGCCTGAAGTGTTTTTCTGGAATAATACCGTACATTTGAAATAATCGCAGACTTTTGTTAGGCAGGAAAAGAGAATGATCGCCGCCATTTATTCCTTTTATCTGACCTCTCGTCGACTAAGCCCCTCGCTATTCAACACGCGTTCTTATAATATTGGCCCTCAGCATCCCTCATTATCTCATACATTCCCTGAGTGCTGTGATATACATATGTATATACCATTAGTATTTTTGTCACGCAAAATGTTAGTTATGGCTTTGTATATCCTGATATGTGGATTTTGGAACCTTTATGACGCAGCGGTTGCTTAACAGGGGTGCTACTCTCACTCCGGGTACTCTAACAGTACACAGCGTTCAGTTGCGGCTGTTGGTGCGGCTGATCCATGCGGTGGTTGTCGGTTGAAAAGTTGATATTTTACATTACGTCTAATTTATTAATTATATTATTTGAAAAATTATAGCCAAAATAAAAACAATACAAATAATGGCCAAAAAAGTAAAACATGGAAAGGAATGGAGCTCAGTGTATGCTGTGACCTGTCGTCTACAGCAGTTTGTTCTAGCCTCACCCTCATTCGAAATATATAAATAAACACCGGCTACGTGCAAGTCGCCCACCGGGGCTTCCGTACCAACTACAGGATTGTAGGTCAACGCGGAGTATAACTTATAAACATTGACAAACTGACGTTTGCGTGCATATGTACTTATTTTGATGACGTGAACTACACCTAACCTAATATAAATTTGTAACGAGTCTTTTTTATATAATACCTAATATTTTTACTATTAAAATTTTTCCCTATATTTGTATTATAATTTTTGTACCAAATTTCATAACTGTAGATAATATTTTTTCTGTTCATTTTTCACTCCTAAAAATAGATATTATAATTAATGGTTATATTTACTGCAGCCTAATATGATAATGATAGTTGAAATTTTTTACAAAGAGAAAGAAGAAAATGTTATTAATTTTTTTTATTTAAACACACAAAAATTATGAAAAATATTTATTTTCTATCCAATTCCAGAGATGCAAATGAATGGTTCCTGAAGACTTCTGCCAGTACCGTGAAGTAATATTTCATTCTACTCACGGGCTGATCAGCGACACTGATTGGTTTGAACGAGAGATCTTGTTTCTCAACACATGGTCCTTTGTGAACTAAAATCCACCCTAATAAATAATATATAGTTTAAAAACATCTTTTCTACATCAAGTGATGCGACGGGTCTTTAAAATGATCTTATATAGTATAAGTCTAAATTCGAATGATTTACTGGTAACATTTGAAGAATCTGGATCCATTACAGCACCAGTCTCATATAAGTCATATAAGGATAGATATAAAATTTATGAATGACAAGGTGAAACCGACATGACTCCGGCCAGGACTAAAGTGTGAACTTCCAAAAATATCTAAAATTATATATTAAATATATAAATAAATAAGGAATTACGTGCGTCAAAGGGCGATCTGCACTGCGCATCTAAAAACTTGCAATATGTTGCAAAAGTCTGATATCCCCTCGTCAAGTCGTCCAAGGTCTTTGCGTAACAACCAAAAATATTGTTGCAACCGTCGTAGAGCAGGTTGTTGCTGAGCCGACCGCAGACTTCACCAACTCTGAAATATTTAAATTACAGCACATTTTTCGAAACATTGTGTGGTGTGCGGTGTTGCTCGAAGCCACGCTTTGTCTAATAATTCATTACTCCGAGTGAAAATGGAATCCACAACCGTTGCCAACAGTTTACAGTTAGACACTGTGACACTGCACCACGGCCATAGGCTGAATTTAGTTTGCCGCTTTACTCTATGTATTTTTTCGATAAAAACAATAATCTTATATAATATTTTTACGCACTCTCGATACAAGTAATTACATTCTTCGCCGCACACTTGCGGCATAGGCGTGGTAGTGCCATTGGTCTCCTCGTCCTCGAACACCCACTGCCCGTCAGTCCAGTACGGCTCGTAGCCGTACGTCGGATTGTAAATACCGTAAGTTTTTTTCAGTTCGGCCTGAACACTTTTATAATAGCTGAAACAGATAAAGGACATTGAGAATATTTTAGACATTATATGTGACAATTTATTCATTTTGATATTTAGACTAACTAGAGATAACGCACGCCTGTAAGTGAGACACTTACAGGTTTTTTCAGAAAGTAGGGACGAATATACCACCCAGTTTAATGCACAATGTGTTCATTAAAGTTTTCTGATGATGATGATGATGATGAGTTTACACTTATTGAGCGGTATGCTGATTATAACCTCTTGGACCTGTTCTTTTAATCGGTATATTGTTTGTTGTTTGTACACTTTTGATTTCACATATCGCCCATGAAAAAAGTCATAAGGAAAAAAAATTTAAAGGTATAATTTTTTTTTTTTGAAAATATTCATTGATTCGAGAGATTATTCTCGTTGAATACAATAATAATCAATTTTGTGCACAACTGGGAAAAATGAATCGGAAAGTTTATTTATGTAACGGTCGTCGTCCACCGCAGTTCTTGTCGGTTATACAAGTAACTCATTTAAAATGACGAACTCCATGACAAAAGACATACACGTTAAAGAACAATGAACATCAAAGAAAAGCCATAATGCTACTAACGAGAAGATTATATGGTCACTAACATGAAAATAGTACGACTGCCGACCGCCAGAGAACTAAATAGTCCTACTTTCTGAACAACCTAGACATATAGGTAGAGCCACATAATATGTCAGCTTCATGTTGTGTCCCGCATATAGAAGAGTAGGCAGGGGGGAGCTTTTACAAAATGAAGTCTGAAACTCCATCCGCTAATTTAAGAACAAGTTTTGGGATTTTGCGTCCCGTGTTAAGTGACTTAATTCAACACCACGTTTGAATTCCTTCACTTAGCACGTCACAAGAACCAACAACCTTTGAATACAATCAGATGCAGAGAGTACGTGTAGAGAATGAGACGAATGGCCACATGTCTTGACACTGGGCTCCGTCTGCCTACCCTGCTACATACGAGACGATAAAGCGCGAAGCTAAAAAATATTATATGTGAGATATTTCATTCCCCCGAGTGGGGATCAAACCATCAACCCTCGCGTTTGTAGGCACGCTTGTGACTCTACGCCACGATGGCCTCACAAAATATATTTCAACTATATTTTGTTTGTTATTGTAATCTATAAAAACTTTGTTTAAAATAATAAAATTACATATGAATTTCAAAAACATATATAGCAAAAACGCTGTTTTGTAACAATTTGTTAGAGCTGGACGCGCCGCTCGAACGCGAACGTCATAGCAAAGTGGAAGTTCCCATCCAAAAACAAGTTAAAATTTTACACTGTTTTGCTACTTTATTTTACTAAGTTAATTATATTATGAAATATAACGGCTACGTCGATATTCCATCTTATATTGTATCAATGAGGACTCGTATTATGAACCCATCTTGCAACATTGATTGTGGATTCCATCGCCATTGGAGACGATTATTTTATTTCTCCAATCTAATCAAGACAATGTGGCGTCAAACTCCGCTATTCAACAAGGAATGTCACGGAAATGGGATGGAAAGTGGGAACACTTGATTTCTTCTATCTACTGCTATATGCGGCGTACAGATAATATCTTCATTACATATAGTGCATTGTGTGAAGAATTATTATGTGAGCCATCTTGGTACGACTGACTGTGCAAACACGATTGTAATGGATTCGATATCTATTGGGAGAAGTTAAATATTTTTTTTGGTCCATTGTACAACAAAAAGCGTGGCGAGTTCTGTGACTCAACATGTAGTGTCGACATGTAGTGTCACGGAAATACCGAGAAACGTGATGTACGGAGATCTTCAGCACTATGCGTTCAAGAAATCACATCTTCAAACAAACAAAAATGTAGTCATAACTACATTAAAAAAATCAAAAATGAACAGCGCTAGCTCTCAACTTACCTAGCGGCGCACTCGCGCTGGTGTCAAGAGTCACAGAGTACGACAGATGAACTAGTTTGACATTTTAAAAAACACGACAAAAGTGGAGTAAAGTTTTTTTTATTTAAATGTATGTTGTGGTGCAGTGGGACAATGTTGAGATGGTTGTTGGTTCGATTCTCATGAATTATAAAATTTAATTGGCGTCATCCGGTGTAAATAGATAGGTCTTAGGTAGCCTTAGGTAGTACTGTTTTGAATTGTTTTTTTTTTTGTGTTGGACAGTCCATTTATCGGGGCAGGCTTATAGGTTCCGCTACTCAACACACAAACAACTGTAACATTTCCGCCTTTGTTCAATACTAGATTCCCAAGTTCCCTCTGCCTACCCCGCTAAGTGCAAGACACAGCGTGAAGCTTAAAAAAACATTAATTGTTTCGATGTAATCCGCTATTTCTATTGTCAGGGTGTGTGGGGAGACAGGTGTCATACAAACTCTCGTCATTTCATTACTAGAACGAAGCTGGAAGTATAAAAAATGTCATGTTGAGTCCAGTCATGGCGCAGTGGCACAAAGTGTGAATGTAAAACCGACTAGTTGTGGGTTCGATGCCATTATAAATATATTTCCATTTCTTCTCTCTGATTTCGAGGCAAAGCGCAGCATTGCGTTCCGCCACTCAACACACAACGCCTCTAGAGGCATTGCAATTCTAGAACTTGGCAGAAAGTGGAGAAGGGAGTATCTTAACACTAGGTTCCCTCTGCCTACCCTGCTATTCGAGGGATACAGCGTGAAGCTGGAAGCAAAAATGTAAAGTACCATTTTTAATAGGCATATAATAACATCTAGGGAAACTTATAATATAAAAAAATAAGAAATATACATTACTCAGCCAAACTTTCAATTTTCTGGCAGCAGTTCCGTCGTATGAAAATAATTTGAACTGAAAATAAATTATAACTTGAACATACTAAATACCATTTTAAACTATAATATACACTTGCAATACACTTCTTGTGGTTTCCTTTCACCATCAGGGATGCCTCCAGGATGCACCGGAATGTGGAAAACAGAAGTGTCTGAATGGGAACGGAGTAGCTCAAAGTATCAAGGTTCCCAGGTCCACTCTGCCTGAAAATAAGGTGTATGTCACCCTACTCAAAAACAATATAATTCAGTCAACAAAAACGCGCTACAAAAATTAATATAGTATGAGTTCAGAATATTACATACAAAATGAGACACCTAAAGCACCATCATACAGTTCAAATAAATTAACTTTATGCTAATTGTGTATGAACATAAAAAGCGTATTTTAAAAGCACCCGGTGTTAAATATTTGAATTATTTTCTTTTTATTTACAACTATACATACATTACTTTAATGATAATTAAAAGATGTCATTTTCTGCATTTTTACCCGACTGTGGCAAAGCCAAAAAGAAGAGCCATGTTTTAGCGCGTATTTATGTCCGCTCTTTTGTTCCCTTAAAACTAATAAAGTAGTGACTTGATTTTGATAGATGATTTCTCTTGATGTGTGTGTGATTGTTATTGGGTACATTAATTAAGTTAATGAAGTATCATTATTTGTTTTCTTTATAATTTACACGCTTTATTGTCTCTCTTTAACGTTGGGTAATGTACTACTTTACTTTTTATTTTTTTTCACTGTCACACTTTATCTTTTGCTTAAATAAATTTGAGCGTTGAATATCCACAGACACACAGATAGACAGACGTCAAATCAAAATATGTTTAAATTGAATTAACATAACTAAAATACAACTAACTTATAAAAAAACCAACTTGACCGACCGACCAATTCGAATATGACATTGTGAATGAATAGCGGTAAATAAATAACATTTATAGTGAGTCATTAAAATATGATTTTAATTACATTTCGACTGTTTGTGTGTGTTTTTATTGAGATAGAATTTTAGTATTGAAAATTAAATTATTGGCAGAAACCGTCGTGGCGCAGAGGCAGTAGCGCACAACTGTAAACACACTGTTTGTGGGTTGTGGGAATCAAAATTCTCACTTGAAGAAATCAAATATTTAATAAATTCATTTACTCATGTGAAATTGTATAGAAGCTTCGGTCCAACTCGCACTTGACCGATTTTTGATTTCTTCATCTATAACCGCAAAGATAAGCCGGATCGATGGCGTGGCGACGCTTGCCGTAGTGACGGGTCGCCACGCCATACTAGTATGCATACATAATATATAAACAGTCTATATGTAGTAGATTAACCTGTGGCAACTTGAAATTAATATCGAATTTTAATATTAAATGTAAATATTTTTTTTCATTAATTAGTCACCGTTATCTGTAAGAAATTCATAATACTTAATTTATCAACATAATAAATGTAATTTCTGTAATTCTTGTATTTTAAACATATTATCGTAACTTTTCTCACATTTCATGTAATTTTTATAAAGTTTTATTAAAAAAATATCCCACCGACTTATTCTATAATTAATAAGTAATATTTGGGCAATTTTGTAGTAAAACATATAAAAAGTTTAAATAAACTACTCGTCAATTTAACTACTCGTTTTATTACTCTTCCTATTGTAATGTATTTTAAGCCATTTAAAATAAATTTGGATTTTGAAAAAGTGATATTATGTTCTGGGCATTTTGATGTAATTGAAGGTTTGCCTTCAATAATTCAAAATATTCTTACGTTACATAGAAACCATATGGAAGTATCGCTCCTGAGTGCCATTTCGGTCACAAGTTTACCGTGACGTCACCGGTGCCCTACATGGCAGTTATTGTGTTAAGTTAAGGAATAACTGGTTTATTATAGTAAAAATCTTCTATATATCCCATGGCTCTGGTCCGCATCTTGGCATGCTCAGTTGGATACGTTTTCAATTCACCCTGACACTTGCCCCTGTACGCGATCAACCATTCTGTAAAAGTTTCATTACATTTATAACAACTTAATGCTTTTCCGGCATTGCATCACGGGCAGAGGGACCTTAACACCAGGTTCCCAGGAACCTAGTGTTAAGACATACTCTTCCTATTAGGATACTTTCATTCTCCACTTTCCACTGAATTCTGTAGTATTGTGTGTTGACTAGTTAACTAATTTGGGGCACAATCAGATGCGGTGAGAAGTTTAATCAGAGATTTCGTACTTCTTCTGAAATTCACGCTTAACTTAGCCAAAGCCCTCATTTGAACTAGCGGCTTTAATACGCTTTTAAAGGTATTATTTTTTAAGATTTTACCACAAAATAGTTTTCTGATACAGCACGTTCAGAACAGGAATACAACACTGCGTTTTTTCTTATTGAAAATTGAAATATTTTACCCGAACCCGCCACCGACGCGTTCACTGTCAGATGCCGTGCCGTTGCGCCACAACGGTCTCTTAGATTAACTTGTCCCTACATTAGAAACAGTATAATTGTTCCCTTACTTGCGCGCCCTGAGCAGTCTTCATGAAGTAACTCACAGTAATTATCGAAAGTTTTGTAAGCAGAAGTCAGGTTCCTGCCACAAACGTAACCAAAACTGCAAAACGTTTCATTTTAACGACGATTTAGTTTTTTTAGCTTTACAGTGTATCCCGCATATAGCAGGATAGGCAGAGGGAGCCCAGTGTTACGTCACATTCCCATTAAATACTGTCTTAGTAAGTTACTTATATTTCTTATATACATACTCATATATACTATATTTTAAATACTCTCTCTTCACTCGAGGTAATAAATAAAATATTCATATATTTCCATTTTCTGCGTTCTGGTAATATACGCCATCGTAGCGTAGTGTTTGACTGTATAAGTAATACCCATACATTTACTAAGATAGAAAGTAAATTATTAATTTAAAAAAATACGTTTTTATACAATAATAAATAAACACATATACAGATGAATCCCATGACACCAAACTCTTTGATAAAATCAATTAGTAAAACTAAGAAGAATTCCATGGTTTCACTTCTAACCTTCGGACTTCATCATCAAAACAGCTCATTGGTACCAGATTATTAAATTGTCTCCTGACCTGCGTATAGTTCTATATTATTACATACTCGACCTCCACAAAGCATGATAAATTAAAAAAAAGCAAAATTTATATGATTTTCTTAAATAAGTATTACTTACGTACGAGTAGATAACTTATATTTAAAACGTACTATAGATATATTGGAGAGCAATGGGTTCCGCATAAGTCTATTTTGTCTCTCGGTGTGCTCCCGAACACCCAATCGCCCAGCGGCCAATAAGGCTCGTAGCCATAATTTGGATTGTAATGCACACCTCTTGGTGGCCCTCCGAAGTCTAATCCTATCCTGAAACAAAATGTATTAAACAATACCTGCGTGGCTTGTAATAACAAGTTGTGAAATACAGCCTGCTGACAGCTTTTACTCTTTGTGTATGAAATCTTGAAAATATACGAATATTTACTTACCGTCTAATAGATGGTTGTTGATCGCTCTTTGAAAGAATACAGTTGCTTTTATCATGACAAGTCACCGTCAATACAATGAATCGCACTAAAATAGTTTTACATATATGAATAAGCTAATAATTATATTTTTCTTCTCAACTATCCTTTCTTTTAATAACTCTGCGACTTTCTCCTCGAAGCAACTAAAAAAAAGGTTTTTCCACAAAGCACCATAGACAAAAGAAGTCTAGTGCCAAGACACTTTTGTCGACAAAAACGGAGAAATGAAAATAATTAAAACAATCAACCCCCTTAACGAAACAAACACCAAAATAATCTCGTTCACAACCAGACGCTGTACCACTGCGGCACAGTGCGAGCGAATAAAATTTTTAGTTTAGCTTCACGCTGGATCCCGCTCACGTAAATAGTTTCCGTTCCCTCTAAGAAACTTCAGTTCTTAACTTTCTACCGAATTCTGGAACTTCTTCGCTTTGCAGCGTTACTAGAAGGTAGTAATGAAAATATAAAATATCTCATTTCCTCGAATGGGAATAGAACCCATAGCGTGTCGCACTTACAAATACACGCGTACTGGCCTATATTTAGCTGGCCGATATTTCAAAGCAGAGTTTACAACAATAATTCAATTAAATTAGTCATTTCCAGTCGTATCGACAGAATATAGGAATGAATGTTGCAGCGACGGTGCGATGCGTCTCAATATGTTACGCGATTAATGGGACCGTTGGTTGCGGTTATTACGCGTTTACTTGTAGGGATAGAGCTGTATACACTAACATCATATAAATAAAATAAAAAAGTAAATCAGCTTCACGCTGTATCCCGCACACAGCAGCGTAGGCAGAGGGAACCTAATGTTAAGATATTCCATTCCCCTCCTTCCGCCAAATTTTGGAGGCATATCGTGTTGAGTGGCGGAACTCAACGCCAGGTTTTTGCCTTGTTGCTACAGCGAAGAAATGAAAATATTAAGAAATAATAATTCATTTCCACGACTGGGGATCGAACTCGCAACAGTCGCGTTACAGTCACGCTCTTGCTTATTATTTTTGTAATATTTTATTTTTTGAAGAGGATTAAAATCTTAAAAGAAGATGATATTTCACGCATGTTGCAAAGGGGACCCCCCCTTGTCTTAAGACTTCCACTCAACTTTTAAGATATTTTGTTTTGACTAGCTTAGTTTTGACAAGTTAACGCCACGTCTTGTCTTGCCACCACTTTATTTAACGCCTCTCTTTTGGAGGCCAGTGTGTGACTGTAAACGCGATTGGTTGTGGGTTCGGTCTTCACTCGAGGACATTTTCATTTCTTCACTCTAGTGTCGAGTATGACGAGTATGTTGTATGAAGCTGATTTTATTTAAAAACTTATTTATTATCTAAAAAATTGAGTAAAAAAATAAAAATAAACCATTAAAAAGCAAGCACTTTAAGCGGTTAGTCCTCACAAAAGCTACAAGTATGCTAAATATAAAACAGCCGTCGCAAACCGCATTGTGTACGAAGTGGCCCGATGCGAGTCCGAGCGATTAATGGCCGGCCATTACTCGTCGAGAGCACTACGTAGTACCTACCCGTTACCGTAGTACGTAGTACGTAGCGGATGAGGCTATTGTTTGTACGGTTTCATTTACACTGTGAACGATATCTACACGGTTTTTGTTTTCTTTTGTGAGCCATTAAATGTTTACTTTTAGCCTCTAATACACGTATTTGAGTATTTTAGGGAATTAAATATTTAATAGTTTCATTTCCTCACTCTGGCAACGAGGCAAGTCGCGACGTTAAGTTCCGCCACTCATAAATGCGGTAGAAAGTAGGGAATATAATTATCAGAGTTTTGATTGTAGCTTCCCAGGTCGGCTCTACCTGCTCTTCTGCTCTGCATGAAGCGGGATACAGCGTGGAGCTAAAAATAATTAGTATTTGACTAACTCTATTTTTAAGTCTATCAAACTTTGTGGCCGTCGTGGCGACGAAGTGATGGTTGTGTGTTCGATCCACACTCACTCATTAATTATTATTTATACTTTACAGAAAAAAAAATTGCTAGCATTTTACTAACTTAAATTGTAAGTTTATCCAACTCCAATTTACAAATCCGCGTGTCACATTATATGAAATACCTTCACATGCCGTATAGTATACGAGTATATGTGCAATTGATAAGAGCTGAGACACTCGAGTTAAAGTAACAGCCAGTCATTAATTGCGAAGAGCGCCAGCAAAAACGAGAGAACATGGGAACTTTAATTCTATTTGTTACCGTAAACGCGACTAAATATATATGAGTTTTTAACAATTTGTATTTTTTTTGTTATCATTATTTTTAATTACTTTATAAGGCTAATTTAAAATGTAGAGCCGTTGATACTGTATATAGTATATCTGCTCTGCTCTATATGCTGGCCTTATAAACTGAAATTTGGCAATTTGTGGAGAGTCAGGGCTCGTGGGCTAGGACTAGTGGGCGATAGTGGCGAACTTTTAAAGCCAGAACAAAAATACTCGCTTACATTGAAACACAAATGTAAAAAATAAAAAACTACAAATAAAATATTGGCTCCGTAGAAAATTAGTTTTCTTTAATAAATTGCTCGCCGAGGGACGCTCAACGCTGTAGCTGATCTAACCATAATACACCGTCTTTTAAAATAATTAAATATTCCAACTACGCCGTGGCATTTTACACCAGTAATATGAGAAAAAATAATGTTAAATATATACGTAGCAGCACTCAATTTTTAGACATTGGAAAGGCGGAATTCATCTCCGCGCATTATCTTGTTACCACGGTAAGGGATTGAAATTATTCACACCCCTAAGTAGGAATCGAAGCCACAACCATCGGCTTAATAATCCGACAATGGGCCGGCCAAGTGACGGGACTCAACGCCGCGAGGAAATGAAAATATGAAATATTATATTTCTTCGAGTGAGAATCAATCAGTCAGTCACAAAATCAGTCACACCCTTGTGCCGCTGCGCCACACTAACCTCTACAATCATATATAAGCTTAAAAGCTGTTAAGCATCCACCTCCTTTCACCTCATTCCATAAAATAAATAATATTTTCACAAAAATTATAACGTGTACTTACAAATTAAAACACCCGCAAAAGTGTACAGCGATAAACGCATTTAAAATACTTTATGACGTATTTTGTGAAACGCTACAACGGTTCCCACAAACGAGCGGCATATTTCATACGCGCGTGTGTAGCGCGCGTCTACCTGTGCCAGTGGCTCTCAAATTACCACAGTATGTATAATTTTTTTTAATATTTAAAATTATTATCATTAATTATTTCACATTGTAATATAATACTTTACTTTATTAAACATTTTGTTGGCTTGTGTTCCGCTTGTTTTAGTAATCGTTAGAAGTTTAGAGCGCAAAAAAATAAAGGTTGAGAACTACTGTTCTATATGAAAACAATTTAACAGCTTACTGACTTTGAATTCTCTGTGTGATCGATAACGTGATAACGTTAATTCATGTTACATTAATTGGGAACGTTCTAGAAAATAGTTATTTTTCTTACAAATATAATTTTATGCGTCTGATAACTGAGAGTATTTTCGTAGAGAGAGTAGAGTCTTTTCTCATGTCGGGAAACATTCTCTACCATGTCTTACTGTTAGTTTGTGCTTCTACGTATATGTTTAGTACCCTCAATCTTTGTACTCCAATCTATAAAAAAAACTCCAACAAGGTTCGCATCTTGGAAACTAACCTACACTTAAAAACAAAGCAAAAAAGGTGAAATTTAAAACCTCTATGCAAATATAGTGTATGGTAATAAGGAATGGAATACATACCTACTGGTTTAATTCTGTAACCTATGCAAATAGCTCCATACGTTTTTGTAGATAAAAGCAAAAAATGTCCAGCTCATTCCCCATAACGTTATCAAGAGCGGACGACGGTGGCCACCGATTTGTCTGACTTGACTCACGCCCTATTTCCATTTATCTATATTATTAGAAGATTTGCAGGTCGAATAAAATGTACTTTTTAACTAACTTCAAAAAGTAGGGTGGAAGATTATTTATTTATATTATTATATTATATTATATTATATTATGGGCACAAGGTTGTAACTGTAACGCGACGGCTATGGGTTCGATCCCCACTCGAGGGAGTTAAATATTTATTTACGCTTATATTTCCATTTCTTCGCTCTAGTGTCGAGGCAAAGCGTGACGTTGAGTTCTGCCACTCAACATGCAATACCTTCAGAATTCGGCAGAAAGTGGGGAACGGAGTGTGTTAACACTAGGTTCACTCTGTCTACCCTGCTGTGTGCGGGATACAGCATGAAGCTAAAAAAAATAAAGAAACGAATAACGTATAAGGAATTTATCTTTGCCTTTATTACAATAGAAAAATATTTTTTACCTGCATGGTGAGTGGCGGAACTCAACGCTGCACTTTCAATTGCCAGGCTGGGTTCATTCTCTCCAAATGATTATTGAATCCAAAACTACTTCGTGAACAGCGGGACGCTGTCCTATTAAACCAGTGCCTTTAGAATAACTCAAAAAAAGGGGAACATTTATATACTTTTAAAACTTCAACTAACTAACAAAATGCAAAGTGAAATTTTATAAACAAGTTGAAATACAAAGTAGGTGACGTGATAAGAGAGCAATTGTAAAGCTCAACTGTAACAGAATAACAGACAGCTAGTTAAGTGGTGTTCGTATAAAGTATAGAACGACTTCACGGCAGTACCCATATTTATCGAGTTAGCTTATCTTGCGGCACGAGCGATGCCGTCACTGTCGGCTATTTCTATTGGAAGTTTTGAACAATTTGCAAGAAATGACGAATTGTTACCTTTTAACTTAGGCTTTATATTTTATGTGTAATTGAAGCCAGTTATGGCGCAATCTTGCAAGGTTACAAGACTGTAAAGGCGACAGGTTGTGGGTTCAATATTCATTCGAGGAGATAAAATATTTAATATTTTCATTTCTTCACTCCAGAATTGGCCAAATAACAATATCTGGAGGAAGATCAAGTAAAAAGCAGGACATTTCGAAGGCATATATTGGCAACGATAGACAAGACAAAACTTAATCCATGGTAGCTCAGCGTCAGTCTGTAAAAGCTATGAGTGTGGATTCAAGCCCCATTTAGGGTCCCTGCTGTGATAAGAAGACAAAGTGCGGCGTTGAGTTTTATCACTGAATACGCAAAGTCTTACGCAATACGAAATGTCTCGAAAATGGGGAATGGATCATCGTAAAACTAGGTTCCCTTACATATACAGAAATAAAAAACGTTAAGCTTTTTTTTCTTTAAAGAAGTTTTACTAAGTAACCTGTTCACCAAGACATAACAAGGTCATAAGAAGGTCAAACAGCCTGACGTGGAAGCAGTGTATCAAAATAAGCCAATAAACAACACATTCAAGTAGTTTTATAAGTTCAAGACCCTCAAGCAGAGCAAGAGATCTTGAGAGAGAGAGTCGACAGATCGCTTGTGTGTAGTTGAGGCCAACTTTATCATGCTAGTAAGGGACCATCTACACTTTACGTTTTCATAACGATAAGTAAAAAATAACTAAAGTTAATAGTCAACATTATCGGAGTGGTTAGTGAAACTGAAGGCTTAAAACTGAACTTATTTGAAGAGCCTCAGATCGAGGATAAAGAAATCATTGATGTTTTTTTTATTTAACCGAACCTACAGTGGTCTCATTTACAATCAGATGCTGTAGCGGTGCGCCACGACTGGATCCCTCATTTAACAGGATAGGAAGAGGTTACCTAAAAATCTAGTGTTAAGATGCTCCTTCTCCTATAAGACACTACCGTTCTCCAATTTCCGGCGAATGCTGGCGAATGCAATTAACAAATACTTCATATAATTATGAACGTACATGTAAACACATTTTTATGCAAAGCAAATCGGACAGTAAGGCGTAGATCAAATCTGTTAAGCACTACAGAATTCATAAAAATATATTATTAAGATTCGATTCTTTACAGTGCCACAAAGTCACAGTAAAAAGTACAATCAAATGTATTATTAACCGAAGTGTTCATCTATCAATTCCTTCCATTACTCAGCCTCTCCGCAAATAGACAAGCCTCTTCGGGATTAATGAAGTGGACTGTCCCTACGTTACTTGACGTTATGTATCTTGTAAAGACAGATACTAACTTTTATAGAGTTAAATTTACTGGTCATCTTAAGACAATCAATTAGCAGTTTCTTTTTAAATCTGTTATCTTGTTACACAGCGAGGAAATAAAAACAACTCATTTTCTCAAATGGAAATCGAACCTATATTGACGAAAGCAGTAGTTAGAAGTTAATTAGAACAAAACACAGAACCTAAGCGATACGTACAATTACTACTACATAATAATGTATACAGTAAACAATAGAATATGCAGGAATTCTAGATTCTTTTTTGGTGCCAAGTTTTCCTCACCATTTGGGTACCTAGCATTCCACTACTATACGGCTTCAAAAGAACTTCCTTCCTCGCGCGACGCTACCGTAGCGCCTCCTTAAAGGCCGGCAAAGCACCTGTAGGTGTTACACGGGGCCTTGGGGGGCATTTTCCACTGAAATTTATTTCATATGCATTCCTTTACGCCATCTCTAGATAAATGCTCTTGATAAGTCAGACGGACAACAAACTGAACCTATGAAGGTTCAATTGTTAACTTTTGAGATACAGATCTCTAAAATGGTACAAATATATATATTCGCACATATATGTAAATACAGTTTATATACATAATAACTATAGCAATTAAATGAAAACACATTAACAGCCACTATTACATAGGAGTGAGAACTAATCAGTCGAACTAAGACTAAGATCCTTATATACTCGCAGGTACTTTACAAGTTTGATTGCGATCTAGCGACTAGCGAGGCTACTCGTGTGTATATAAGTAACATAATTGCAATTAATGTTGTATAATGAAATGGCCTTTTAAGATCATGAGATAATATTTGACTGTACACGTGGTAGATGTGGTCTCGATTCCGATTCGGGGGAATAAATCTCCTTTTTTCTACTCTGTCAGCAGCATTGAAGACGTTGAGCCTTGCAACTCAAAACGTATTCAGGTTTTGATATTAGTGACGTGTTTCTCCGTGTTTGTCTCTGGGTAGACAGATAGACTACCTTGGACCCTGAATAAACTTCGCACTCTCGGCTCAACGTGACAACTTGTCATACTTTCCGTACGTGCAGCCGACGTTCATCGAATTATAAGACGTTAACATGTCAAAGTATAATTCCACAACAAAAAGCGTCCTTGCTGATGCAAGTAGAAAATAAAATAATTAAGTGATAATTGTTGTCGATATATATAAAATAAGCTTTTCTATTTTTGTAACAATTTTAATAACAAATTTAATTTTTCAAAGATTTCTAAAAAATTCGTATCTGAAGGAAGTTCGGAAGAGGAAAAATCAGAAAATAATGTTCACGAGGGAAAAGGAAGTAAAGATCGATTTAAAAGCAGGAGGAAGCAAGGAAACGGACGTGTTTACAGTCCACCTTATCACCTCATTACCGATCTTTGTATTACTAAGAAAAGAACAGAATATATATATATATATATATATATATAAAATTAAATCCCATAGCCCATTGGCTCAGGGGTGTGACAGTTTTATTTTTAAATTTTTATATTTTCATTTTTTTGGTAACGAGGCAAGGCGCGACACAGCGTTCTGCCAGTCAAGCCTAACGCCTAACTGAAAGTGGAGAAATTTAGGATCTTAATGGAAACCTAATGTCTTAACACTAAATTCACAGGCTCCCTCCGGCTATCTGAAGTGACGTATGTGAACTTAGAAAAAACATTACTAAGAGTAGTATTTTACTCACCTTGTTTTTTACGATTAGATTATAAGCCTGTTATTGTCGCTTACGTTATAATAATATCTATTGTATTTCATTCCATAAACTACATAAAATGTAGATGTAATTTCGGTGATAAAATTAAATGCATCACAAAACATGTACACATAACGTTCCTGTACAATGAATGTAGATGCGAGTGACTACAGAAGATGAGTCAGTGTCGGTACTAGCGGTAAATCTGTCTACTGTGTACAGCTTCTACAGTACACTCAACGAATTGTGGCCGCCCTGAAGTTAAGAAAGTCTATCTCCAGGACGGCCACGACTCATCGACCGTACTGTACCTTGTGCTGGCTGTAATTGTTTCTGAGCAGTTAGATGGACAATATAGTACAGATAGACTAGAAATACAATGCACATTCTGATATGCTGTCAGACATAATATGGAGATTTGGTCGTCTTGTCTTATCTATATAATGCCATAGGGCGGCAGTTTCGAAAATTGGATAGAAAATAGGAAACGGATTTTCTCACAAGCTCTCTCTCACAAACTTCAGCTCCATTCAAATTGCCTTTAACATCTAATGACAAATCCTCCCATGACTACAAAATTACAGACAAAATAAAGATACCTGGCGCATGCCATTTCAAAATGTGGGTAACATTTTATTCCAAGAATACTAGAAGCTGTAGCGCCGGCTGCAATGTTCAGACATAAGATTTTTTTTAGCTTCACGCTGTGTCCCGCTTACAGTCGGATAGGGCAGAGAAAACCTAGTATTAAAACACTACACTCCTCACTGTCCAGCGAGTTTTCGAGACAAAGTATTTCCCTCGTGTTGAAATCGAACCCACAACCGTCGTTTAGTTTGTAAAGCACAAATGTAAAAGTGTGTCACTGAGCAATGACGATCTTTAGAGGGTAAAAGAAAATTCAGAATGAGAACTTGAAAGGTAATGGAAAAATTATCCCTCGTACAAATAGAATTATGCGCTCGTTTAGATATGGCGAGCTTTTTGTATTCTTGATAAACGATGCTGGAGCTTTCTATGTATTACCTTCTAGGCGATTCATTGTGCAGTGGAATATAACTAACTAGCTAGAGAATGTACTTTGCTTTGTTTAAATGAAGGTTTTAGATTCAATTTTATACATAGAACAGAATGTAACCTTAGATTCGCGTCTTTTTGAAAATTTATAACTTTGTTTACTCTAGCCGGCGAAGAGAGGCGTCTACAAACTTGGCAGTTACATCCAGACTGTAATTTAGCTTAGAATTGTCACAAAAATATAATAAATCACTTTTTATATTTTATTGTACTTATAAAATGATTGCATGTTTCTGACACTACTAGAATATACCTGTGCGGGATACAGCGTGAAACAAAAAAAATAAATTGAAAACAACCCACAAAAGTATTCAATATCTCATTAAGAGCTGTGAAACGGTTCCAGGAGTGCGAAGCGAAGAAACTATGTAGTCTTTTAGTATCGCTCAAATCCACCTGGATTGTATAATAGATGCGGATTTTAAATGTGATTTTATACACTAGCTTTTTCCTATTGCCTCGCACGTATGAAGTGACCCTGAGCGCACACCGAACGGCGCAGAGTCTAACTGATAAGGCGACTACGGAAAACAGCGTCAAGCTAGAAATAATTGATAAAACTAAAATAATTCAAAATTACATTCTTACAAACTAATTCCTGCTAATTTTAAACGCTGCGTGCTGTTTAAATTCATAGTCTCGAGGGTGCGACCGACCACCCACCGATAATCTCAACGACATCGTTACGCGGAAACGTACCTCTGAGGCTGCAAACGAAATCTTAAAACTAATACAAATACTTACTGTTCTCAATAAAACATGAGATTATGTCAGAGATCAATTCGAGCTGATATTACAAACGGTGAGAGTACTAAAGTTTTATTTCCCTGGAGCGCCGGCAGGGAGGCGACTTACGAGACCTCTACAGCTCGTCTAATGGAATTTTTAACGGGGGCGAGTGATGGTTGTGTTGAGATATATGTAGGTGTTTATTTGTAACTTGAGTTTCAAGTTTTTATCACTTCGCACGGCAAAGTCCAAGAAGAATTATAAGGAAATTCTTCGAAAAATTTACATAAATTATCATCAAACAAATTTTTTTTTTTTGCTAAGTTTCGTGTATTTTAATTAAATACATTTAAGTAAATAAACCACGTTAATGATAATGTAAAAACAGGCAAATATCATTTTAGCTTTACACCCCACACACAGCAGGGAATCTGGGCACGTAATGTTATGACATTCCCCTTAACACAATCCCATTTCCCAGATTCTGGAGTCATCACGTGTCGAGTAGCGCAACTCAACGCCACGATTTGTCTCGTCACTAGAGATTGACCTCTAGCGAATATTTTTTTTAACAACAAATAGTATCCTCACTTAAACACTAGCATTATTAAGAATTCGAAGCTAAACGAAGTTCAGTAACTGAGGTATCCCAGAGAATAATCTAGTATATAAACTTGTGTTGAAAAATATATTTCTTACCCTTTATTTGAAAGAAAAGATTTAATTGCATTCAAGTGACCTTAATACAAGTTATAGTAAAGTCGGAACAATCAACAAGAAGTTAGATTGCAAGTGTAGAGTTGAGGCGTC